>CM050168.1:258555458-258821302 GCA_027410445.1 Discoglossus pictus | reverse complement strand
ACCATCTCCCACCCCTGTGTCATGTTCCCCCATCTCCCTCCCCTGTGTCTCCTTCTCCCTCTCCTTCCCCTGTGTCTCCTTCTCCCTCTCCTTCCCCTGGGTCTCCTTCCCCCATCTCCCTCCCCTGTGTCTCCTTCCCCCCATCTCCCTCCCCTGTGTTGCCTTCCCCCATATCCCTCCCCTGTGTCATGTTCCCCCATCTCCCTCCCCTGTGTCTCCTTCCCCCATCTCCCACCCCTGTGTCATGTTCCCCCATCTCCCTCCCCTATGTCTCCTTCCCCCCATCTCCCTCCCCTGTGTCACCTTCCCCCATATCCCTCCCCTGTGTCATGTTCCCCCATCTCCCTCCCCTGTGTTTCCTTCCCCATCTCCCTCCCCTGTGTCTCCTTCTCCCTCTCCTTCCCCTGTGTCTCCTTCTCCCTCTCCTTCCCCTGGGTCTCCTTCCCCCATCTCCCTCCCCCGTGTCTCCTTCCCTCCATTTCCCTCCCCTGTGTTTCCTTCCCCATCTCCCTCCCCTGTGTCTCCTTCTCCCTCTCCCTCCCCTGTGTCTCCTTCCCTCATCTCCCTCCCGTGTGTCTCCTTCCCGCCTCTTCCTCCCCTGTGTCTCCTTCACCCATCTCCCTCCCCTGTGTTTCCTTCCCCCATCTCCCTACCCTGTGTCTCCTTTTCCCCCTCCCCTATGTCTCTTCCCCCATCTCCCACCCCTGTGTCATGTTCCCCCATCTCTCACCCCTGTATCATGTTCCCCCATCTCCCTCCCCTATGTCTCCTTTCCCCATCTCCCTCCCCTGTGTCATGTTCCCCCATCTCCCTCCCCTGTGTTTCCTTCCCCATCTCCCTCCCCTGTGTCTCCTTCTCCCTCTCCTTCCCCTGTGTCTCCTTCTCCCTCTCCTTCCCCTGTGTCTCCTTCCCCCATCTCCCTCCCCTGTGTCTCCTTCCCCCATCTCCATCTCCTGTGTCGCCTTACCCCATATCCCCCCCCTGTGTCATGTTCCCCCATCTTCCTCCCATGTGTTTCCTTCCCCATCTCCCTCCCGTGTTTCCTTCCCCCATCTCCCTCCCGTGTCATGTCCCCCCCAACTCCCTCCCCTTTCTCTCCTTCCCTCCATCTCCCTCCCCTGTGTCTCCTTCCCCTTCCCTCTCCCCTGTGTCTCCTTCACCCTCTCCCTCCCCTGTGTCTACTTCCCTCATCTCCCTCCACTGTGTTTCATTCCCCCATATCCCTCCCCTGTGTCGTGTCCCCCCAACTTCCTCCCCTTTGTCTCCTTCCCTCCATCTCCCTCCCCTGTGTCTCCTTCCCCCATCTCCCTCCCCTGTGTCTCCTTCCACCATCTCCCTCCCCTGTGTCTCTTTCCCCCATCTCCCACCCCTGTGTCATGTTCCCCCATCTCCCTCCCCTGTGTCTCCTTCTCCCTCTCCTTCCTCTGTGTCTCCTTCTCCCTCTCCTTCCCCTGGGTTTCCTTCTCCCATTTCCCTCCCCTGTGTCTCCTTCCCCCATCTCCCTCCCCTGTGTTGCCTTCCCCCATATCCCTTCCCTGTGTCATGTTCCCCCATCTCCCTCCCCTGTGTCTCCTTGCCCCATCTCCCACCCCTGTTTCATGTTCCACCATCTCCCTCCCCTATGTCTCCTTCCCCCCATCTCCCTCCCCTGTGTTGCCTTCCCCCATATCCCTCCCCTGTGTCATGTTCCCCCATCTCCCTCCCCTGTGTCTCCTTCCCCCATCTCCCACCCCTGTGTCATGTTCCCCCATCTCCCTCCCCTATGTCTCCTTTTCCCCATCTCCCTCCCCTGTGTTGCCTTCCCCCATATCCCTCCCCTGTGTCATGTTCCCCCATCTCCCTCCCCTGTGTTTCCTTCCCCATCTCCCTCCCCTGTGTCTCCTTCTCCCTCTCCTTCCCCTGTGTCTCCTTCTCCCTCTCCTTCCCCTGGCTCTCCTTTCCCCATCTCCCTCCACCATGTCTCCTTCCCCCATATACCCCCCCTGTGTCATGTTCCCCTATCTCCCTCCCCTATGTTTCCTTCCCCATCTCCCTCCCATGTGTCTCCTTCTCCCTCTCCTTCCCCTATGTCTCCTTCACCCATCTCCCTCCCCTGTGTCTCCGTCCCCCATCTCCCTCCCCTGTGTTTCCTTCCCCCATCTCCCTCCCCTGTGTCGTGTCCCCCCCAACTTCCTCCCATTTGTCTCCTTCCCTCCATCTCCCTCCCCTGTGTCTCCTTCCCCTATCTCCCTCCCCTGTGTCTCTTTCCCCCATCTCACACCCCTGTGTCATGTTCCCCCATCTCCCTCCCCTATGTCTCCTTCCCCCATCTCCCTCCCCTGTGTCGCCTTCCCCCATATCCCTCCCCTGTGTCATGTTCCCCCATCTCCCTCCCCTTTGTTTCCTTCCCCATCTCCTTCCCCTGTGTCTCCTTCTCCCTCTCCTTCCCCTGTGTCTCCTTCTCCCTCTCCTTCCCCTGGGTCTCCTTCCCCCCATCTCCCTCCCCTGTGTTGCCTTCCCCCATATCCCTCCCCTGTGTCATGTTCCCCCATCTTCCTCCCCTGTGTCTCCTTCCCCCATCTCCCAATCCTTTGTCATGTTCCCCCATCTCCCTCCCCTATGTCTCCTTCCCCCCATCTCCCTCCCCTGTGTTTCCTTCCCCATCTCCCTCCCCTGTGTCTCCTTCTCCCTCTCCCTCCCCTGTGTCTCCTTCCCCATCTCCCTCCTGTGTCTCCTTCCCTCATCTCCCTCCCGTGTGTCTCCTTCCCTCCTGTTCCTCCCCTGTGTCTCCTTCCCCATCTCCCTCCCCTGTGTCTCCTTCTCCCTCTCCTTCCCCTGTGTCTCCTTCTCCCTCTCCTTCCCCTGGGTCTCCTTCCCCCATCTCCCTCCCCCGTGTCTCCTTCCCCCCTTTTCCCTCCCCTGTGTTTCCTTCCCCATCTCCCTCCCCTGTGTCTCCTTCTCCCTCTCCCTCCCCTGTTTCTCCTGCCCCATCTCCCTCCTGTGTCTCCTTCCCTCATCTCCCTCCCGTGTGTCTCCTTCCCGCCTCTTCCTCCCCTGTGTCTCCTTCACCCATCTCCCTCCCCTGTGTGTCCTTCCCCATCTCCCTACCCTGTGTCTCCTTTTCCCCCTCCCCTATGTCTCTTCCCCCATCTCCCACCCCTGTGTCATGTTCCCCCATCTCCCTCCCCTATGTCTCCTTCCCCCCATCTCCCTCCCCTGTGTCGCCTTCCCCCATATCCCTCCCCTGTGTCATGTTTCCCATCTCCCTCCACTGTGTTTCCTTCCTCATCTCTCTCCCCTGTGTCTCCTTCTCCCTCTCCTTCCCCTGTGTCTCCTTCTCCCTCTCCATCCCCTGTGTCTCCTTCCCCCATCTCCCTCCCCTGTGTCTCCTTCCCCCATCTCCATCTCCTGTGTCTCCTTCCCCCATCTCCCTCCTCTATGTCTCCTTCCCCCATCTCCCTCCCCTGTGTTGCCTTCCCCCATATCCCTCCCCTGTGTCATGTTCCCCCATCTCCCTCCCCTGTGTTTCCTTCCCCATCTCCCTCCCCTGTGTCTCCTTCTCCCTCTCCTTCCCCTGTGTCTCCTTCTCCCTCTCCTTCCCCTGGGTCTCCTTCCCCCATCTCCCTCCCCCGTGTCTCCTTCCCCCATATCCCTCCCCTGTGTTATGTTCCCCTATCTCCCTCCCCTATGTTTCCTTCCCCATCTCCCTCCCATGTGTCTCCTTCTCCCTCTCCTTCCCCTGTGTCTCCACCCATCTCCATCCCCTGTGTCTCCGTCCCCCATCTCCCTCCCCTGTGTTTCGTTCCCCCATCTCCCTCCCCTGTGTCGTGTCCACCCAACTTTCTCCCCTTTGTCTCCTTCCCTCCATCTCCCTCCCCTGTGTCTCCTTCCCCCATCTCCCTCCCCTGTGTCTCCTTCCCCCATCTTTCTCCCCTGTGTCTCTTTCCCCCATCTCCCACCCCTGTGTCATGTTCCCCCATCTCCCTCCCCTGTGTCTCCTTCTCCCTCTCCTTCCCCTGTGTCTCCTTCTCCCTCTCCTTCCCCTGGGTCTCCTTCCACCATCTCCCTCCCCTGTGTCTCCTTCCCCCCATCTCCCTCCCCTGTGTTGCCTTCCCCCATATCCCTCCCCTGTGTCATGTTCCCCCATCTCCCTCCCCTGTGTCTCCTTCCCCCATCTCCCACCCCTGTGTCATGTTCCCCCATCTCCCTCCCCTATGTCTTCTTCCCCCCATCTCCCTCCCCTGTGTCACCTTCCCCCATATCCCTCCCCTGTGTCATGTTCCCCCATCTCCCTCCCCTGTGTTTCCTTCCCCATCTCCCTCCCCTGTGTCTCCTTCTCCCTCTCCTTCCCTTGTGTCTCCTTCTCCCTCTCCTTCCCCTGGGTCTCCTTCCCCCATCTCCCTCCCCCGTGTCTCCTTCCCTCCATTTCCCTCCCCTGTGTTTCCTTCCCCATCTCCCTCCCCTGTGTCTCCTTCTCCCTCTCCCTCCCCTGTGTCTCCTTCTCCATCTCCCTCCCGTGTCTCCTTCCCTCATCTCCCTCCCGTGTGTCTCCTTCCCGCCTCTTCCTCCCCTGTGTCTCCTTCACCCATCTCCCTCCCCTGTGTTTCCTTCCCCCATCTCCCTACCCTGTGTCTCCTTTTCCCCCTCCCCTATGTCTCTTCCCCCATCTCCCACCCCTGTGTCATGTTCCCCCATCTCTCACCCCTGTATCATGTTCCCCCATCTCCCTCCCCTATGTCTCCTTTCCCCATCTCCCTCCCCTGTGTCATGTTCCCCCATCTCCCTCCCCTGTGTTTCCTTCCCCATCTCCCTCCCCTGTGTCTCCTTCTCCCTCTCCTTCCCCTGTGTCTCCTTCTCCCTCTCCTTCCCCTGTGTCTCCTTCCCCCATCTCCATCCCCTGTGTCTCCTTCCCCCATCTCCATCTCCTGTGTCGCCTTACCCCATATCCCCCCCCTGTGTCATGTTCCCCCATCTTCCTCCCATGTGTTTCCTTCCCCATCTCCCTCCCGTGTTTCCTTCCCCCATCTCCCTCCCGTGTCATGTCCCCCCCAACTCCCTCCCCTTTCTCTCCTTCCCTCCATCTCCCTCCCCTGTGTCTCCTTCCCCTTCCCTCTCCCCTGTGTCTCCTTCACCCTCTCCCTCCCCTGTGTCTACTTCCCTCATCTCCCTCCACTGTGTTTCATTCCCCCATATCCCTCCCCTGTGTCGTGTCCCCCCAACTTCCTCCCCTTTGTCTCCTTCCCTCCATCTCCCTCCCCTGTGTCTCCTTCCCCCATCTCCCTCCCCTGTGTCTCCTTCCACCATCTCCCTCCCCTGTGTCTCTTTCCCCCATCTCCCACCCCTGTGTCATGTTCCCCCATCTCCCTCCCCTGTGTCTCCTTCTCCCTCTCCTTCCTCTGTGTCTCCTTCTCCCTCTCCTTCCCCTGGGTTTCCTTCTCCCATTTCCCTCCCCTGTGTCTCCTTCCCCCATCTCCCTCCCCTGTGTTGCCTTCCCCCATATCCCTTCCCTGTGTCATGTTCCCCCATCTCCCTCCCCTGTGTCTCCTTCCCCCATCTCCCACCCCTGTTTCATGTTCCACCATCTCCCTCCCCTATGTCTCCTTCCCCCCATCTCCCTCCCCTGTGTCACCTTCCCCCATATCCCTCCCCTGTGTCATGTTCCCCCATCTCCCTCCCCTGTGTTTCCTTCCCCATCTCCCTCTCCTGTGTCTCCTTCTCCCTCTCCTTCCCCTGGGTCTCCTTCCCCCCATCTCCCTCCCCTGTGTCTCCTTCCCCCCATCTCCCTCCCCTGTGTCTCCTTCCCCCATCTCCCACCCCTGTGTCATGTTCCCCCATCTCCCTCCCCTATGTCTTCTTCCCGCCATCTCCCTCCCCTGTGTCACTCTCCCTCTCCTTCCCCTGTGTCTCCACCCATCTCCATTCCCTGTGTCTCCGTCCCCCATCTCCCTCCCCTGTGTTTCCTTCCCCCCATCTCCCTCCCCTGTGTCGTGTCCACCCAACTTTCTCCCCTTTGTCTCCTTCCCTCCATCTCCCTCCCCTGTGTCTCCTTCCCCCATCTCCCTCCCCTGTGTCTCCTTCCCCCATCTCCCTCCCCTGTGTCTCTTTCCCCCCATCTCCCACCCCTGTGTCATGTTCCCCCATCTCCCTCCCCTGTTTCTCCTTCTCCCTCTCCTTCCCCTGTGTCTCCTTCTCCCTCTCCTTCCCCTGGGTCTCCTTCCCCCATCTCCCTCCCCTGTGTCTCCTTCCCCCATCTCCCTCCCCTGTGTTGCCTTCCCCCATATCCCTCCCCTGTGTCATGTTCCCCCATCTCCCTCCCCTGTGTCTCCTTCCCCCATCTCCCACCCCTGTGTCATGTTCCCCCATCTCCCTCCCCTATGTCTTCTTCCCCCATCTCCCTCCCCTGTGTCACCTTCCCCCATATCCATCCCCTGTGTCATGTTCCCCCATCTCCCTCCCCTGTGTTTCCTTCCCCATCTCCCTCCCCTGTGTCTCCTTCTCCCTCTCCTTCCCTTGTGTCTCCTTCTCCCTCTCCTTTCCGTGGGTCTCCTTCCCCCATCTCCCTCCCCCGTGTCTCCTTCCCTCCATTTCCCTCCCCTGTGTTTCCTTCCCCATCTCCCTCCCCTGTGTCTCCTTCTCCCTCTCCCTCCCCTGTGTCTCCTTCCCCATCTCCCTCCCGTGTCTCCTTCCCTCATCTCTCTCCCGTGTGTCTCCTTCCCGCCTCTTCCTCCCCTGTGTCTCCTTCACCCATCTCCCTCCCCTGTGTTTCCTCCCCCCATCTCCCTACCCTGTGTCTCCTTTTCCCCCCTCCCCTATGTCTCTTCCCCCATCTCCCACCCCTGTGTCATGTTCCCCCATCTCTCACCCCTGTGTCATGTTCCACCATCTCCCTCCCCTATGTCTCCTTTCCCCATCTCCCTCCCCTGTGTCGACTTCCCCCATATCCCTCCCCTGTGTCATGTTCCCCCATCTCCCTCCCCTGTGTTTCCTTCCCCATCTCCCTCCCCTGTGTCTCCTTCTCCCTCTCCTTCCCCTGTGTCTCCTTCTCCCTCTCCTTCCCCTGTGTCTCCTTACCCCATATCCCCCCCTGTGTCATGTTCCCCCATCTTCCTCCCATGTGTTTCCTTCCCCATCTCCCTCCCGTGTTTCCTTCCCCCATCTCCCTCCCGTGTCATGTCCCCCCCAACTCCCTCCCCTTTGTCTCCTTCCCTCCATCTCCCTCCCCTGTGTCTCCTTCCCCTTCCCTCTCCCCTGTGTCTCCTTCACCCTCTCCCTCCCCTGTGTCTACATCCCCCATCTCCCTCCCCTGTGTTTCATTCCCCCATCTCCCTCCCCTGTGTCGTGTCCCCCCAACTTCCTCCCCTTTGTCTCCTTCCCTCCATCTCCCTCCCCTGTGTCTCCTTCCCCCATCTCCCTCCCCTGTGTCTCCTTCCACCATCTCCCTCCCCTGTGTCTCTTTCCCCCATCTCCCACCCCTGTGTCATGTTCCCCCCATCTCCCTCCCCTGTGTCTCCTACTCCCTCTCCTTCCTCTGTGTTTCCTTCTCCCTCTCCTTCCCCTGGGTTTCCTTCTCCCATCTCCCTCCCCTGTGTCTCCTTCCCCCCATCTCCCTCCCCTGTGTTGCCTTCCCCCATATCCCTTCCCTGTGTCATGTTCCCCCATCTCCCTCCCCTGTGTCTCCTTCCCCCATCTCCCACCCCTGTGTCATGTTCCACCATCTCCCTCCCCTATGTCTCCTTCCCCCCATCTCCCTCCCCTGTGTCACCTTCCCCATATCCCTCCCCTGTGTCATGTTCCCCCATCTCCCTCCCCTGTGTTTCCTTCCCCATCTCCCTCTCCTGTGTCTCCTTCTCCCTCTCCTTCCCCTGTGTCTCCTTCTCCCTCTCCTTCCCCTGTGTCTCCTTCTCCCTCTCCTTCCCCTGGGTCTCCTTCTCCCATCTCCCTCCCCTGTGTCTCCTTCCCCCCATCTCCCTCCCCTGTGTTGCCTTCCCCCATATCCCTTCCCTGTGTCATGTTCCCCCATCTCCCTCCCCTGTGTCTCCTTCCCCCATCTCCCACCCCTGTGTCATGTTCCCCCATCTCCCTCCCCTATGTCTCCTTCCCCCCATCTCCCTCCCCTGTGTCACCTTCCCCCATATCCCTCCCCTGTGTCATGTTCCCCCATCTCCCTCCCCTGTGTTTCCTTCCCCATCTCCCTCTCCTGTGTCTCCTTCTCCCTCTCCTTCCCCTGTGTCTCCTTCTCCCTCTCCTTCCCCTGGGTCTCCTTCCCCCATCTCCCTCCCCTGTGTCTCCTTCCACCATCTCCCTCCCCTGTGTCTTTTTCCCCCATCTCCCACCCCTGTGTCATGTTCCCCCATCTCCCTCCCCTGTGTCTCCTTCTCCCTCTCCTTCCCCTGTGTCTCCTTCTCCCTCTCCTTCCCCTGGGTCTTCTTTTCCCATCTCCCTCCCCTGTGTCTCCTTCCCCCCATCTCCCTCCCCTGTGTTGCCTTCCCCCATATCCCTTCCCTGTGTCATGTTCCCCCATCTCCCTCCCCTGTGTCTCCTTTCCCCATCTCCCACCCCTGTGTCATGTTCCACCATCTCCCTCCCCTATGTCTCCTTCCCCCATCTCCCTCCCCTGTGTCACCTTCGCCCATATCACTCCCCTGTGTCATGTTCCCCCATCTCCCTCCCCTGTGTTTCCTTCCCCATCTCCCTCCCCTGTGTCTCCTTCTCCCTCTCCTTCCCCTGTGTCTCCTTCCCCATCTCCCTCCCGTGTCTCCTTCCCTCATCTCCCTCCCGTGTGTCTCCTTCCCGCCTCTTCCTCCCCTGTGTCTCCTTCACCCATCTCCCTCCCTGTGTCTCCTTCCCCCATCTCCCTCCCACGTGTCTCCTTCCCCCCCATTTCCCACCCCTGTGTTTCCTTCCCCATCTCCCTCCACTGTGTCTTCTTCTCCCTCTCCTTCCCCTGTGTCTCCTTCCCCATCTCCCTCCCGTGTCTCCTTCCCTCATCTCCCTCCTGTGTGTCTCCTTCCCGCCTCTTCCTCCCCTGTGTCTCCTTCACCCATCTCCCTCCCCTGTGTCTCCTTCCCCCATCTCCCAACCCTGTGTCTCCTTTTTCCCCTCACCTATGTCTCTTCCCCCATCTCCCACCCCTGTGTCATGTTCCCCCATCTCTCACCCCTGTGTCATGTTCCCCCATCTCCCTCCCCTATGTCTCCTTCCCCGCATCTCCCTCCCCTGTGTCACCTTCCCCCATATCCCTCCCCTGTGTCATGTTCCCCCATCTCCCTCCCCTGTGTCTCCTTCCCCATCTCCCTCCCCTGTTTCTCCTTCTCCCTCTCCTTCCCCTGTGTCTCCTTCTCCCTCTCCTTCCCCTGTGTCTCCTTCCCCCATCTCCCTCCGCTGTGTCTCCTTCCCCCATCTCTATCTCCTGTGTCGCCTTACCCCATATCCCTCCCCTGTGTCATGTTCCCCCATCTTCCTCCCATGTGTTTCCTTCCCCATCTCCCTCCCCTGTGTCTCCTTCCCCCATCTCCCTCCCCTGTGTCTCCTTCCCCCATCTCCCTCCCCTGTGTCTCTTTCCCCCATCTCCCACCCCTGTGTCATGTTCCCCCATCTCCCTCCCCTGTGTCTCCTTCTCCCTCTCCTTCCCCTGTGTCTCCTTCTCCCTCTCCTTCCCCTGGGTCTCCTTCCCCCATCTCCCTCCCCTGTGTCTCCTTCCCCCCATCTCCCTCCCCTGTGTTGCCTTCCCCCATATCCCTCCCCTGTGTCATGTTCCCCCATCTCCCTCCCCTGTGTCTCCTTCCCCCATCTCCCACCCCTGTGTCATGTTCCCCCATCTCCCTCCCCTATGTCTTCTTCCCCCCATCTCCCTCCCCTGTGTCACCTTCCCCCATATCCCTCCCCTGTGTCATGTTCCCCCATCTCCCTCCCCTGTGTCACCTTCCCCCATATCCCTCACCTGTGTCATGTTCCCCCATCTCCCTCCCCTGTGTTTCCTTCCCCATCTCCCTCCCCTGTGTCTCATTCTCCCTCTCCTTCCCTTGTGTCTCCTTCTCCCTCTCCTTCCCCTGGGTCTCCTTCCCCCATCTCCCTCCCCCGTGTCTCCTTCCCTCCATTTCCCTCCCCTATGTTTCCTTCCCCATCTCCCTCCCCTGTGTCTCCTTCTCCCTCTCCCTCCCCTGTGTCTCCTTCCCCATCTCCCTCCCGTGTCCTCTCCCTCATCTCCCTCCCCTATGTCTCCTTCCCGCCTCTTCCTCCCCTGTGTCTCCTTCACCCATCTCCCTCTCCTGTGTTTCCTTCCCCCATCTCCCTACCCTGTGTCTCCTTTTCCCCCTCCGCTATGTCTCTTCCCCCATCTCCCACCCCTGTGTCATGTTCCCCCATCTCTCACCCCTGTGTCATGTTCCCCCATCTCCCTCCCCTATGTCTCCTTTCCCCATCTCCCTCCCCTGTGTCGACTTCCCCCATATCCCTCCCCTGTGTCATGTTCCCCCATCTCCCTCCCCTGTGTTTCCTTCCCCATCTCCCTCCCCTTTGTCTCCTTCTCCCTCTCCTTCCCCTGTGTCTCCTTCTCCCTCTCCTTCCCCTGTGTCTCCTTCCCCCATCTCCCTCCCCTGTGTCTCCTTCCCCCATCTCCATCTCCTGTGTCGCCTTACCCCATATCCCCCCCCTGTGTCATGTTCCCCCATCTTCCTCCCATGTGTTTCCTTCCCTATCTCCCTCCCGTGTTTCCTTCTCCCATCTCCCTCCTGTGTCATGTCCCCCCCAACTCCCTCCCCTTTGTCTCCTTCCCTCCATCTCCCTCCCCTGTGTCTCCTTCCCCTTCCCTCTCCCCTGTGTCTCCTTCACCCTCTCCCTCCCCTGTGTCTACATCCCCCATCTCCCTCCCCTGTGTTTCATTCCCCCATCTCCCTCCCCTGTGTCGTGTCCCCCCAACTTCCTCCCCTTTGTCTCCTTCCCTCCATCTCCCTCCCCTGTGTCTCCTTCCCCCATCTCCCTCCCCTGTGTCTCCTTCCACCATCTCCCTCCCCTGTGTCTCTTTCCCTCATCTCCCACCCCTGTGTCATGTTCCCCCATCTCCCTCCCCTGTGTCTCCTTCTCCCTCTCCTTCCTCTGTGTCTCCTTCTCCCTCTCCTTCCCCTGGGTTTCCTTCTCCCATCTCCCTCCCCTGTGTCTCCTTCCCCCCATCTCCCTCCCCTGTGTTGCCTTCCCCCATATCCCTTCCCTGTGTCATGTTCCCCCATCTCCCTCCCCTGTGTCTCCTTCCCCCATCTCCCACCCCTGTGTCATGTTCCACCATCTCCCTCCCCTATGTCTCCTTCCCCCCATCTCCCTCCCCTGGGTCACCTTCCCCCATATCCCTCCCCTGTGTCATGTTCCCCCATCTCCCTCCCCTGTGTTTCCTTCCCCATCTCCCTCTCCTGTGTCTCCTTCTCCCTCTCCTTCCCCTGTGTCTCCTTCTCCCTCTCCTTCCCCTATGTCTCCTTCTCCCTCTCCTTCCCCTGGGTCTCCTTCTCCCATCTCCCTCCCCTGTGTCTCCTTCCCCCCATCTCCCTCCCCTGTGTTGCCTTCCCCCATATCCCTTCCCTGTGTCATGTTCCACCATCTCCCTCCCCTATGTCTCCTTCCCCCCATCTCCCTCCCCTGTGTCACCTTCCCCCATATCCCTCCCCTGTGTCATGTTCCCCCATCTCCCTCCCCTGTGTTTCCTTCCCCATCTCCCTCTCCTGTGTCTCCTTCTCCCTCTCCTTCCCCTGTGTCTCCTTCTCCCTCTCCTCCCCCTGTGTCTCCTTCTCCCTCTCCTTCCCCTGGGTCTCCTTCTCCCATCTCCCTCCCCTGTGTCTCCTTCCCCCCATCTCCCTCCCCAGTGTTGCCTTCCCCCATATCCCTTCCCTGTGTCATGTTCCCCCATCTCCCTCCCCTGTGTCTCCTTCCCCCATCTCCCACCCCTGTGTCATGTTCCACCATCTCCCTCCCCTATGTCTCCTTCCCCCATCTCCCTCCCCTGTGTCACCTTCCCCCATATCCCTCCCCTATGTCATGTCCCCCCATCTCCCTCCCCTGTGTTTCCTTCCCCATCTCCCTCTCCTGTGTCTCCTTCTCCCTCTCCTTCCCGTGTCTCCTTCTCCCTCTCCTTCCCCTGGGTCTCCTTCCCCCATCTCCCTCCCCTGTGTCTCCTTCCACCATCTCCCTCCCCTGTGTCTCCTTCCCCCATCTCCCACCCCTGTGTCATGTTCCACCATCTCCCTCCCCTATGTCTCCTTCCCCCCATCTCCCTCCCCTGTGTCACCTTCCCCCATATCCCTCCCCTATGTCATGTCCCCCCATCTCCCTCCCCTGTGTTTCCTTCCCCATCTCCCTCCCGTGTCTCCTTCTCCCTCTCCTTCCCCTGTGTCTCCTTCTCCCTCTCCTTCCCCTGGGTCTCCTTCTCCCATATCCCTCCCCTGTGTCTCCTTCCCCCCATCTCCCTCCTCTGTGTTGCCTTCCCCCATATCCCTTCCCTGTGTCATGTTCCCCCATCTCCCTCCCCTGTGTCTCCTTCCCCCATCTCCCACCCCTGTGTCATGTTCCACCATCTCCCTCCCCTATGTCTCCTTCCCCCCATCTCCCTCCCCTGTGTCACCTTCGCCCATATCACTCCCCTGTGTCATGTTACCCCATCTCCCTCTCCTGTGTTTCCTTCCCCATCTCCCTCCCCTGTGTCTCCTTCTCCCTCTCCTTCCCCTGTGTCTCCTTCCCCATCTCCCTCCCGTGTCTCCTTCCCTCATCTCCCTCCCGTGTGTCTCCTTCCCGCCTCTTCCTCCCCTGTGTCTCCTTCACCCATCTCCTTCCCCTGTGTCTCCTTCCCCCATCTCCCTCCCACGTGTCTCCTTCCCCCCATTTCCCTCCCCTGTGTTTCCTTCCCCATCTCCCTCCCCTGTGTCTTCTTCTCCCTCTCCTTCCCCTGTGTCTCCTTCCCCATCTCCCTCCCGTGTCTCCTTCCCCCATCTCCCTCCTGTGTGTCTCCTTCCCGCCTCTCCCTCCCCTGTGTCTCCTTCTCCCTCTCCTTCCTCTGTGTCTCCTTCTCCCTCTCCTTCCCCTGGGTTTCCTTCTCCCATCTCCCTCCCCTGTGTCTCCTTCCCCCCATCTCCCTCCCCTGTGTTGCCTTCCCCCATATCCCTTCCCTGTGTCATGTTCCCCCATCTCCCTCCCCTGTGTCTCCTTCCCCCATCTCCCACCCCTGTGTCATGTTCCACCATCTCCCTCCCCTATGTCTCCTTCCCCCCATCTCCCTCCCCTGGGTCACCTTCCCCCATATCCCTCCCCTGTGTCATGTTCCCCCATCTCCCTCCCCTGTGTTTCCTTCCCCATCTCCCTCTCCTGTGTCTCCTTCTCCCTCTCCTTCCCCTGTGTCTCCTTCTCCCTCTCCTTCCCCTATGTCTCCTTCTCCCTCTCCTTCCCCTGAGTCTCCTTCTCCCATCTCCCTCCCCTGTGTCTCCTTCCCCCCATCTCCCTCCCCTGTGTTGCCTTCCCCCCATATCCCTTCCCTGTGTCATGTTCCACCATCTCCCTCCCCTATGTCTCCTTCCCCCCATCTCCCTCCCCTGTGTCACCTTCCCCCATATCCCTCCCCTGTGTCATGTTCCCCCATCTCCCTCCCCTGTGTTTCCTTCCCCATCTCCCTCTCCTGTGTCTCCTTCTCCCTCTCCTTCCCCTGTGTCTCCTTCACCCATCTCCCTCCCCTTTGTCTCCTTCCCCCATCTCCCTCCCACATGTCTCCTTCCCCCCATTTCCCTCCCCTGTGTTTCCTTCCCCATCTCCCTCCCCTGTGTCTTCTTCTCCCTCTCCTTCCCCTGTGTCTCCTTCCCCATCTCCCTCCCGTGTCTCCTTCCCTCATCTCCCTCCTGTGTGTCTCCTTCCCGCCTCTTCCTCCCCTGTGTCTCCTTCACCCATCTCCCTCCCCTGTGTCTCCTTCCCCCATCTCCCTACCCTGTGTCTCCTTTTTCCCCTCACCTATGTCTCTTCCCCCATCTCCCACCCCTGTGTCATGTTTCCCCATCTCTCACCCCTGTGTCATGTTCCCCCATCTCCCTCCCCTATGTCTCCTTCCCCGCATCTCCCTCCTCTGTGTCACCTTCCCCCATATCCCTCCCCTGTGTCATGTTCCCCCATCTCCCTCCCCTGCGTCTCCTTCCCCATCTCCCTCCCCTGTGTCTCCTTCTCCCTCTCCTTCCCCTGTGTCTCCTTCTCCCTCTCCTTCCCCTGTGTCTCCTTCCCCATCTCCCTCCCCTGTGTCTCCTTCCCCCATCTCTATCTCCTGTGTCGCCTTACCCCATATCCCTCCCCTGTGTCATGTTTCCCCATCTTCCTCCCATGTGTTTCCTTCCCCATCTCCCTCCCCTGTGTCTCCTTCTCCCTCTCCGTGCCCTATATCTCCTTCCCCCATCTCCCTCCCCTGTGTCTCCATCCCCCATCTCCCTCCCCTGTGTTTCCTTCCCCCATCTCCCTCCCGTGTCATGTCCCCCCCAACTCCCTCCCCTTTGTCTCCTTCCCTCCATCTCCCTCCCCTGTGTCTCCTTCCCCTTCCCTCTCCCCTGTGTCTCCTTCACCCTCTCCCTCCCCTGTGTCTCCTTCCCCCTCTCCCTCCCCTGTGTCATCATGGATGAGTAGAAGAAGACTCCAGTGGCAACTTGTGAAGCTCTGGGGATCTCCATGCCCATGAGGGTTAAGGCAGTGCTGGAAAATAATGGTGGCCACACAAAATATTGACACTTTGGGCCCAATTTGGACATTTCCACTTAGGGGTTTACTCACTTTTGTTGCCAACGGTTTAGACTTCAATGGCTGTGTGTTGAGTTATTTTGAGGGGACAGCAAATTTACACTCATTGCAGGCTGCGGCATGCGCTGTGCTCATGCGCAAGTCCGTAGCTTTGTCAATCATCGCAGGCATCACGATGAGCACCCTCAGCACTCATTGCAAGCCTCTACCCCCCTGTGTCTCTTCCCCCCTCCCTCCCATGTCTCCCATCCTCCCCTGTGTCTCTACAAGTCCTCTCCTTCACCCAGGTCTCTTCCACCCCCCTCTTCCTCCCCTGTGCCTCTTCCACCCCCTCTCCTGTGTCTCTTCCCCATCTCCCTCCCTTGTGTCTCCTTCTCCCTCTCCCTCCCCTGTGTCTCCTTCCCACCATCTCCCTCCCCTGTGTCTCCTTCACCCATCTCCCACCCCTGTGTCATGTTCCCCCATCTCTCTCCCCTATGTCTCCTTCCCCCCATCTCCCTCCCCTGTGTTGCCTTCCCCCATCTCCCTCCCCTGTGTCATGTCCCCCCCCTCTCCCTCCCATGTGTCTCCTTTCTCCTCCCTCTCCCTCCCCTGTGTCTCCTTTCTCCATCCCTCTCCCCTGTGTCTCCTTTCTCACTCCCTCCCGCCCCTGGCTGATGCCTTGCAAGCGCAACTCGCGAGTTAAATTTGTAGTCATTGCGAGTTTGTTGTAACTTTTAACATAGCGTTACCGACAAACTCGCAGTTACCACAACTATTATATGTGATACATATATATATATATATATATATATATATATATATATATAAACTAGTAACTTGCCCGTCATTAATTACAGTATAATATTGTATTACATATTGTGTGTTCTGTCTCTTTCTGCACCCTCTCTGTTTACCCTGCCTCTCTCTCTCTTATTTTCTCTCTCTCTCTCCCTCTGTCCTTCTTTCTCTCAATCCCTTCTCTCTCTCTCTCGCTCTGCCTCCTTCTTTCTATCCCTTCCTCTCTCTCTCTCTCCCTCCTTCCTTCTCTCTCTCCTTCTCTCTCTCTCCCTTCCTCTCTGTATCTCCCTCCTCTCGCTCTTGCCTTCTCTCTCTCCCTCTCTCCCTCCTTCTCTATCCCTCTGTCCCTCTCTCTCTCCCTCCCTCTCTCTCCTTCTCTCTCTCTCCCTCTCCTTCTCACTCTCTTTCCCTCCTTCTCATGCTCACTCTCTCTCCCCTCTCCTCCCTTCTCTCTCCTTCCTTCCTTCTCTCTCCCTCCCTCGCCTTCTCTGTCCCTCCCTCCAGCTCCTTCTCTCCCTCCGTCTCCTTCTCTCCCCTCTCCCTTTTATGTGCAATGCAAGGCTTGCAATGTGTGGCCTCACAATGTGAGCCTCGCAATGAGTGGCTTTGCTGCACAATGCGAGGGTTGCAAGCTCAATTCACAATTCTCTCCCTCTATCCCTCCTGTTCTCTCCATCCGTCCCTCTCTCGCTCTCTCTCCCTCCTTCTGTCTCTCTCCCTCTACTTCTCTCTCCCTCCTCCTTCCTTCTCTCTCCTTCCCTCCTTCTCTCGCCCTCACCTTTTCTCCCTCCCTCTCCCTTCACCACACAATGCCAGCCTTCCAATGCGCAGCACACATTTTAAAAGCATTACAGACACACGACAACTATACTAGTGACGAGAGACTTGTCCGTCAAAAATGACAGCAATAAATGCCTTCAGCTCTCATTGCCAGCCTTTTTCAGAGATTCTGAGCTCAAAATACGTTTAACAACGTATTCTCAAGCATGCCAATGCAGACACAAATGTGCTGGAGGACTTCTCTTTCTTATTTTTGTGTGCATACAGAAATATCCTGTTTAGCGCTTCACATGTGTTCCTGCATGAAGGGCTGGATCTACCCTTTTGGAGCCCCTGGGAAGTGAATTGAAGGAGCCCCTGCAAGTGAGTACGCAAGGTATGCATGGACCCATTTTTACCTTTTTTGAACAGTTTTTTAAGCCAGGTGCCATTTTTCTTTAAAAAGTGGCAGCCTTCAAATGTTAGCGCCCTTAGGCGTCTGCCTAGGTGGCCTAATGGGTAACCTAATGGCGGCCATGTGTCCCCCCCCTCTCCCTCCCCTGTGTCTCCCTACCCCCATCTCCCTCCCCTGTGTCTCCTTCTCCCCATCTCCCTCCCCTGTGTCTCCTTCCCCCCTCTCCCTCCCCTGTGTCTCCTCCCCATCTCCTTCCCCTGTGTCATGTTCCCCATCATCTCCCTCCCCTGTGTCTCTTCACCCCCTCACTCTCCCCTGTGTCTCTTTCCACCATCTCCCTCCCCTGTATCTCCTTCCCCCATTTCCCTATCCAATGTCTCCTTCCCCATCTCCCTCCCCTGCCTCCCCTTCCCCCATCTCTCTCCCTCCCCTGTGTCTCCTTCCCCCATCTTCCTCCCCTGTGTCTCCTTCCCCCTGTGTCTCCTTCCCCTGTGTATCCCTCCCCCATCTCCCTTCCCTGTGTCTCATTTATGATGGGCAAACAGCTAGTATATATACTGTATATATATATATATATATATATATATATATATATATATATATATATATATATATATATATATATATAAAATGGTCCTAGTATGATTTGCAGGTCAGAGTCCTACCTGCATGTATATAGCTATTAATAGTTATAATTCTGAGACCACTTTTATTGCATATTATATTCCTGCTAGGTCATGTTGGTCATGGCTGGTTTAATTCCAGCAAGAAGAGTTGCATGGTCATCATGGCACTGCCCAACAATATGCATTAGCATCACTGGTCACAGATCTGCCTGGCTACAATACTGGTAATTATTATCTATGAGTAGCTCATTTTTTATCCTAGTCCAAGCACATAATTTAAAAATTGCAGTCGTCGCTGATCACAGTCTTGTGAAATACCTTCCTTGATATTATAATTCTAGGTCACTGTGCACCGGAAAATCATTGTTTTTTACCATCCTGTCAGACCGCATCCATCATGTTGTTATAACTTGTCATCACCATTATACATTAGAGCAATGGTAGGATCAGCGTGTTCTCTCACAACTTTTTCCAATATAGGCTCACTGCTTATTTCAGTCAGACCACACATATGACAAGATCACTGCTTTACACTTTCTTTGTGTGTAGCTCTTTTATTCCCCAAATGTTTAGATATGTAGCATTAAAGGGAGACTTACCGTAATTTAGCACAATTTGGACCACATCACTGTAAAGATCTTTTGAAATACGTACATTTTTAATTTAGAAATAAAATTTGCATGAGTGAAAGACTGCTTACAGATTGTTCCACACCTGCTACATTACTGCAACAAATCAGATTGCATGGTGTTTGCCCCTTATTCAAGTCAATGGTTAGGTTTTATCAGACTGCTTATATTTATAGTTTGGAGGGAACAGACCTTGTAATGGGTTCCATTTTTATCTTACAAGCAGACAATTCTGATTTCTGCTCTCTTGCCTCTCTGGAATTTGAGCAATCCGGCAATCCTGGGGGTTAGTGTTCTGTACTCGGCTCCTGTGCTCCATGCAACTCCGTACAGTGATCAAAACAAAGAAAAAAAAGAAACCCTTAGCAAATCTATCTGTGCAGCCATGGAATACTGGGCTCACCTAAAACAGGACAGCTATGGGTTAACTGGTCAGTGCAGTGCCTTCTCCAATAGAGCCTCACAGAGTGCAAGCTGCTCTCAACATCTTATAATTACTCAAGCAACAGTCAGTAGGCAGGATAGACTGTTTATAAACAAGATATTTAAAACTGTAGATTTTGTAGCTACTAGTGTAATTAAAAAACAATAATTTCAACATACAATCTTGTGCTCTTTGACACCCTGAATAGCACTTACAATGAGTTCAGTGGCTCTTTAAGTACTTCAGGATTGCAACAGTAAAATAATTACATTTTAGAATGCATTAGAAGATTCTAGGGGGGCACAGGGGGCTGTGAGTGGCCACAGGAGGCCGAGGGGGGCTGCAGGGATACAAGGGAGGGTCACATGGATCTGAGGGAGGTCACAGGGGTCAGAAGGGGGCCACAGGGGTCCAAGGAAGACCACAGGGGTGGCAGAGGGGCGCAGCAGGCCATGTCAGGTTGGCTTCGGGGACAGCACTGGGCCCCTCCAAGGCAGGGCCCCAGTGCATTGCACCGGCTCCAACTAACTCCCAGCACCAGAGCACCAATCTGAAGGGAGGTAGAGCAACGCTGAAAAGTAACCTTTATCTCTCCATTCTAGGACAACCCAACCCAGTGCAACCTGTTTCATGACCTATAAGTTGTCCCCAGACAAGATGAGCATGAGAATACTAAGACAGCTACAGACCCAAAGATGGGATCTCAGTGAAGATTAATCTTACTCCCTCTTTAGACATCTTCTGCTCCTATTAATCACTGCCTCTATTTTGATAAAAGACACAAATGCAAGTCGTGGTAGAGTATGTCCTCTATGTACAGGTCATCTCTGCTGATCGTCGTTAGCAACATCATCACAGCAAAATGTGAGACTTGCTACATGCCTATGACGAATAGTAATTTTACCTTTTCAAATAATACAATTAACATATTTTATAAATTACTGATAACTGTGTCCTACTATGATATGATAAAGCTAGATCCTTTGTGTCACTATCTACTGCTTCTCAGTCGGGCTTGATAAGGCTGGTATTGCCAAACCTACCCAGCAGATCTACCAGATTCTTTTGATGTCTTCACTAAGACAGCTGATGTCTCTTAAATTAGATGTAGTCTTTAAGAATATGAATGCAGGCTCAGCATTATAAGAAATCAGAAACTGTTTTTATTTCTGTGGACAAGGGCTCATCTATAAGGCATCATAACAGCAATTTCATTCATACAGTCATTGCGGTTATCTTCTTACCTCCCTTTTTAGATAGGAGCATATCTGTCTTCAATATATGTCTTCTTCCCTTGGCTTAGGAACATATATATATATACTTTAAGACATTCAACCCAGCATTATCTCAACTGCCCTCAGAGACACCAATATATCTCTCTCTCTCTCAGAAAAAACTCAACTGCCAACTGCCTAACTGCCCTCTGTGACAGTTACAGCCAGACAACACAACATTCTAAAAGATTTAACTCTTAATGACCCAACATGCAGCAAACAGAATCACACATCACACTCCAATCACACATAGGCAAGCAACATAACATAACATACAGTAATTAACTTAAAACACATATGGTAATCAACATAATATAAAACAGCACAGCATAACATTTTACATATTTACATGACATAACACAGCATAACATATATAGGATAATCAACTTAACATAAAAGCATATTAAACTTCTAGTGACCCCAAAGGGGGTTCAGGGGAATCATGACAACTACTCCCCCCTTTTAAAATACAGCATCCCGTTGATCATCTCTATCAGATGAACAATGGTATGCAGCAAAAATTAAGTCCATGCATTAGTCCATGGCTTGGTGGCTTCTCAACTCCATTGGGACAAATGTGGAAAACAATTGCCCTAGGCCTCCCCCTGCCCAAGTCCTTATTTTGAATGTGCAGAGCAGGTTTTTGTTCTTTTTCTTCTGTACAATGTCCAGGGCAAAAAACAATTCTGAAAGTGACTCCAGTGGATCCCATGACAGAACAAACATCCCCAACCAGGCCAGTCCCAACAACAGTCCGGTTATGACTAAAACAGTCCATAGGCCTATGTGACCAAAAGTGGGTAATACATCCCTTGTGTTACAAACAGTTGAAGATGGGGAATAGTTCGGGTATAACTGCTTAAGCAATCCATCATATTGACATATACCCATAAAATATGTTGGTTCATAGCTATCAAAGTGAAAGTCAGATTCCAAAGCAACTTTTCTTTTCTTTGCAGATTCTTGTTGAGCTGGATTTATTTTTTCATATTGCAGCTTTTCATATTTAGATGGAGGCTTCTCATACTTAGATGGAGTCTTTACTGAATAACTATTTTGTGTTGTATATATTGTGGTTCTTGATGTAGACCAAATAGATATAGCACTCTTATCTGACAATGTGTTTGTTTCCACGTGAGCAGACAAATGTAACAGCTGGGACATTTTTGAAAGTAATGTTGGATTCTTGAAATCTCTTGATCTGTAGTGTCCTAATTCTATGTCCTTTTCTTCAACCATTTTATTGTACTGGTGCTTATGTTTTTCCATTAATGCAACTATTTCAGCAATCTTATGCTGGCAATGGATATCTGTTTCTTTTTGTATTTTGATTGCTTCGTCAGCAGCACCTTTTAATCTAACAACCTCTTTGTTAAGACATTCTTCTCTAATCCTTGCATTATCTATTTCCTTTTGCTTATTGTTGAGTGTTATCTCATGGTTGATTTTAGTATCTTCCAGTTGTATGTGTAAGTCCTTTACCTCGGATTCAAGAACACTACACTGCTTGCTTTCTCTTGTAATTTTTTTTTTCAAAGACTTGTTTTCTTGTTATAATTCTTCAATTGTCTTGTTTTTATTTTCCATTTGTTTCTTCAAAGAATCTGCTTCCTTCCTTAACAGATCATTTTTTCTTCATACCTCTGCTGCAATTCTTGGATTTGTGTTTCTTTGTCTTTCAGTTCATTCTGTAAGTCCTTGTTATGATTATGCAGAACTTTGTTTTCCTCAACTTTGTTGGACACTTTTTCCAGCTCATTCTGAAGTTGCTCATCAAGAGATCTTATTTTCTCCTTTTTATCACAGCGTTTATTTTTCTTCTTCTTTTCTTTTACAGTGGATGATTTAGCACTAAAGCCTTTATCACTGTCAAGTTTTTTGGATGATTCTCGATCTGATTCAAATTTATCTTTATCAGGAGATAAGTAGTCCATATTTCTATCAGATACTTCTTCAGTCTCTGGCACATAATCTTTCTTCCTGCCTTGACTGGTAGGACCCTTCCCAACTGGGTGGCCAAAGTCCTTCCGCAGATGCCTCATCCAGCAAGTCTATAAATTCGACTTCCAGCTGTAACTCCTGCTGGATCAAGGGAAATAGCTCAATAGCTTCATCAGACCAACGCCGTAGTCCTAGGCAGTCACAGTGCTTTGTAAGTAAGTTAATTTGTCTCTGGGCAGTGCCTAGGCCACAGTCCGGATTGCCATACACAATCTCCCACAGTGCCTCCTCCAGCTCCAAGTGAAAACAGGGCTCCACACTGGGGACCCCAACTGTTCCCAGCCAGGCTGCATACTGCTGCTCCAGGTCAACCTGCTGCCCCACTAGATCCGACAGCCAGTCACTCAGCTCATGAACCGGCCACAATCCCAGGAATGCCTTCCATTTTGCTAGAAGGGCCACTTTCCTGCATTGCTTGGCGTCCATCTTGCTGGACCTCTGCTGTTCCCTCTGGTTAGTGCGCTTCTTTACCTCTGCCATGCCTGCAGACGATGCCCTGTCTCCTCTGGGATAGAGGCTCCTCTTCTTACTGCTATCTTAGCTTATTGATGAAGAGATCCCACCGCTTGCCACCAGCTGTCATGATCTACTGCTTCTCAGTCGGGCTTGATAAGGCTGTTATTGCCAAACCTACCCAGCAGATCTACCAGATTCTTTTGATCTCTTCACTAAGACAGCTGATGTCTCTTGAATTAGATGTAGTCTTTAAGAATATGAATGCAGGCTCAGCATTATAAGAAATCAGAAACTGTTTTTATTTCTGTGGACAAGGGCTCATCTATAAGGCATCATAACAGCAACTTCATTCATACAGTCATTGTGGTTATCTTCTTACCTCCCTTTTTAGATAGGAGCATATCTGTCTTCAATATATGTCTTCTTCCCTTGGCTTAGGAACATATATATATTTATTTTAAGACATTCAACCCAGCATTATCTCAACTGCCCTCAGAGACACCAATACATCTCTCTCTCTCTCTCAGAAAAAACTCAACTACCAACTGCCTAACTGCCCTCTGTGACAGTTACAGCCAGACAACACAACATTCTAAAAGATTTAACTCTTAATGGCCCAACATGCAGCAAACAGAATCACACATCACACTCCAATCACACATAGGCAAGCAACATAACATAACATACAGTAATTAACTTAAAACACATATGGTAATCAACATAATATAAAACAGCACAGCATAACATTTTACATATTAATTAACATGACATAACACAGCATAACAAATATAGGATAATCAACTTAACATAAAAGCATATTAAACAACTAAACTTCTACTGACCCCAAAGGGGGTTCAGGGGAATCATGACACTTTGCTATCAAACTCTTCCTAAAATTTACAACGCAATGCAACATCTATTCTACTAAAACTACGCAATTGCATGTATGCATCACTCATTGCCTGGGTGATGGTAGAAACCTGTCATGTTACATAGCCTATTGTTGGTATCCATTCCATCCAACTTTCTTTCTTCCTCTTTTCCCTACTCCCATCCGGAATTTCTCCTTAAATTAACATAAACTAATAAAAATAAGAGTAGCTACAGGCTATGTATCTGCTGAATTACTCTTCATATCTTTCATACTACTGTACCCATTAATCTTACTATTTTGATTGTGCAATAAAACAACACTTTGTACCTGTTTATATTTTAAAGGTACTTTTTACACAAAAATATTTTGTTCTATATAACATTTTAAACAAGACATAAAAGTGTGTGGATCCATACATATTTGGTATCTATCCAGTAGACATTGAACGTTTATCTTTAGCATTTTGTTACAGTGAAGTTGGCTGAGATTATTTTGCTTGAAAATGAGAAATCTTTTTCTGATTTTGTTAAAATGATTAAAAGCTTGACTTTATCAAAGATTAGTACCGTAGACTCTCAGTTACCCAGAACTCAAGCAACCAGAACTCTCAAGCAACCTGATTTTTTTTAAATATTGTACTTTAAATAAAAATGAAAATTTACAGGTCTCAAAAAATTCTAGGAGCCAGGCTGTCCTGCCACAAAATGCTTACTGGCACCTAGATTCATCCCACTGTACGTCTCTGCAATTCAGTTTTATCTGGAAGCAAACAGGCATGAGTGACCGAGCCAGTGCAGTGTTGGCGTTATATTCCCCGGGTTCAGCACCGCACCCTCCAGCCGAACGTAGGCGTGTGTAAGTGAGGAGTGAAAGATGCTGCTGCTAGAACAGCCCTCACTGGCAATTATACTTAGCAGAGCATCCTATGTATAGCTAATCTAGGCCTTCTTTAATGGTAACTCTCAAGCAACTACATTTATCCGTCATCTACCAATTCCCATGGGTGCCGGTTAACTGAGAGTATACTGTATATACATAAATGTGTGAATCCTGAGGGCTATTTTCAAACTAGCTACTTGCCCATCAAAAATGACAAGAATACAATTTTAAGCCTGGCAATGCTGTTTGCCAAACAATGTGAGCACCTTCGTCGCTCATTGCAAGCGCCTTCGGTGATCATCACGAGTCTCTACCCTGTCTATTTCCTCCCTTGTGTCTCCTTTCCCCCCTCCTCTCCCTCCCTTGTGTCTCCTTTCCCCCCCTCCTCTCTCTACCTTGTATCTCATTTCCCCCTCCCCTGTGTCTTTCCCCCCTCTCCCTCCCCTATGCCTCTTCCCCCCTCCCCTATGTCTCTTTGCCCACTCTCCCTCCCCTGTGTCTCTTTCCCACTCTCTCCCCCTGTGTCTCTTCCCCCCTCTCCCTCCCCTGTGTCTTTCCCCCCCTCTCCCTACCCTGTGTCTGTTCCCCCCTCCCCTGTGTCATTGAAATTCTCTACCCTGTCTACTTCCTCCCTTGTGTCTCATTTCCCTCTCCCTCCCTTGTGTTTTCTTTCTGTCCCTCCTTTGTGCCTCCTTTCCCCCTTTCCTGTGCCTCCTCCCCCCCTCTCCCTCCCCTGTGTTTCTCCTACCTCTCTCCCATCTCTTTCCCCCCTCTCCCTCCCATCTCTTTCCCCCCTCTCCCTCCCATCTCTCCCCCCCCTCTCCCTCCCGTCTCTCCCCCTCGCCTCCCCTGTGTCTGTTCTCCCCTCCCATGTGTCTCTTCCCCCCCCGCATGTAACGTCACATCATTAGCATATGCTGGTTGGGACACATCCAGAAGCCGGCGCTGCAGGGGAGAGCAGCAGGAGCTGATCGCATGATGGTAAGGAGAGAGGTGAAAGGGCGTAGGGAGGTAATTGTAGAGGGGAAAGGGAGGATAAGGATAAGAGGGGAAGGAGGAGGATAAGGGTGAAGGAGGGAGGAGGACAGGAGGAAGATAAGGGGGGGAAGAGGATAAGGGAGGAAGGAGTTAGGGAATGGGAGGAGGATAAGGGGGAAAAGGAGGAGGATAAGGGGAATAGGAGGAGGAAGATAAGGGGGAAGGAGTGAATGGAAGGGGGGGGAAGGAGGAGGAGAAGGGGAAAGGGAGGCGGAAAATAAGGGGGAAAGGAGGGAGGAGGAGAAGGGGGAAAGAAGGAGTAGGAGCGGAAGGAGGGCGTAGGATAAGGAGGAGGATAAGGGGGAAGGAGGGAGGAGAAGGAAGGAAGGGAAAGGGGAAAGGGAGGAAGAGGAGGATAAGGGTGAGAAGGAGGAGGATAAGGGGAAGGGAGGAGGATAAGGGGGAAGGAGGGAAAGAGGGTGGAGGCACAGGTAAGGGAGAGGGGGGAAAGTGGTGAGACGTTAAACTCGGAGCACTTAGCCATTAAACTCGAGCGAGCAGTGGAGGGATTGAAACACGCGTGACTTAGCCTACAAACAAATTAGCCTACATACAAACAGCCTTAGGCTGAAAGTAGTTGATGAATGTGGGACTTAGAAAAAAATAGGAGAAGCGGGACTTAGAAAAAAAAGAAATACGAGACGCAGGACTTTGAAAAAATTAAATACGAGATAGCAGAAATACGAGGTTTACGGTCGAAACGCGAACATCCAACAAACATAAAAAACACAAAGAAAATACAAATAAATACAACAAAAATATCACCCACAGTACGGGGGAACAGGCAGGATGTCTGGGAGTGAGGTGCAATGTGAATTTAAGCCAATTTCAACGACTTTCACCACACAAAAATCGGCTAAGCGAGAAAAAAAATGACAGCCCAAAAAAATTAAAACGAGGCTACACGACCCCGGGCCGCGCAAAACACTGCCAAATGCGTAGCACTTTCACACAGGAACAAACAAAATACAAGATACAATATTACAAAATACGGAAAATACATGCAAGATCTGTAACACATTAATAACATTAATAACATTACCAATCTACAATGGCGATTTACACAACTACACTAACGGATTTCCCTCGCGCACACAAACTATTTAGAATGCACAGTTATGACATTCATTACACTTTATCATCAGGGCACCAACACTCACTGTACATTTTATGGTGCAGGAAAATATAAACAGATTGTTAGCTTTTCACACTATTAATTGCTGAATATATTAATTACAAATAGGTAAACTATATTAATTTATTCAAGAAATAATTAATTAATTATTGATTAAGTAAATATAGATTAATATATATCTCTCTTTATAATGAGTGCCGAAGGTGCTCAGAGGAGCAAAAATAGATGAGACAAGAGCCTCGCCATGAGCCCCGAAGGCGCAAAAAGGTTTACATTGTGTGTCAAACAACATTCCCATGGCTTCAAAATGTATTGACCGTCATTTTTTGATGGGCAAGTCGCTAGTATATATATAATGAAGCATAATAAAGACAGTTATTGTAGCCTAGTGAGACACCATTTAGCCAGAATGATCACTCCATCAAAAACTTAAAAGTCAAAATACTCAGAGGAAAATTTTAAAACATTCAAAAGAGAAAAGCAATTGAAATAAAGATAATCACATTCTTCAACACTAAAAATACAGGACTTAATATGGACTTTGGTTTTCTAACACATTATCAGAATTTCATGTGAATTTTTTCCTCTTATACCATAACAGACTTAGCACTCTTAGTGAGGTGTTTGTCCAACAGGAAAGATATCACTGTGGACTACAGTTCTCTGCCTTTTCATGTATATACAGTGCCTTGCAAAAGTATTCACCCCCTTGACTTTTTACCTATTTTGTTACATTACAGCCTTAAGTTCAATGTTTTTTTTAATCTGAATGCTATGTGATGGATCAGAACACAATAATCTAAATTGGTGAAATGAAATGAGAAAAATATATACATAAAACTATTTTTTAGAATACAAAACAGAACATTGGCATGTGCGTATGTATTCACCCCTTTGTTATGAAGCCCATAAAAAGCTCTGTTGCAACCAATTACCTCCAGAAGTCACATAATTAGTGAAATGATATCCACCTGTGTGCAATCTAAGTGTCACATGATCTGTCATTACATATACACAACTTTTTTGAAAGGCCCCAGAGGCTGCAACACCTAAGCAAGAGGCACCACTAACCACACACTGTCACGAAGACCAAGGAACTCTCCAAACAAGTAAGGGACAATGTTGTTGAGAAAGAACATGGCACAACAGCAAACCTGCCAAGAGACGGCCGTCCACCAAAATCACAGACCGGGCAAGGAGGGCATTAATCAGAGAGGCAGCACAGAGACCTAAGGTAATCCTGGAGGAGCTGCAGAGTTCCACAGCAGAGACTGGAGTATCTGTACATAGGACGACAATAAGTTGTACGCTCCATAGAGTTGGGCTTTATGGCAGAGTGGCCAGAAGAAAGCAATTACTTTCAGCAAAAAACTAAATGGCACGTTTTGAGATTGCAAAAAGGCATGTGGGAGACTCCCAACAAGTATGGTGGAAGGTGCTCTGGTCTGATGGGACGAAAATTTAACTTTTCAGCCATCAAAGAAAACTCTATGTCTGGCGCAAACCCAACACATCACATCACCCAAAGAACACCATCCCCACAGTGAAACATGGTGGTGGCAGCATCATGCTGTGGGGATGTTTTTCAGCAGCCGGGACTGGGAAACTGGTCAGAGTTGAGGGAAAGATGGTGCTAAATACAGTGATATTCTTGAGCAAAGCCCGTACCACTGTGCGTGATTTGAGGCTAGGACGGAGGTTCACCTTCCAGCAGGACAGTGACCCCAAACACACTGCTAAAGCAACACTTGAGTGATTTAAGGGGAAACATGTAAATGTGTTGGAATGGCCCAGTCAAAGCCCAGACCTCAATCCAATAGAAAATCTGTGGTCAGACTTAAAGATTGCTGTTCACAAGCGCAAACCATCCAACTTGAAGGAGCTGGAGCAGTCTTGCAAGGAGGAATGGGCACAAATCCCAGTGGTAAGATGTGGCAAGCTCATAGAGACTTATCCAAAGCGACTTGGAGCTGTGATTGCCGCAAAAGGTGGCTCTACAAGGTATTGACTTTAGGGGGTGAATAGTTATACGCCTTGACTTTTTCTGTTATTTTGTCCTATTTGTTGTTTGCTTCACAATAAAAAAAAAAACATCTTCAAAGTTGTGGGCATGGCCTGTAAATTAAATGATGCAAATCCTCAAACAATCCATGTTAATCCAGGTTGTGAGGCAAAAAAAACAGGAAAATGCCAAAGGGGGTGAATACTTTTGCAAGGCACTGTATTGATGTATATGTGTACAGTATATACTATGTGTATATATGTTTCCTTTGCTATGTTGTGTTCATTCACAATATATGTATTTACCAGATTATGTCAGATTCTGTCTCCACTCTCTCTGCGTCTGCTGTTATTATTCAAACTGAGAGTTCCATCTCATGTAGTATTGCTTGAGACTTGATAAAGAGAGGTTGAACCTCTCAAAAGCTGGTCATTATAAACAAGACGTTTGTCCAATACAAAAGGTATCAAATTATATTGCAATACTCATTATTAATCTATATATATAGAGAGTAATAATTACTAAATTTATATATATATATATATATATATATATATATATATATATATATATATATATATACTGTATGTATATATATATTGAATACATATTCTATGAATATATGAATATATTTATACTGAAAGAGTTTTTTGCCCACCTGGATGTTTACAATTTTTTTTCATAAAACGGTCATCTATCAAAAGTCACAGCTTTTACTTTAAAAATAGAATGGCTATGCCAACCAAGCTGATTGTGGCAGAGAACATTTTACATATCTACAAAATGTCTGCATTTTCTTACTATTAAGCTGAAAACAGTATTATATACTTTAGTGGTTCTTTAGTGTAAAAAATACATGCTAGTTCGGTGTTCCCAGTTCGCATCTTTCACTTCCAGATGTTACAAAAACATGTTGTTCCATAATTTTTTTAAGAATAACAACACACTAAGGCACGCTCCCCCGTAGACATAAGTACCGTGGGATCACAATTGTGAACAGACCAAAACTCTGAAGGGGTTAACTCCATATGCAGGTGTGCGTGCCTTCTTGGGTGTCATTTTCTGTTTTTCAGCAGGTTAATTCCATAGTCATCTGTTGAAGATTTGTATTTTACAGAAAACACACATGGCTATTTGGAAGGGAAAGAGACGGCGGGGTAGTAGCAGCGATGGTGGGGGAGTCCAGGGAGTTATTTTAAGGCTGCTCCCCCAGGCTGAACAAAGTTGTTGCTTGAGTGATTGGGTCTGTTCCTTATAGCGCAGGAAAGAGACCCTATCCTAGCCTCTTTTAATGAAATTCGCAGACACGATGAGGAAATTCAAGGTTATTTATAGCAAGGAGCGAAATGTAATGCTTAATTGTGCTTAGTCTATAGTTAAGCATGGAATCTGTTTGCTATTAGCTATTACAACCTTTTAGAGATAAATAAACACAACACTGAACACGATTCTAAATTTAACTTCTTAAGAAAATTATTTAAGGTGGATGAAATTATTTAAGATTTTTTCCCAAGGTCACCTGCTTTTTGCATTTGCTTTCCAGATGTATACATTTTATATGATATATATCGGTACAGAAGGTATAGGCATTTCTCTATGTATATTCCCTTATCATTTCTATGAGGTGATGCTATAATCTGGCAAAGTCATGGATATTTAAGTATTGGAAGAATAAGAATTTTTCCTATGCTATTTTTTAACAATTGTTTAATAATCTCCAACACATTTGTGTCTTTTTAAATATATCCTTCAAAAAATGTATTAAACAATTAAACACGCAAAATATATAATGTTACTTTCTGAAATAAAATGATGGCATTAAGGACAAACAATCTGCAATAATTTGAATTTCAGAAATTGGTTTCATAACTTAAAAGTAAAACAAATCTGAACAGCTAACAATATTTGAATGGCTCTAAAATAATATTTCACTAAATTAGAAATTACATGATTTTTTAAAATATTATTAATAGAAATGTGTATACAATATATTTGTTCAGAAACTGTGGAAAATGTCTTCCTTTCCATGGGCCTCATTCTATTAACGGCCGTAGGAGATGCGTGGCCGCAAAGGACCGGCCGCAGGCTATTTGCCTATTCTATTCCCTTGTGGCCGAGGGCTCCGGCAGGCTTGCGGCCGGCGCCCTGTTATCCCTTGCGGCCACACGTGCAGCAGGAAAGCCTTTGATCTTACACGGCCACAAGAGTTTCGGCCGCAAGAAAGCCCCGGTTGCTATTCAATTGCTATGTAAACCCTCTCGTCAATTATCTAAAACCGAGCCTCAGCTTATTTGCACCAAAAAGGTCCCGCTAGCACCCAATTAAGCACATAATAAAGCCATCCTGCACTTTGATGAGACGATAAAGTGATTGTGGGTGTTAGCATTCATAGCACAACATTCCCCTACACTCAAATCCGCAATTAAAGATATTTAACTTCATGTTCAATCTTCGTGTTTTATCTATCATGCAAGCCCGCACGGGTTTGAATAACGAGCTACGGGCTTGATCATTGAAGTCCGTGGGACTTGGACGGATTTTAAAATCAAAGTACAATTTGGCGATGTGCAAGCTTGAGAATGTTTTGCTATTAATCCTCATGCCCCCCCATTATGTTCCCCATCATTTACAGTGCTTTGCAGTGCTGGATTGAAAATATATTGGCTTCTACAATGCTTTGTTTGCGGCTCTCAACCTCCGAACCCGTACGGGTTTTAACAAGGACGAGCCCGCGGGACTACGGGACGGAAAGTAAACCGTAAATGATATATCAGATTTGGGCAATGTGCAAGCTTGAGAGGGTGTTGCTATTAATCCTCTTGTCCCCTATTATGATGCCTAGCATTTACGGAGCTTTACAGTGCCATCTTGAATTTATATTTGTATTTACAGTTTTCTGACTTTGCGGCCGTAAAACAAGATTTACGGGCGCAGGAAAAACGTTTGCGGCCGTTTGCATGATGTGCAGCCGGCCGTAAGGGGTATATCCTTGCGGCGCCGTCCATTTAAATAGCAAGGTAGCAGTAGCTCTACACAGGGCCGGAAGATGGCCGCAAGGAATCGCAGCCATTTTACGGCCGTTAACAGAATGAGGCCCCATGTAAGAACACAGGATTTTTAAGTCGGCAGAGCTTAGGAAGGGCTGAGCTTGTTTACATGGCCCCTGTGGCAACGCCTGCATAGCTGATATGTGGCTACGGGAGATATTATAAGCAACTTACAGAGCTATTACATGGATGCTACATAAAAAAACTTTGCGCATTGCTCTCCAGCTCTAACTTGTACTCATAATCTGTTATGTATACCCGTACAAGACTCTGAAACTCAGTTGCTTCTTTAACAAAGCTAGGGAACGCAATCCACTTTTTAACATGAATACACTACACTAACAGCCTAACATCCTCCAATATCCCTATACATTTATCCATCTATCTAAACCCATTCCCATGGCAGGGAAGGGGTTACATAATAATAAAAATTAATGCAGGGGTAAATAACCCCTCTATCTATGCCCTGATACCCTCTAGAAGCCCAGTTATCGCCCAGAACCCCCTCAATAATAATTAGTATAGCTCCTCCTCTGAATCGCTCCCACACAGAATAATGTCTTTTTGGCTACTACCAAATTTCTGATTGGTTAAAATTTTAACCTAACAGAATGCAAGGATTCTTTTTACCAATCAGAGTGCTCTATTTTTCACTATTCTGATTCGCTAAATTAGCAGCCAATCCGAATAGAGCTTAATTATAGTATAACTCTCCTCTGATTTTCTATTGAAAGACACATGGTATCTAAAGTTACCATGGAGATAGGTAGGGACCCCCAATGGTGACATGAACTATGGGGCTCCATTGGAACCTTCATGGGGCAGTTTAATTTATTTGGTGTAGGTGGCGGTAGATAAGGGGGATAAGGGGGATATAAAATCTCTTATTGTCCTGAGCATTATTGAAAGGAAGTAAAATGTAGAATGTAATTTTGCAAGTTTTCAATCTTGTTAGCTGCTTTAGGGAATGCATTGTGTACATTTGATTGAAAGCTCAGTAACAGGGGCCTCTATTCTTTTGCATTGTGCGGAAATAGTTTTTGCCTTGTACTTAAACCCTGTATAGCACTATGGAATATGTTGGCGCATTAGAAATAAAAGATAATTTAAGCTGTCTTTATAAGGCTTGAATACTGTTATCTCGGCACCCTGACTTTAACGCACCTGAAAAATGCGCGACGTCAAATGTGCTGCGACGCATGCAAGCATTATCTCGGCACCCCATTATCTCCCCCCCCCCCCCGAATTTATCGCTCCTGACAAATGCGAGTTGACAAATGCGCATCCGTCATGATGGTGTGGTGCAGCATTTTATATATGCACCATGCGATGGAGAGAGGTGAGCGCAACATATCTGTAAGAGAGACGGCACCGAAAGAGTGAGCTGAGAGAGTGGAGGGAAAGAGAGAAAAAAAAGAGTATAGTAACTGTGAGAAGTGAATACTCCAAGACAGCACTTAAGAAGAGATAACAGATAGAGACACAGTGATGAGTGAGACATCATAGCAATCAGGTTGAGATAGACTGTAGGTTATACCTGACGTTCTTATCATTACTGAGTAGAAACCGTCCAAGGATGTTAATAGCAAGTATCGTAGTGTAGAAAAGAAAGAGAGTGCTCGGTTTGTGGGTCCATTTATGGTAACAACTGTCAATGTGTTCCTATTATCAGTTATTGGTCAGTGTGGTTGTATGTTAGAGTTTTTGGTGTGAGAGAGCCCATGTAAGAAAGCCATGGTGATGAGCTGCTGGCATGTAGTCTGTGAGTATATGGAAACCACCGTACTTGGTTGGTATGGAGCAATAAACACTCGTCTCTCTCTGAAACTCCATATAAAAGAGTTACATGGCTATTCTGTAATATGTCTTTGTATACTCACCCTTAGACCACTGGCAGGCTTGGTTTCCACGATAGTGAGGACTGTCTCATATAATACAGAATTCCCAGCAAATGCGGGGCGCGCATTTGTCAGGCGAGTTAAAGTTGTGCTACCAGTATCTCAGTCAATATATTACCATTAATGTGTTTTTAAATCATATTTTCCAGCTAAAGCTTTGATTTGCTGCCACGTATATTTTTTTATGTTAACTAATGGTGAACGAAAAAATAGCTTTAAGGAACGAATGCCCCCAAAAAATATTCAACCAGCTTCTATTCTAACTTTTCCCTTTTTTTTTTTTTTTACACCTAGACTAATAAAGAACTAAAAAATCAGTCAAATCAGGCAAATCTCGCAGTAAAACAAGCTGTTTTTGTGTTCCGCAATATTCCTACCGCAACAGACCGGCCTTCTTTCCTGTGTTGGAAAAACATGAAAGACTGCTTAAAATCTGTTAGGAAAATACGATGAAATTGAAGATTAGTTTCTCATGGCTTTTGATGAGGAATTTCACGTATTTCCACTCGGAAAAGGCTTATTTCTTTAACCTTCTCCTTAGTTTAGTCAGTGAAGTCGTTTTTTTTAATAGGCCCAAGGTTACCTAAAGGTAAAGCATGCAAGATGTAGACATTACATGGATTGAACAAGGTATCTAACTACCCCTTACTTGTGTGTCTTACCTATTTCAATCTTCACTTTATATCCTTGGGCCCTCATTCAATTGCAGTTTGGCCAATTGAATAGGGCTCTAAATAAGCACATAACATATTTTTTTTTAAGAAGTTTTTAGTTAGTAAGCATCTATCCAAAAGCAAGATTTTTACTAACTAAAAACTTCTTTAAAAAAAATATGCTATGTGCTTATTTAGAGCCATATTCAATTGGCCATATCGCAATTGAATGAGGGCCTAGGTCTTTTGTATAGCCAGGATCCATCCTTAGGTCATCCCAAGAAGTTTTTTGTATTTCCTAATGTATAAGCTCCAACCACTTCTTCTGAGAGGGTAGTAAATGCATCCACCAAAAGCAGTGCTCCTCTATACATTAGATCATGGTGTATGTACTTTCATTAATCCCTTAAAGGTATATCTAAGTTTCCGTTTCCCCTTTTTTCTAATCTAACACATGGCGCTTATACCAGACACATATTACATTGACTCATTCTATACACATACAGATTTATTTTAGTTTAAAAAAATGGTTTCCACCCCCCCAGAGCTGCTTACATAGGCACTTCATACTCATGGGTGTAGGAACTGGAGGGGATGAGGAGGACAAATCCCCCCAGAATTTTCAATATGTGTGTTGATATGTAGAGAAGCAGTTGTGTGGTATTTTTATACTATATCCGTTATCCTCCCTCAGGTTTTCTTTGGCTTCTACACCCATGCTCATACTAACCAATTGAAAAACTGCATTCAAGTACAGTCTTTAACTTTATATTAACCTTTCAGCCAATAGCAAGACAAGCTGGGGAGGAGAGAGGTGGAGAGCAGCACTGACTGAGCTGTGTTCTTCCTGGAGGGAGAGAGAGGTGTGTGGAGGGAACAAAAGACTACACATTCCATGCCGGAATCCCCATAAACTGCTACATTATTGTAGCTGCCTCTGATTGGCCACAACAAATTATGCTTTTTATGGTAATTTAGCTTGGAATTCTAGGGGAGTTCCATCTCAAAATCAACCGCCAGACAACTGAAGAAATTTTGCAAACTTTAGGGTAAGTTTATTAATGTTTATTTTATGATTTTTACTTGCAAAAAATGTTTACGTACACTACTGATTCTTCTCTATCAGATGCATTCATAATCCAGGAAACTTCAATATACCTTTAAAGGACCGCCATCCACTAACTGTTTTGTAAAGCAGTGCTCCTTCACACATTAGAGCATGTTTTCTGCGCTTTCTTTAATCACCAATATTTTTAAGGGGCCAGTGTAAGTGCTTTTTATGTTAAATCTAGTTTATTTTAGTTCACCATTAATTCATATTAAAAACGCATGTGCAAACAGCAGTAAGGCAAAAAATATAATTTAAAAATGGAGTTTAGCTCATTAATAACGGCTGCAGTCCTATTTGCACCGGTATTTTTAATGTTAATTAATTTTGCACTTTTCCGTGGTGGTCCAGTGATTAGGATTTAGTGCTTTCACCGCTGTGACCTGGGTTCGATTCCAGTCAGGGAAGCAAGAGGTCCCACTACTCTGAAGCCACGCAGATTTCGGCCTGGTAAGTACTTGGATGGGAGACCACCTAGGAATACAAGGAGCTGCATCTTGTGGCTCACTGGAGAATGATCTGGCAACCCACTCCAGTATCTCTACCATGAATACCAAGTGGATCAGCATGACCATTAACATAAAGATGTGCCTGGTGTGTTACAGTCCTGAGGTCACGGAGAATCGGGAACAACTGAGCGACGCAAAAACAAAACTTACATGCTTTACTTTTGTTAATAGTTTCTTTACTTTTCTGTTTTTAAGTCTCAACATTTATTACAAGGTTCTAGCTGAAATTTGATCACATGGGATGCTTGAAGTGAGTATGTGCTCATTTTAGATTTTACAATATAGTAGCAGCACTTAGCAATGTTCTTGTAGTTTATTCCATTGGCATCATTGGTTTCAAAATGTGCTTGATATTATGAGACAAACTTATTAAACTAAAAACAGCTACCGTGTGCATATAACACAGGTGATTCCTCTCTGGGTAGACAAGAAGTTATTTGATGTGTATTTCAGTTTGTTGTTGTTGTTTAGTCGTTCAGTCGTGCCCAACTGTTTAATAGTATTCAGCCTTGCACTTCCGAAATCTGAAATTTGAGGTGAGAATATCACTTTAAGAAATGTGAATACACACATTATTTGCTGATATCTCTTATCGACAATGATGTTGCATGATTCTGCTCAAGTAAATAGATTTCAACATTAAACAAATCCAGTTCCTATTTAAACGACCCAACATAATGAAAAAAACAATATTTGTTTAAAATCTTTAAGTCTCACTCAGAGCAAAATTTAAGTTGCAAAATGTCATAAATTTACTTTTTAACTAAACAAATGTTTTTGTTTACATTTCTGGAGAACTGTTGTTGCAGTGAATGATGCAAGGTGCTGCTGGGCTAGTGAGAGGGAATGGGCATCTTTATTTTTACTTAGTTATCTTTACAGTGGCTCTTTGATACATCCTTCCCCACACTGATTGCAAAAATAGACCCCCTCATGGTTTAGCTCCATGGAAGTGATGTAACAAACACAAAATGGATTCCTGTACTTAGATTTTCACCAAAATGCTTTATGACCATGGCTAATATTGTTGGTTCGGTACATACTTTTTCTTGATCTGCAGTGGTCCTTTAAAAGCCCCTGTCTCCCAGCAACACTTTGCAAGCCTTACACCAAAAGGAAAAGTCTATTTTTGAAGTCTGCAAAATAACGTTTCCAAAAACAGCAACAAGAGATGAATTTTCCATCTTGCAACCTGCAGGAATCTGGGTGTGGAAGTTTCTGCTTCCTTGGACAGAGCATAGAGTGGTTAGATCCTTTCGGAAGTTGTTTAAGAGGTGGTTGAGGGTGGACTGGTTGCTGGAAAGACTTAAGTCTTGAGTGAAAGTTTCTAGCATGCTGAAGCAGCGCAGACGCTCTCAGGCATGTTCTGCAAATCTCTGGGATTTCAATGGGGCAAACACAGGGCATGACCCCTTTTTATGGTTGATGTCTCTTTGCCAACACAAAGATTCCTTAGAGTGTTGCTAACCCTAATTAGACAGTGGGATGCTCACAGTACGAGACCGATTCTAAAGAACATTACATTTCCCTGGCATTCAAAATTGGAAATATACAACGGATGGATACTGACCATGCTGACTTTGCCTTTTGGCCTTCCAAAATAGATAATAAAAAGCCCAGAATTGAGGCTAATGATGTTTAATTTACTGATGATGTCAATGTCAGGTGTGGCCCTTGTTAGAAAGCTTCCAAATGTAACAGAGGGAGAACACTGGTTAAATAAAAACTTTCCTGTTGCCACGTATCTTACAGCTGAAGACATGATTGATCGGTACAACCTGGAGAAGTCAACGCATTTCCATGATGTAGAGTACTATATTAACTGTATTATTTGTTATTCCAGTCCTAATTATCATAGAGCTCATTTAATCAGCAGGATATGCATTTTTTTATTGTGCAAAATGTTTAAATGTTAACCTAAATGCAGATGTATCTCATAAATGGACTTTTGGATTAATCTGGCCCTATGTACTTACAGTATATCACACAGCTTGTTTGCAACATAATTTATTGATGCATACTCTTTGCGGAGGAAATAGATTTGTGGCTTTGAAAACTATGAACATACAAACAACCAAAAAAGTAATAACCCAGAGTATAGAAAAGCAGAAAAGATAAAGCGCAAAATGCCCCAACATACTACAGGGTTGAGTCACATTTGAATTACTTTTGACGTCAGCAGCGCATAGCTAGCGAAATATGGCACATGTCATGAGCTGGCTTGGTGCGTTATGGCCTGGGGAATGTTTTTGTGGCATTGTCTGGTTCCACTCATACCCCCGGAAGACACTCTCAACCGATTGTGTTATCTATTCATCCTTGCAGATCAAGTACACCCATACATGGTGACTGTCTTCTCTGGAGCGTATGGGATGTCCAGCAGGACAATGCAACATGTCATATGGGCAGAATTGTCCGGGAGTGGTTGCAGGAGCACAATGAAAACTTTCAAGTTCTTCTCTGGTCTCTAATTTCCCAGAACTTGAACCCAATTGAGCACCTGTGGGACCGCCTCGATCTCCATGTTTGGGGTATGGATCCTCCTCCACCACTCACTCTTCAGCAGCTGTAGGATGCACTGCAGTCTGCATGGCTCCAGATACCCTTGCCAACCTTCCAGCATCTTATTGACTCACTACCACGCCGTCTGGCTGCTGTCCGTGCTGCACACTGCAGTTATTCTGGATATTAGCTGTTGGTCATAAGTGACTTGAATGTGTATAAACTCAATTAATACATCCATTAAAATGTGTAATGACAAATCATGCTCACAGTGTTACTGGGTGACAAAGTGACTCATTTTCATTCAGGGATACTAACAATAGGCTGCAAAATCCAAAGCATTGGATGACATTCATAATGTATGTGATATATACACTTTACAGAGGAACTTTTATATTTTGTAAAGCAAACTCAATAGGAATGAAACAGAGCACAGGGAATCACAATTGCAATAACCTGCATGATTTAAAGCATTTAATGATGTTCTAGATCGGGGGTTCCCAAACCTCTCCACTAACAGGCCATGGTTTGTGAATATCCTCAGGTGCTACGATCAAAATTACTACATCATTAATTACCATACCAGCATGTGAGCAGAGAGATTCACAAATCCTGGCCTGTTGGTGGTCCCCGAGGACCGGTTTGAGAATCAATGTTCTAGATGTACAACAACGACATATAATCAGTTTCCTTCCTTTATGTATGTATTGCATGTCATGTTGGATTCAAGAGAAAGACCTACATATTGACTTTTTTATGACATGTATTCATTTCAGTGCACTCATCTATGTGTAATAGAGACCAATCAAGTAAATGTGATTGGGTGGATGGTTTGAAAATACCTTCTCACTTTAAGGAAAGTAGTTTTACCAGCTGTGCACCTCACAGGCTCCCACATGATAAGTCTATTATATATAATTTTTTTGTTGTGCCGTTCAGCCGGGTCTATCTCTTCGTGACCTTAAGGATGTAGCATTCCAGGCAAATCTAGCTATGTCTTTGGTTGTTCCTGTCCATACTGGAGTGGGTTGCCAGATTCTTCTCTGATTTGTATGACCTCTCTGCTATGACCTTCCCATCTTGGGTGACTCTACATGGTTTAGCTCACAGCTTCAATGAGGTACACAAGCCCCTTCACCACGACAAGGTAGCGATCCAGAAGGTAATATAAAATGTAATATATACCAAAACATTAACTGACAGGTTCAATTATTTTTTTTTTAACTTAATGTACTATAATGGTGCACTGTAGAAGCTTCATTACAACTATATACATTATTATTATTATTGTTTTTTTGTAACATGCCAACATATTCATTAGCGTTATCCAAGGGTTAAGTTAAAGGCAAAAGACAATAGCATTATTAATACACTAGTGACTTGCCTGTCAAAAATGACAGCACGATATATTAGTATTATACATTGTGTTTTCTGTCTGTTTATGTACTATCTGTTATTTGTCTCTTTCCCCCTTCGCACTCCCCTGTGTCTCTTTCCCCATCTCTCCCTCACCTGTGTCTCTTTGCCCCCCTCTCCCTCCCCTGTGTCTCTTTGCCCCTCTTTCCCTCCCCTGTGTCTCTTCCCCCCTCTCTCACCTGTTTCTCTTTCCCTCCACTCCCTCCCTTGTCTCTTTTCCCCTCTCTTTTTATCACCCCATTTATCACCCCCCTCTCCCTCTCCTGTGTTGCTTCCCTCCCTCTACCTCACCTCCTTTCTCTCCCATGTCTCTTCCCCTACTCCCTTCCCTGTGTCTCTTTGCCCTTCTCTCCTGTGACTTCCCCCCACTCCCTCCCCTGTGACTCTTTGCCCCGCTCTCCCTGCCCTGTGTCTCTTTCCCCCTCCTCTCACCCCTGTGTCTCTTTCCCCGACTCCCTTCTGTGTCTCTATTCCCCCTTCTCCCCCATTTCTCACCCGTGTCTCTTTCACCCCTCTCCCTCCCCTGTGTCTTTTCCCTCCCTCTCCCTCCCCTGTGTCTCTTCCCCCTCACTCCCCTGTGTCTCTTTTCCCCCTTCTCCCTCCCGTGTCTCTTTCCCCCCTCTCCCTCTCCTGTGTCTCTCCTCCATACTCCCTCCCCTTTGAAACTTTGCCCTGCTCTCCCTCCCCTTTGTCTCTTTTCCCCCTCTCTCACTCCTGTGTCTCTCTTTCCCTCCACTCCCTCCCCTTTGTCTCTCCCGCCCCTACCGCCTGTGCTCCTTTTGCCCTTTACGGGTGTGGAAACATTTGGGGCTGTGGGGAAATTGATCAATTTCCCGGAGCCCGCAAAGGGCTTCCAAGTTATGGCATTGAAAATATTTAGACTGTTAAACCCGTAGATTACAGTTTTAACAGTTGCAATATTTTCAAGGCCGTAACTCGAAGCCCTTTGCGGGTATCTCCCGTGGCCATTATGGGCCTTGCAATGAGCGACCTTTGGCGCTCATTGCGGGCCTCTACCCCCCTCTATCTTGTGGGCCTATTACAGGCCAGAGGCGCTCATAGCGAGGCCCATATCTGCCGCCTTTAAAGTTACAAGTTTGCATATGGGCAGAGCACATGCTGAGGTCTGCAATCAGTTCATTGCAGGCTTCGGCATGCGCTCTGTGCATACGCAAAACCGTACCTCATTGCAGGCCTCGGCATGCACTCTGTGCATGTGCAAACCTGTAACTTTCAAAGTGGCAGTTATGGGCCAAAGGCACTCATCACGGTCCTAGCTATGAGCTTCTTTGGCGCTCATTGCAGGCCCCGCAATGAGCGCCATTGGCGCTCTTCACAGTTTGCGGCATGCATTGCGCATATGTACAAGGTGCGTTACACAAAGAATCGCAATTACGACAACTATATATATGATTGAAAAGGTTGGAGGGCCATTTGATGACTCTAACACAGCATAATATACTGTATAAGCATTTATTATTACATGGCTTGATATAACAAGACATGATATACATTGCGACAAAATCATATTTGTGCATCTAAATCATCAATGAGTCTACATGAAGAATTGGTAGAATAATTACATTCAGAGAGATATAAAGTTGTCAAGGTCAATGGCCAACTTTTGTATGCAGTGTTAATGCACAAGAACTTATCTTCTCCATTCCTACATCAGATGGATCATCCTAGTGTAGACATATCATTTAAAAAAACTATTATATGTGTGAATTTGATAAAGAAGGCTTCACTTTTTGGAACCTGTATGATTAGAAACATACTATGCTGATATTTTTGAGATTAATCATACTGTAGCAATCTTATCCATGAGACAAGCTTCCCGTTCAGATCTCATAATTAGAATGGTATTGTACCAGTGAAACAATGTTCTCAAAAAATATATTAAAAACGTATTTATATTTTCCCATCCTCTTTCTTCAATCACCTTATCCTGTTGATACAACGTCTCAGAAACCAAACATGCCAATCTATGGGTGTTGTTGGAAACTTTTTTCGTGCTACAGATATAAAGTTGGCAAAAATCCTACATATTTTACATTTTAATTGTACACTCACACTGGCACCAAAGTACAAAGAAATGATATTTAGAAAGCCAAAGCATGCAGATGACTAAGCCTTAATTAAAACAAGCATCGTTGAAATTGAACATCCATCGTTCCCATAACCAGCAGTAAGATTCCTTTGTACAAGTGGTAAATCGGATAGGATCCACATTTTACTCTCTCGTGTTTGTCATATACATTCTCTTTTCCAGAATAGAACAAATACAACAAATGGCTGGTAAATGTAGATGCATTTGAATCTATTTTTGAAAGGACATGAATATTTAGTATAGATAGAAATGTTCTCATACATCTAAATGCATGCAACCATGTCAATTATTTATGTTAAAGAAAAAAAATGGACAAATGCAGCTTTTTGTTGAATGTTAAATTTAGAAATTGATTTATTTTTGTAAAAAGCAGTGATAAGCATTTCAAGGCATATCTAAGTTTCCTGGATTATGAATCTATCTGATAGAGGAGAATCAGTAGAAAAAAAATACCAAAATCTTTTCAGTTTGCATGCTAAGGCTTTTGTTAGTTGACACCCCTGAAAATCCCTGCTAAGATTAGCATAAAATTCATAATTTGTTTTGGCCAATCAGGAGTGAGATTACGTTAGCTGATACATTTGTAACATACTCAGCCCCCACCCAACCATGGGATTCCATCCAGCAGCAAATACTTCCTTTGAAAGGTCAAACTCTGTACCTGGTTGTATCTCTTCAGTGCACTTGGTTATGTAACCTCCCTGTGGGTGTGCAAAGCTGGATTTTACTTTCCTGCCTATACACTGAACCATTCTATATAACACATCTATTTCTGATAATCACTGCCTGTTTCTTATAAAACATTTGAAATCTAGGAAACATATATATAACTTAAATGGTATGCATTATTAGGTCACATGTAAGTTATACTAGGTTTACATAGATGGTCATTTTACTCATCTCCAGGATCTAATTTATGTAAAAAATAATTTCTCACAGCATCCCAAATACCTGTCTTTTGAAGTGACCGTGACACTTTTAAGGATCAAAACTTCACTTCCAATCAAACCACATAATTTTCTTTCTCCAGTTCCTTCTAGTGCATTCCCTCAAGACATCAGGAGAAAGAGAGTGGTCAGCAATGTCTGCTGTGCATATGTATGCATGTGTTCATATAATAAATGTTTCTGTCTCTAAAATCCACACACTTTGTTCGAGCTGGCATCACTGCAATCAATAGTAGAAATCAGTGGCTCAGTTGCTGCTGGTACAGCAGGGGCAAAGCACCAGCGCCCATAGCAGGTTATGGGCCCTTTGCTATATGCACTCATCTTAATTTATTAGAGGAAGGCAGATCATTATTTTTAGAGAAAGGTGATTTGATCACCTTATGGGCAATCTGACCAACTATATTGATTTTGGGCTTTTAATTGACCTTTGGGCAAGGGGTGCCTTAAATAATTTTGCATCGGGGGCCCTCCATTCAATAGCTCCATTATTGGTTAAAAAAAGTACCATATAGTGTACTATATGTTGCAGTTTCAGAATTGCAAAGGCTGGACCAACACATGATTTCAGTAAAAAAAAAAGCATGGGTCCTATTCTATTGGCCAAATCCTAAATCTATACACACTTAAAACCACTCTAAAAATTGCCACATATTCTATTAGCTACTCACATTCCAATTACGAGTTACCTGCCCATTACTACGGGCCAGCCAAAGACGCAACTTCTGGCTTACATTCCCATTGATTTTAGCACAGCTCAAACATTACGAGCGCTAAATAATTAAAGTTACACAAGATCGATATTCTATTAGAACTGTAGCTCTAGCTCGCAAATGAAGTCTGACCCGTAACTAGAAAAAGTATCAAGTTTCAGTCAAAAATATTCTGAGTACTAAATAGGACTTGCAAGGGAACACGTATTAAAGCTGTAACAGCAATTAAACACACAACACTGTACTTTAAACCCACAAATATGCAATTAAGAAATATTATTTTTAGCTGTTATTTCTGAGTAATATCGATCCCGGGATAAAGGGGTTAATACATATCATTAAACCCACATGGACTAGAATAGATGATCTAATGCATTTTATAAATTACTTGATTGTGAAACCGATTGGCAAATATTACTTATTGGCTCTCATTAATTCGTAGCCTCCAATTGCAGATTACGTCTAACTTCCATGTTTTACTGACGTCATGATAACGGTCTCATTTACTATTGGCTGTGTCTAAGAAGTAAATCCTAATTAAAAAGGCAGAGTTTACTTGTGGAGGCTTTTAAAAGTAAATTGGATGGGCTTGAGTCAATAGAATACATCTAAACATTTAAAGAAAAAAACACCTGCAGCGAAAATTACGGGTTAGAGTCACTGATGGGTTTCTTATAGAATAGGGCTCTATCAGCCTCATTAAATTCCAGCCTCGTAAGTCCAACGTGTAGCTACTAAATTTGAATGGGCTGTGAGCTACAAGCGAGAAAAGCTATTTCGGAAACCAGTTCTCGGCCGTCGGAGTTACGTGAACACAAACAATTAAGCAAGCACGTAGTTACGGGTTCAGATGGAGGCAATGGAAAAAAGCACGGTAGCGTTATGTCACTGAAAAAGGGTTGGGTAGATTTCCAAGTCTTATGTGCTTCAATTACAGTTTGTGATCGGACCCACAGTCCAGACATAATGCAATATTAGTAAAGCAGTAAATATGATATTCTATCACATGCGAGTTACAGTATATGTATTAACACATTGATTGCTGGGATCGATATAACACAAAATATAAACGTGAAATAAAGTATTTTTCTGGGCCGATTTGCGGGCTTGGGAATGTTGTGCTACTAATTCTAAGACCTAACATCACTTTCTCTTAAATGAAATGTACGGTAGAGTGTTGTTATTTGCACTACAAGTGCTACGTATTGGACTTTACCCCCCTCGGGGGTCCTCTGGAGCACACATTGGGCTTTGGGCTCCATTTGCGTGTTACGTGCTTGCTCGCGAGTAACCACGTTGCAATTTAATAGCTGAATCGAACAAGTAGCGGTTACAGGTTCGTCAGATCAAAGGATTAACGTGAGCGAAGTTCAACGTTGCCCAGCACGTAGTCTATTCTTGGCCGTCTTGCATGTTAACATGCAAGTCCGCTGTGAGCAACGTTACAGGGCTAATTTAATACTTGTATATCTGGAGTTATTGGCTAAATTTTACAACGTAGCCCCAATTTAATGAGGCTGTATGTTGACAGCATGAGAAATTAAATAAGACTAAATTTCAGCAAAAGAGTCACCATAATAAATATATACTTTACATAAGCAATATTTAGCATGTTCTGTATAAATGGAGGTGTCCCATCAAATTCATCAACGAATTTCAGAAAAAAAGAAGTTTGTGAAAAAAATGTGGTTCAGAAAAAAACGTGACTACTACCTTAGATAAACAGTTAATTAATTTACTCTCCACTGTGGTGGTTAAAGGCATATGTAAGTTTCCTGGATTATGAATGCATCTGATAGAGGAGAATCAATAGTGTATGCAAACATTTTTTTGCATGAAAAAATACCAAATTATGCATTAACAAACTTACCCTGTTGTTGCTAAGCAGCAGCTTTTGTGCGTTAACGTACCTGAAAATCCCTTCTAAAATCAACATAAAATTCATAATATGTTACAATGTAACAATCAGTGATAGCAGTTTGTGCAGGAAGGAATCATGGATTTGTTGTCCCCCTGGCAGAAGGAAGCAGGAGGTGCCAGACACTGATCTATAGATCTCTGCATTGAGCTGCTGCTGGCTTGAAGGTTAGTAACAAGTTAAAATTTGTATTTTAATGCATTGTTTCTATTGGTTGGTATCGGGTGCCTATGTAAGCAGCTCTGGGGGTGTGGAAAACAAGTTTTATTTTTATATAAAATAAATCTGTGTATAGAATGAATCAATACAATGTGTGTTTCTGATATAAGCAGCATGTGTAAGATTAGAAAAAGTAAGAATTGTGAAACTTAGATATATCTTTAAGATGATTTAGTAGAGGATTACAATACTGCCTGTGCACATAATGAGTAGTGGACGCGTTGTATAGGCTCTTAGTAATAGTGTAAGATGCTAATATACTTACGGAATTAACAGACAGAATAACACAATAATTTGAATATAGTAGAAGGCCAACGTCTGAGGCTGGAAAAGGGCAGACAAAGGAGGACAAACAGCTCATAACTGCTGTCAAATCCTGTTTCAAATCTGATGACCTGAAAATTCATCTGGCTCCATAGGGGCTACATATGAAGTCTGAATCACGCCTAAAAGTTAGCGAGACTCCACCAAGCCTCTCTTGTTGTATTAGGATAATTAAATTTAGTTCTTATTTCATTCCCTTACTTTCCACATTTCCCAAACTTTAGGAATTTAGATGCTATGTTGCAAGAGAACCCTGTATTTTTTCCATTGATCTCAGCCTGGTATTTAGCATGTTGTTTTTCTTATGCAGGTTCCACCCTACTGAAAAACATACTGTTGAAATGGGCAAAAATGTAAATATACACTCAAAATACAGGGGCTGACTCACATCTTTGAATTTTTCACATATCAAGGCCTTTAGACTATTACCAGTGAAAAGTATCAAGCAGATACTCCAGTGTGGTTTTTGGATAGGGAACAATATCAACATGTTTTTTAAATATATATATATTAAGTTTAGCGCAAGTCATGCATACATAATATATCATTTTGTGAGGTTCTTATTAATTAATTTGTCAAAAGTCATGGCACAACTCCAGGTACAATCGTTATGTTTTTGGTCGGGCTTATCCATAAGATTTTCTTGGCAAAGATAATGGCGTGGGTTGCCAATTCCTTCTCCAGTGGACCGCAATTTGTCTGACCTTTCTGCTATGCTCTGCCCATGTTGGGTGACCCTAGCTTTTTTAAATGAAATACACAAGCCCCCTCGCCATGATGAGATAGCGATCCAGAAGGGGCATGTGGATGTACCTTGTATAAATATTAATGTAATCTGTGTACGAAGAAATGTACGGGTTTGAACGCCAGTCGATTCATAGCAATTTAATATCGATTTTCGAACGTAACAGTTACAGGCTTGACAGAACAAAGGATTTGCTGCAGCAGAGTTCAAATTTCGACATCACATAGGGCTTTTTCACCCTTAACCCGCAAGTCGCTAGCAGGTTGCTTTACAGGGCCAATTTAAGTCTTGCAGGCTACGTTACAGGCTACGGTTTTACATGTTCAGGGTATTTAATAGGGCTATAAAAGTTTAGTGTAGTAGGTGTCCAATGTGTTCTATCTGTAATGCTCTGTAATGCTTTCTTTTCACTGCAGAACCAGAAAATGTATCTAATAAAGCAGATTAATCAATGTATTAATGAGAAAAAGGTGTAAGATGTTTTGAATTCACCATAAAGCTCCCCTCAAGCAATCAGGTAGAAATGTTCCCTCTACCGGTTAGGGAGACTTCTCAGTGAACCAAAGAGAGAAAACAGTTCTCCTTTACATTAAAAATCCAATGCTTGCTTCCCCCACCAAGGTTTACTGAGAGGTTAACCATGGTTGGGGAAGGGGGAGAACTGGCATGAGGAGGAGGAAATATGGGGATCTAACTTCATTGTAGAATAATTTTAGGGTGTATTAACAACATTTGAGATGTTTTATATGCTTTAGTGCACAACTATATATATAACTAGAGAGTTGCCCGTCAAAAAATGACGGTCAATAAAATGTGAAGCCGTGGCAATGCTGTTTGCCACACAATGTTAAGGTTTTTGTACTGTGAGGACCTTCGGAGCTCATTTCAAGCCTTTCCTCTGGTGTACTTTTGCTCCTCTGAGCAGCCTCTGCGCTCATCACAAAGACAGATCTATATTTTTGTAAATAATAATCAATTAATTAGTTACCTAATTAATTAATATACTTTAGCTAATTATAATTAATATGTATCTATCAATCAATAGGCTGAAGAGCTAACAATCTTTTTTCATTTTACCGCAGCATTTAATGTCCAGTTGGACTGTTGCTGGCCTGTGGAGATAGTGTTATGAATGCCCCAACTGTGCATTAAAAGTAGTCTGTGTGCGCGAGGGCAAACCGTTTATTTGTGTAAAGCGCTACTGTAGATGCGTAATGTTGTGATGTTCAAGTTCGGAGTGTAAAGTAGCGTTGTTTGTGTATGTACTACGCGGTTCGCAAGTATTTGCCGTCCTTTGTAGTAGTGTATTTTGTACCTCGTACCAGTAGTGTATTTTGTACCTGTGTGAAAGTGGTACGCGGTTGGCGGTGTGTTGCACGGTCCAGGGTCATGTAGCCTCGTTTTCATTTTTTTGCCCGCCATTTTTTTTCTTGCTTAGCCGATTTTTGAGTGCCGAAACTCTTTAATATTAACTTAAATTCGCGTTCCACCTCACTTCCAGACGTCAGACGTCCTGGCTGTTCCCCCCGTGCTGTGTGTGATGTTTTGTTTTTTTGTGTGTGTTTTTCGTGTATTTTGATTTTTGCAGTTCGGCCGTTAAATTCATATTTTCGTATTTTTTTCTTTATAAGTCCCGCGTCTTGTAATGTTTTTTTTTCTAAGTCGTGTGTTCGTCAACTGCTTATATTTTTTTTGTTACAGAAGTATTTAGTTAGGGAACCTCTATGCAAAAGCAAGCTCTTCAGTAAGTAAAAACTTATTTAAAAAAAAGATGCTATGTGCTTATATAGAGCCCTATTCAATTGTGCAAATGGCAATTTAATAAGTAAGGCAATGAGCGCCTTTGGCACTCATCGCCCAAGTGCTGTGTGTGTTAGTGCCTTAACAGCTCGCCTTGCTACGCAAGGCTCACAGGCGATCAGTGCCTTCAGCGCTCATCACCTAAGTGCTGTGCTGCGAGTTTTAGTGCCTTAACGGCTCGCCTCGCTACGTGAGGCTCGCAGACGATGAGCGCCTTTGGCACTTATCGCCTAAGTGCTCCGAGTTAATGGCTCGCCTCGCTTTGCGAGGCTTCCAAGCGATGAGCGCCACCTAAGTCGTACGCACCACGCAAAGCATAACAACGTCTCGTAGTTCGACAATTATAATATGTGATACAACTATATATGTAATAGTTCATTGGTGGTTCAGTAGTATATGGCCCACTCTTCCTATGCTTTCCTGGGTTCCCCATGTGCCCCCTCCTCAGCCTAACAGCATCCCTGCCTCCCCTGCAGCCGCTTTTTCCTGAATGACATTATATTAGCATGGCGCTATTTGATGCAGACAGAGGAGTAATAGGAACACCTCTAGAGGGAAATGGGGAACCAAGGGGAACCCAGAGGGCACCCAGTGGGACATGGATGGAGTGTAAGGGCGACTGCATTGGGCCCCCCTAGAGGAGGGCCCCGGAGCTTTGCACAGCCCTCAACGGCGGTAGCTTCACCTGTGCTTTGGATTGCCAACAACTTAACTCTAGCATCATTGAGGACTCAATCTCCTCCCCAACTACTCAACAGAACAAAAATGTCAATGTATGACACATCACACTCCAAGCTCGAATGGAAAGTTGAAGAGGTATAATATGGCAACCCTGAATGTAAGCAGAGTGGTTTGCCAGTTCCTTCTCCAGTCTGACCTCTCTGCTATGACCTGCTCATCTTGGGTAACCCTACTTGGTATAGCTCAAAGCTTCACTGATGTACCCAAGCCCCTTCACCACGGCAAGGTAGCGATCTAGAAGGGGGCTTGTCACTTACATAGCTACTAATGTTGTTTGTTTGTTTATTACTTTACCAACATGAAATTTTTCCTAAACTTTTACCTATCTTCTGTAAAACTTCATATTCAATTTGATTCACACTCTTATATATTTAGTTATATTTGTCTACTTCATCAACCTCTTCAATCTTTATGTCAATTCAAATGTCCTCCCGCAAATCAGTCTCATAGCAGGACCTCTTGATCTAAAATGTCTTTTTCTCTGAAACATTTCCGCATTACATGACTTTTGCCAAAAATAAAATGAAACCTGTTTCATTAATGTTTCCATTAAATTTGTAACATAACCACAGAAAAAAATATTAGCTTTTCAGAAGTTTTGGAGAAAATTGCCATTTTTACCATTTCTGCTAAATATTTGCAATGTGCCAAGACAGATAATTTTGCTAGTGTCTGGCTACCTAGCTCAGTCAACAGAGGCAGACTCTTGTACTGAGAAATTATTATAAATGTAGAACCACTTTTCCTATCTTGTCTGCCAATTTAAATGGATAGACACATCATTTAAAACAATTCAACCTTCTGCTTTATTCCACATGCAGACAGCGTTGTATGTAGAAAAAAGGAGTAGGCAGTAAAGTTCAAAGTCATTACTCAGTATAGTGAACACATAATATTGTTGAAGATGGTTTTAATGATAATGTTTTTGGCTGATTAGTCCTTAAGTCATGTCCGACTCTCTGTGACCATATGGACGCAGCATGCCAGGCACATCTATCTATGTATCTGGTTGTGGTTATCCATATAGTTTTCTTGGCAAAGATAGTGAAGTGCGCTGCCATTTTTTTCTCCAGTGGACCGCAATGTGTTTGACCTCTCTGCCCATCTCGGGTGACCTTACAGCTTCATTGAAATACACAAGCTCCTTCACCACGACAATGTAGCGATCCAGATAGGGCATTGTATTATAGCCCTACTTATTGAATGCCAATCAGACTCATTGAAAGACAGACTCACTCATTGGACGATATTTTTAATCACTGGACATCAATCTATCTCATAGCCACTCTGCTATGACCTGCCCATCTTGGGTGACCTTACATGGAATAGCTCACAGCTTCATTGAAATACACAAGCTCCTTCACCACGACAATGTAGCGATCCAGATAGGGCATTGTATCATAGCCCTACTTATTGAATGCCAATCAGACTCATTGAAAGACAGACTCACTCATTGGACGATATTTTTAATCACTGGACATCAATCTATCTCATAGCCTCTCTGCTATGACCTGTCCATCTTGGGTGACCTTACATGGAATAGCTCACAGCTTCATTGAAATACACAAGCTCCTTCACCACGACAATGTAGCGATCCAGATAGGGCATTGTATCATAGCCCTACTTATTAAATGCCAATCAGACTCATTGAAAGACAGACTCACTCACGGGAAGATATTTTCAATCACTGGACATCAATCTATCTCATAGCCTCTCTGCTATGACCTGCCCATCTTGGGTGACCCTACATGGTATCGCTCACAGCTTCATTGAAATACACAAGCCCCTTCACCACGACAAGGTAGCGATCCAGATAGGGCATTGTATCATAGCCCTACTTATTGAATGGCAATCTGACTCATTGAAAGACAGACTCACTCACTGGAAGATATTTTCAATCACTGGACATCAATCTATCTCATAGTCACTCTGCTATGACCTGCCCATCTTGGATGACCTTACATGGTATCGCTCACAGCTTCATTGAAATACACAAGCCCCTTCACCACGACAAGGTAGCGATCCAGATAGGGCATTGTATCATAGCCCTACTTATTTAATGGCAATCTGACTCACTGAAAGACAGTCTCACTCACTGGAAGATATTTTCTATCACCGGACACCAATATATCTAATAGCCTCTCTGCTATGACCTGGCCATCTTGGGTGACCCGACTTGGTATAGTTCACAGCATCATTGAAATACACAAGTGGGTTGCCATTTTTTTCTCCAGTGGACCGCAATGTGTTTGACCTCTCTGCCCATCTTGGGTGACCTTACAGCTTCATTGAAATACACAAGCCCCTCTACCACAACAAGGTTGCTATCCAGAAGGGGTTTAATGATAATACTCATATAATAAAGCATGTAAATAACTTGTAATATGGGATTCAATTTATTGTATTCTTACTGTTGTGAAAAGTTGTTAAAGTGTAATTTATAAAGAAAGTCGTAGCACTGATTTAAAGCATAAATCTCACAAAACTACAGAATACTTCCAAACCATCTTATTACATAAGTTAAGTAAAATTATTAACACATGGTAAATTGTCTATAAAAGTGTAGACTAAATCTCTTGGAGGCCAGTGTAAAATTAGATTGACGTGTAAGACAACCCTTCCCCTACATCAATGCTGTTTAATACGTAGATTTCCTTTATATCACCAAACACACGCGGAATGGATTATTCTTTTGAAATGCTATTTTTATTTGAAACTGTTACGGCTATTATCGTCTCAGACTCCTTCTGTGGAGTGTGCACACAAAAAAACAAAAAAAAAAACATCTCCATCTAATTTAAATTAGGTCACAAGTACGTCTTGAAACGTAATAAGGGATGTCAGCTTTTGTTGGGGGGGAGTAGAGAGCAAGATGAAAATTAAGACATAGGCATGCTAATGGCATTTGATTTAAGGGGGATATTGCATTAGTAATTTGATCAGCGTGGAAATACAAATCAGCAGTGACAATGTATATTTGGGTTGTTCTATATCCATATCATGAGCATAAGAGATCACACATGGGTTTAACGCATACATGTGTCAATGGAAAAAGAGTTAGAAGGAGCAACATGGAAAATATTCTTTATAGGGAAAAAAAAAATAACCTTTGGCTGGTTGTGCTAAAAATAAAAGGGCACATCTGGAAAGCAGCCAGTACCTAGGTTATGAGGGAAGTGAGAGTCATTTTCAAGATTAGTTATCACTGGAAACTTAAGGAGCTCTATGTTCCAAATGTTTCCTTCTACGTCTACTTCTAGGTCTGCAAGAAAAAAGTGTAGAGAAGAATCAACTGTGGAGAATCTGGCAGCTCAGCATTTGTTACAGTGTTACAGTGGTAAGAAGTAGGGGATGTTTTAGTTTAAAGGCGTATCTAAGTTTACTGATGAGTGCATCTAATAGTGGAGAATTATTAGTGTATGAAAACATTTTTTTGCACAAAAAAATACCAAAATAAACATTTAAACACTCACCTTGAAGTTAGCAAAATGTCTTGTAATTTCTGATAGTTTAAAATTAGGGTTAGCACCCCCTCCATACCCTGGCTAAATGAACATAATATTCATCATTTGTTTTGGCCAATCAGGAGAAACAGAGGTTAGTTGAAACCGTTGAATCACCTGTTTGTGTTGCAAAGCAGCCTGGGATATGTAGTGTGGCACCATGTTAGAAGGTGCTGTGGCAGCAGCACTGCACACAGCCCAGCAGAGACAGGAAGCAGCAGTGAGGGTCACATCCCAGCAGTGACTTGGGGGCTGACATCAGTGCTCTCCCATTGGCTGAGTAAGACACAGCAGGTGAATTATGGGTTAAAATATGTCCCCTAATGCTGCATGCTGATTAGGGGGATCAGGTGCCTGTGTAGACACCCCTGGGTGCATAAACATAGTCATTAGAGGGATATTTAGATATTAATAAAAATAGAATGTTTTATGAAATGTGCTGCATATAAGAAGGATGCTTTTTGCCTAAAGAATGCAAAAATGTAATAATCGAGGAAACTTGGAAATGCCTTTAAAGCAGCTTTAAAATCCACAGTATTATTGTGTTTTTCTATATAAAAAAAAAAAGATTTGCAGGGATTTGGTTTATTGTTACCTTGCTCCTGAAAAGGCTCAGTTTTTATTGTATTTTTGGATTATGTTAATAATGTATATGTTTATACATATTTTACTGTTGGGTCCATGCAAAGCTGGCTGGAAGCATACAGAATAAAGACAGAGGATCAGCTCAAAAGCGTCTTTATTCCGTGCCGTGATTACATTTTCCTTGGGAGGAGGAGAAATTGAAAATTAAAGAATCATACAACATACCTACATAACTTTTGTGGTATGTTTTATACTTCTGATAAAAGAATTAAAAGGTCCAGTTTGGTAAGACACAGGCAGTGATTATCATAAAAATATGTGTTATATAGAAAAGTTCAGTGTACTCACAAAGTTAAATGCAGGAAAGTAAAATCCAGCTTTGCACACCCACGGGGAGCTTACCTAACCAAGCATGCAGAGGCAGCCAGATATGGAGTTTGAGCTTTCTGGTAGAGACCAAAGGAAGTATTGTTGCGGAATGGAATCATATGGTAGGGCGGGGTCTGAGCTCACAGCTGAATTGAAGTACAAGGAGAGAGCACAAAAAGGAACCCCAGAGCTTGATACAAATGTATCAGCTGCCTGAGCCTCCTCCTCTATGGCCAAAAGGAATTATGAATTTTATGCTAATTTAGCCTGGGTTTCAAGGGGGTGTTAACTCTAATTGTCATCTGTCCGAAATTAAAATACATTTTGCTAACTTCAAGGTAAGTGTTTAAATGTTTATTCTGGTATATTTTCATGCAAAACATATTTTCATATACTACTGATTCTCCTCTATCAGATGCACTCATAATCCATGAAACTTAAATGGCCACTGTTGTACCACTCCCCACCTGTCTCACTATCCTGAGCATTGCTGGAATCAAAACAACACTAGTGAGGTTCCAGTGTACTCAAAGTCTAGTCCTACCTCATGAAGTAGATTACTGAAAACTAAAATGGTACATTCCACAGCGGCATAATTGAATATAAAAGTAATATATTAGAACAGCGGCTCTCAAACCTTCCAATGATGCGACCCCCCACCAAAAACTCCCAAGCTTTGGCGACCCCCAACAGCAAAACTACAGACCAGAGTAGACAAAAAAACACAACCCTGATGAATCCAGGCGACCCCCGGCAAATTGTCATTTGTCCCCTGACAGGATTGAGACCCACAGGTTGAGAACCACTGTATTAGAGGATCTATTTGTTTTAATCCTAAAAATATGTTGCCAATTTTCAAGCATAGTTCTTCAAAACAGGCTATTTTTAATTTTTATCCACAATGGACCTTTAATCTAGAGAAAAAGCATTGTATGCAGAAAATGCATTTGCTATTTGATTACATGCATATTTTGTGTTGATTTAGATACATACAATAATACTATGCTTTTCTGTCCATCATATTTATTACTGTGTAATACCTCAGGCTGAGATCGAAGGGTGTGCGCACAGACAGCGCATGGATTTTATCAATAAATGCCCTCAGCATCATGTATCTGAATATGTCATTGCAACCTGGGAATTTTGTTACTAAGAGCAAATAGGAAAAAATATTTGAAAAAAAAATTAAATACCGGAAAGGCCAGTACAGTGTTAAAGGAATATTGAAAGCATTATTTTTTGCTAAATCTATTGTGTTTGCAAGCAGTTGATTGTTACCTACTAAAATTAGCATAGAATTCATCATTTGCATTGGCCAATCACAGGCAGCTAATAAATTGTATTAATCTGTAATAGTAGTTTGAGCAGGAAGGCATCATGGAATGTGTAGATACCCTGGACAAGGAAGCAGGAGGAGCCCGAAATTGCCCTGTAGATGTCTGAATTATGCTGCTGTTGGCTAGAATGCTAGTAAAGTATTAAAATCCTTACTCAAATGCAGTGTTTCTATTGGGATATTCACTATGCCAATGTAAGCAGCTCTTTGGTGTGGAAAACAAATTAAGTGAAGTCCTGTGGCGTTGTGGGTTGCCATGGCAACAGTGACAGTTGAAAGCGAACATAAGTTTTATGCATGAGACTTCAAGTGCTTGCTTGACTCATGAGTTCAGAGGAATAGGATGAGAACATTATCCTAACATTGTGTGCTTAAAATGAAGAAACATTTCCTATTCAGTGCTTGGGACAGAGTTACTTACTAACTGCCTTCTTGCCCAGATCCTGAAGCAGGCCTCCTTCCAGGGAATACCTAGCACCAATAGATGAGAGGACCTAACTGGTAAGATCCATTCATCGTCCAGACCAGCTGGCTCTACCTCTTGACATAAAGGTTTTGTTAAAAGCATTTGTGTTCATTGAAACAAGCTCAGGTATAACATTAATTACTCTTTTTTTTGCATTATGTTACAGTATATGAGTATAAGTCTTAAGTTATATGTATATGTATCAAATAAAAAATGTGTGCATCCTATTTTGTATATATATATATATATATATATATATATATATATATTTACTTTTGGTGTGCCGTGAAATTCAGGGAAGAACATTGTTGTGCCGTGGGTAAGAAAAGGTTGAGGAGCACTGCCACAGAGCACTGAAAGAAGAGAGAGCTATATTACTACAAGCTAAAGTTATAGAAACAAAGACGGTAAGGTTTATTGAATGACATAATGCTCATGTAAAATATGGCTTATATACAGGCAACTTTTAACATGACTTCAATGTGTATTTTATAAATATAACTTATCATATACAATTCTAGTGTTAATAATTGGTTATTATAATTGTATGTTTGTATCAAGACATTATACCTCCTGTCTTTTTGTTATTATTACCACATTCCACTCATTTATTTTTGTATATATGTGTATGTATGATGGTAATTATTTCTAAACCAAGTCTAGTCTGTGGAAAAAGACAACAGGTATGGGTAGCCTCACTCAAAATAACTTAGGGAATCACAAAGATCTTATTTACAGTCGAAAACAGCAAGTCTTAGGGAGGTGTATACAACGACATGTGTACATTTTTAGACAGCTGACAACTGGTGAAACTCAAATCCAACTTATAACCATATTAGATATACAGAGAGGGTGGGCCATATGCCACAATCTGATATAAAAAGCCAAGAATCTATGGAAGACATTGCACATGAGCAGGTTGAAGGAGCCACCATAAAGCAGTCCAGAGGGAAGAGTGCCAGATGAAGCCCAGCAGAGCTGGCTCCTGACCAGAGAAACCTGATGGTGAACTTCAAAAACTGACTATAGGGGGTAGTATACTGTATATTTATATTACATAATGTAGAATTCATATAAGTATTATATTTGTAAATATCATCTTAATATATCTTGTCTCTTAATATATCTTAGTCTAAAACCATTGTGTAACGGTATCTTGATTTATGGAAAATATATCTTTTTAATTATACTATATTGGTCTGCTCATTTATTGACCTTTCCAAAAGAACTTATTATTTATGGAAAATAAATTTGAATTTCTTACATGAGGTAGACATTATATCTTTTTTAAAAATGTTATGATATTGTGAGGTGCAATCCCGACTTATGTGAAGTCTTCACACCCAAAGTCTCATACAAAAGTGCAGCAAACCTAGGTCATTTGCTAGTCTATAGTCACTCTTCAGACAGAATTAAAGAATATAGGTCAAGGAAGAAACAGACTAATAAATGTGAACCATGTGGGAAATGTAAAGCATGCTCATATGCTGGCAATGCAGAATCTTTTACAGGTCCTCAAAAACAAAATAAATATTACATTAACCACAACATCAATTGTAGGAGTTTTGACCCTATATACTGTAGCTAAAATGAAACATCAACTCAAATTACGTATTTTTGAAGTCCTACCTCAGTGACACGACATGTTAATCAGATACATATGGGTAATCCAAGAGTACTTACATTTTTAGATATTGATGTAGTGCCCCTAAACATTAGAAGAGGTGACATTGATAACAAATCATTACGGAAAAAACTACTTGATACATTTACTGTAGACCATCTTCCAATCTCTTTCACTGTTGCATTTTTTGTTCTATATAGATTTTAAAGGGGGTGAAGGTTAAATTATTCCATTTTTTTTTAAAGATTATAGAAAGTTGGCCTCTTATTAATTAAATGTTCATGCAATTCACACTGCAAAACCTGAGAACTAAGATGACCAAAAAGAACTTCAGCAATTTTCAAATTGTACTTGAAAATAAAAAGCTTTGTGAACTACTGCCTTAGAGCATATTTACTCCTTTTTACTAAACCTTACTAACTGTGCTTAGAAGGAATTCAGTGCAACCAGCTTCCTTACAATTCCATAACCTGTCATTCCAGTACTTCTCTCTGAAATATACTTTATGAGTGTAACATAAATGGAGGAGAGAAATAGAGAGAGAGAAAGAATGAGACAAAATGAATTAGAGACAGAGGGGAAAAGAGACAGATGGGGAGTGGGTGGAAGACAGAGTGAGAGGGGGAGAGACATGGGGATATGAATAGAGACAGGGGTGGACACGGACAGAGAAAGGAGAAGTCAGAGAAGAGGCATAAGCTAATGATCTCCTCAAGAGTCTTAATATAGCCATGGGAAAGGAGAATAGTGTATACAAGATGTTTATTTCTTAGAAAAGTTTTCCTCTAATAATTCTATGCATTATAGATATAAAAAGGGATTTATTTTTGTTCTTTGGTTAAATTCCAATTTTACCTATAAGCAACAGTTATTTTTTCCATAATTATATACCCTAAATTATTAAATAATAGCAATTAAACTGTTGTTGAGCATTCGTTGCTATGTTTGTTAACCCAGGGGACTTTATATGATAAAGTGCTTAGTGCTGTATATTAATTCACTAAAAGAATTAAATACAACATACAAAACAGATTTATGAGTATCCTCCATATAAAAGAAAGTTATTGAGTAAAGGCAGGTTTTAATTGGTGGCTGGCCTAATGTTGCACCTTGATATGGTCCAATTCTAGTTACACCAGTCCTACACTAATTAGCCCTTAGGGATGAAACAGGTTGTTAGTAGGTCTGGGGTACTTTAAACCAAGCTTAGTCTTATTTTCATGTCACAGAAAACGTTTTTTTAGTGGAATCACAATATAATGAGCAATTCTGTGGGAAAACTCGTCTTCTGACCTGTTTGGTACATGATCTGCCCAAAATAGCATTTTCTTTACTAAATAAACAATAATAACAGAGACAAAGATGGAAAAAGGTTAGTTTGGGTGGGACAAGGAATTTTCTAATGTTTGTAAATCATGTGTCACAGGGAGATTTGGGCTGGACCAGAAAAAACACATTGTAGAATTACACACACATTCCATAATATATATTGTTTATAGAAACTCTTCCATCAGCTCAACACTAAAGAAAGAGCAGACCAATAAGTATGTCCATCTTATCTAAATAAAAGTTTTTTCTTATTTAATCTTCAGGGCAGCTTAATGCATATATTCCAAGTATTCTTGAATTAATTGATTTTACTTGACCCTACAACTTTTCTGGTCTCTTCATTTATCAATCCCACTTCCTGATATGCACTACTTGTCTCACAGCCCAAAAGCCATACTGCTCTGGTGGCCCTTAGCCATTGGAGCATAACTGGTTCTCAATATTATGTGACTTGTGCAGATGTCAGGTGTCAGTTTAGATCAGAGTCGGGTCCTCAGAATCCCTCCTACTCTCCAACCTGACATAAGAATCCTATTACCCTAATCTTGGATATGGTACAGGAAAAAAAAAAACGAATTTGCTGAATGCCAGACTGTCGTGCACTTTCAAAAGCTCTGAACTTCTCTTCATCATGAAAACCAATGTTATGAGTCTCCCAATCTCAATAAACATTAGGACAGGTGCCCGTTTTCCATTTCCACTCAGACCATATTTAACAACCCCGGGGAATTGAAATGTTTGTTTTTGGGAGGCTTACTTGATTTCACCAGGACGTCTTTCTTTTTTTCTCTCTAAGTTTTGGCTCCTGTCCCACATGGAAGTAAAATAGCCAATCAGTGCTTCAAATCATGACAACTCCATTAGTTGCAAGAAAGTTGACTATTGTAATTCATTAGCCAAGGCTATTTTTAGCTCGGGGTAGTAGTAATCTGCTTTATATTGTAGCCCCTTGCTTTTAGATATATAAAACCCTCTGGATTAATGTAATGTGTTTGGCTTAGCTGCATTGCCAATCAAAAGCTAAACTCTCACTCCTGCTTTCCTGAATGAGCTCCCAAAAGTGGCACGGAGAGGTTATTTTTTGGCAGACAATGAACTGTGACTGTACACTATATTTTTATTTATGTTGCTCCATTAAAATATGAAATGCTTCACAATTAAGTCCATATATAGATCAAACACTGTATTAAAGAAAACATTCAACCTAATATACATTTGCTTTTATGTAAATTAGTAAATTTGTTGAAACCTAATATGTATTCAAAAGTTAAATAACCTATATGTTGCTTTTTATTGCTCCATATTTGAGAAGAAAGAGAGTTGATGTTTTTATTATAAAATAATTATTATTTGTAGACTGTAATATGATTGAATAAAGACCAATAGCCAGTCAGATTACAGGCATGCACTTTATCACAGGACACTGAACGTGAGTTAAAATCAGAATATAAATATTAATACTTTAATATATAGATTATTCAAGTTGGATAAATACGTCTGTAAGTTAATTAAGTAAAATATTTTGGAATGGTAGAGCCTATTTAATTACAGTAAAAGTCTCGTTATCTACCACCTATGGGGACTCCCTATTGCTGGATAAGTGTAGTTTCCAGTTAATCGGAAGTCCCAGAAAAAACGGGTCTAAACGACCCTTAAACCCCCAAAACCCCGCAAAATGTCTTTAAAAAGACATTAGCACCTGAGCTGGGCCATTTAGGCCCCGAAAAAAGAATAAGAAAAAAAGTTAGTATTTGTTTTTCCAGTCTCGAATTCCGGATAGTGCCGGTTATGCCGGTTTAGCGGAGTTTATTTAAAATGGGGAATTGATGCCGGTGCCGGTTGCTTGAGACTCCAATTAGTTGGGTGCCAGATAACTGTGATTCTACTCTATATAGCAAAGTTTAGCTTATGATTTATTAAGTATGTACCAAACAAATAAATTATAAGCCACAGACATACATTTTGGGGGAAATCAGAACTATTAATGGTTCTGTTTATGAGTACAAGATTCCATTTTGTGTTTGTTACATCACATGCTGAGAGCTGGATGATGATTGCTTGTGTATAGTTACTAGTGGAGGAAGGGGTGTGGGAGGAGGGAACAAGCAGAAGTCCAGAGCCTTTGTTCGATAAAAGGATAAGATTGGTTCTTCTAATTAAAAAGTAGCTGTATGACTTGTTTCTTGATTAAGTGTGTGCTTAGTCAGGCTTAATGTTTTCAATTATTTATATATTTACATACATATATATATATATATATATATATATATATATATATATATATAGTAATTTAGTAATTATTAATCCATATAAATATAGATTAATAATGAGTATTGCAATATAATTTGATACCTTTTGTATTGGACAAACGTTATATTTATAATGACGAGCTTTCGAGAGGCTTAGCCTCCCTTTATCAAGTCTTAAGCAATACAGTATTGCTTAAGACTTGATAAAGGGAGGCTAAGCCTCTCGAAAGCTCGTCATTATAAATATAACGTTTGTCCAATACAAAAGGTATCAAATTATATTGCAATACTCATTATTAATCTATATTTATATGGATTAATAATTACTAAATTACTAGATTACTGGACATTCACGGCTGCTTCACTCTTCAATATATATATATATATATATATATATATATAGTAAACTCTTGATTATCCGGCACTCATCCACCAGGGACTCTCAAGCAACCGGCACCTGCTTCTATTCCCCATTTGAAAAAAACTCTTGATTATCCGGCACATAAAAAACAAACAAAAAAACAACAACTTTTTTTTCTCTTTGTTTTTTGGGCTCAAAATAGCACAGTTTAGTTGATAGTAGCTATTTAATAGGTTTTTGAGTTGTTTCAAGGGGTTTAAGGGTTGTTTAGGCTGTGGTTTTTGAGACTCTTGATTATTTTGGAAACTACACTTATCCGGCAATAGGCAATCCCCATAGGTGGAGGATAACGGTGAGTTTACTGCCAAGTATTTATGTGTTGCTGGGTCACCTGAGAAATGAAAAATTGCTTAGGACACTTATCTAAGAACAAATCTAAACATATATTAAAGGGTCCAACTTAAAGGGTGTTTAAGTAGTAGTTATCAGAGTTTACTATGACTAAATAAAATAACATCTGTGAAAAACTGCTAGTTTTCCAATCATGTTTGGGCTTGAGCTACTCTCATCTTTTTGAAACTGTGGAAGGAAGTGCAGTGCCTCTCCCAGGATTTTGCCATTACATCTGTGCTGTAAAAAGGCAGCTGCAGCGAAGTCTGCTGCAAGCTTTGCCAGAGTTTGAACTGATGAGAAATGTGAAATGTGAGAAATGTGAGGAATTGTTAATCATGAAATGTGTATGTTTTTAATTACAATGAATTAAAAAAATATATTCATAGTGATCTTTACTAGTGGTTTATTTGAGAAATAAAGTGGTTCGGATCTGGGGTAACAAGCATTGAATTGCAAATGAGGAACAAGTGTCTGTTCTATGGATGACAAGCTACTGGGCAAGAGTTCATAATTTACGGTCAGTAAACTAGAATAAAAGTAGATTGTCAGTTCTAGAGGTCAGTACATCTCATCCTTCGCCCTCCCAGCTGCAGCAAGCAAAAGTGTTACTTCAGATGCTTTTTAAAAAATAATTTTGACTGGAGCAGAAGCTGCTCAGGCCCCCTGCGGTAGGCGGAGTGCCGCATGACCCAGCAGACCCTGGGTGAGCGTGATTGGCGGATGCGCAAGGGGGTCGGGAGTTCCACCCGTTTTGCGGGCTTTCGCAGTCTCTGCTCCTGATAGAGTACCATCAAGTACCATATACATTGCTTACATTATCCCTAATCTTGGCAGCATATAAGGGGCTTTGTTTAGATTGTGTGTGTGCGTTGTGTGCATGGGGGTCATTATTCCTTCATTTCAGTTTGGTTGCGGGGCCTGTCTGCTTGTTTCTCCATGGATGCTTCTGAATTAGACCAACTGTTAGCCTTGGTTAGGTCTAGAGCCCTGTGCCATGGGGTTAGATGGGTGCAGGACAGACTGGGGCCTTCCCAGGCTATGGCTGAGGACCTTCTGACCATGGCCCAGGCCCAGCCTGCTGTGGTTGGTGTCCTGGTTGAGGTTGGAGAGGTCAGTGGAATAGTTAGGTACCCCAGTCACCTGGAGCCAGGCTGCAACACCACATTAGGCGATAGGGCCAGGAGGAACGCAGGGGCCAGGGTTGAGGTCCCTAAGAGCCAGGAACCCATACCCCCTACGGGAAGTGCAGATGAGGGCCTAGCCAGCCAGTCACCACCAAGCACTTTGCCCCAGAGTCGGCGCCCGTACCCCGGAATCACACACCACCAACCACTCCAACACAGCTCCTCCAGCCCTGCACTATTCTGATCCTGCGTTCCCCACTTCTGCACATAGTAAGAGCACTTCTTGTGCTTTACAGGGATGATGCAAGAACAGTGCAGAGCTTGGCAGAAACATAGAGTCGATAGAGGAGAAGAGGAGTAAAGTCGTGACCGAGATGACCAATGATGACTGCCAAATCGAGATTGACAACGTGTCTGTGACGGCCAAGGTGGCATGGCAAGTGCCCACCACTAGGGTCCAAAAGTCTACAACCAGGTACAGTCCTTTGTTTTTTTTTCCTTTACACCAGCGAGAAGACAGCAGTCAATGACTACTGACAAACTGGGTGGGGACTCCGGTTCGACAAGAGCCCCCCAGGGATGTCCCGTTGGTAGCTTATATACCGATGCTACCAGATGCAGGTAAGCTCTCAAAAACATCCCAGGTGGGAGGAGGCTCAAGGAGGGAGACAGTGCCTAGTGGGTCCCATTTCATCGGGTCACTTAAGTCCCCTCTATAAGCCAACAATATCCCAATTAGTGAGGACGAGATCAGTGTATGGGTGGGCGGTCTGGCCAAGAATGATTGGTCCAAACTCTGCCTCTCTGCTGAGGTAAACCAAACAGAGCCAGCGGTTACCACTGTCATGGTAACACAAATAGGTTTCCAGTCTCCAACCACCCACGCGGCGGTTAGCGAATTGGGGGTGGTGTGAAACTGGTCTACGAGACCCACTGTTGTCTGCGCTCTGGATAACCTGGGAGCACACCTGTCCCGGGAGATAAAAGAGAAAATATGGCACAGGGAATTCATAGAGCTGTTCTCTCTGTTACACCTGTTGCGGGAAACAGATCCCAACGATAAGGGGTTCAGAGAGGGGGATGATCGCCGGAAATTGTTTGGGAGACTTACCACAGACATTTGATTCATGGCTGTAGGCCTTCTCAATCATAGCCTGTGTAATGGGTAAGCAGCATCCTGAACAGTGCTTGGGGATGTTTGTATACTTAGAAGAGATTAGGAATGAGTATAGGACCTACGGGGCATGGCCTGGTGGAGGAATGACGTAGAGTTTCATCAATACATAGCCTATTGGCTAAACATCATGATTCCCATACGAGCTATGACGCCTTTCGGAACAACTCAGATGGAGCCAAGGGTCCCGCCACAACTGCCTCCCCAAGCCACAAGACCTGCTATGCTTTTAACAAGGGTATTTGCAAGTGGGTGCCAAATTCAGACAAGCTTGCTCGAACTGCGGATGGGAACACCCCCTCGCTAGATGCGGCTGGTCCAGAGAAAGGGCAAAAGCAGGAGAGTTCTCTCCCAAAGGGCAAGACGCCCATACGGCTGGCCAGAATGCTGCTGTGGCTAAAACGCTAAGGTAAATTACCGGGTAAAGCAGGTGCGGCTGAGCAAATGACTAAGAGTTTTTGGGATGGTTTTGCCATCCCATGCAGCCGAGTGCCTGCGGGCGAGCGGCCGGCTAACCTGCGTTCAGGAATTCCCTGGAGTTGCTTCTTAAAAAACCCAGCACAAAGTGCAGCTGGGAAGAATGGTTTGCCTCTTTGACCTCCCTTCCATGGAAGGGTTGGTCATCTCCCCTCTGGCATTGTCCCAAAGAAGGAGGAGGGTACGTTTCGCCTTATCCGACACCTGTCGCATCCAAAAGGCGGATCGGCTAATGATGGCATAGTCATTACCTCGTAAGGCCGATATAGGCTTCTGGATTGGGGAAGGTGGACATCGAAGCGACATATCAGCTACTGCGGGTGCATCCTTCCAGCCATCAGCTGGTGGGTTTGCACCATCGACGGTAACTACTTCATCGACCTCTGTCTACCAATGGGATGCTCCATCTTGTACTCTTACTTTGAGGTTTTCAGTACTTTCCTTCAGTGGGTGGCACGGACTGAGGTGGGGTGTTACAGCATCACACACTACCTCAATGACTTCCTATTCATGGGACCAGCCCGCCTAGATACGGGCAGGTACATCCTAGAAACATTCACCAGAATGTGTCACGACTTTGGAGTGCCATTGGCCCACAAGAAAATCGAAGGCCCGATGACGACATTGACATTCCTGGGGATTCCGATTGATTCTATGAAGATGAAATGCAGCCTACCCAAGGAAAAAGTGACCTACCTAGAATTGGAGCTGGTGGCCCTGGTGGGGGCTATGAAGGATGACACATGGTCTGGTTGACCTTCCTCAGAGAATTTAATGGTTTCATGTTGATTCATCTGGGGCGTTTATCTAGCACACAACTGGAGCTGTACACGGATGTGTCTGGGTCTGTAGGCTTTGTTGCCTACTTCTGAGGTCGGTGGTGTGCCGCAGCATAACCTGAGCCCTGGGCAACGGTGGGCCTTGCAAAAAACCTTGCTGTCCTGGAGTTATTTCCCATTGTAGTCGTGGTACACATATGGGGCTCGGCTTTCAAGGACCACCAGGGTGTCTTTTTCACAGACAACATGGCAGTGGTTCAAGCAGTCAACAGCCTCATGGCGGCTTCGATTGTGGTGGTGCGTTTCATTCGGCATTTGGTGCTCAACTGCCTTCGCCTGAACATATGGTTTTGAGCGAAGCACATTCCTGGATTGCAGAAAGGCATTGCTAACGCCCTTTTTTGCTTTCAGGAAGTGAGGTTCAGGACACTGACCCGGGGGCGAGGAAGCCTTTGGGAGCTTGAAAGGGTCAGATAATAAGACTCACGAGGCAATCGCTGGCCCTCACAACGTGGTCTGCATACAAGAAGGTTTGGAACAAGTGGTGCAACTTAGTGGCTGCAGCCGGTGGGGCTGCATTGGAAGAAAAATCCTTGGAGATCCTGCTGTGGTTTCTGTTGCAGTGTTTGTATAAAGGGGACTTCAAGGCCTCAGTTAGGCATCAGGTTACGGCATTGGCATTTATGTTTAAGTTGGCTGGGCTGAAAGACCATAGTGCAGCGTGTGATGGACACCTACGCCCATCACCATGGTCATCCTCACCTCTTGCTCATTCATGCTGGGGGCAACAACCTGGGTGTAATCCCCATTCGCAGGATGTTGAAAGATATGAAAAGAGACATGGAAAATTAGGGAGCCACTTTTCAAGGCCTCTGTATCATCTGGTCTGAGATGGTAAAGAGGCGTTCATGGAGGAACGCCAGGGATCCAATATTACTTGACAAGGCTCACCAGTAATTTAACAGTTTTTGTCCGTAAATTGGTATATAACGGGATTTTGAAACATTAGATGGGAACAATTTTTTCATTGCTGGTAAGGTCCATTTGACAGAACTGGTCTTGAGTGCCTCACTGTTAAATTTAGGGAGGGTGTCATGCATGCCCTAGCCGGTTGTCTTTATTTACTTAAAGCCTCATGGATCATGCTTGGGTCATGACCGGCGCGGAGGCTGCTCACGCACCCTGCGTCAGCCGGAGTGCCATGTGACCCAGCACAGCCTGGCCCCGCGTGATTGGCGGATGCGCAAGGAGGGCGGGACTTCCACCCCTTTCGCTGGCTTTTGCAGTCTCTGCGTTGGCCATCGCAAGTAAAGCCACCCAGCCCTTTGTAAAAGTAAGGTCGTTATGTTATATAAAAAAATATACATAAATAATAATAATATGTTAAAAAAAGGTAATAATAATATAAAATAATTTATATATTTGAGGAGTAAGGTTACAGTGTATTTGTATTGAGAGTATATATTGGCAGGAGGTGAGTTGCCCGGCCCACTGGCCTAAGTGGGAGTTGCCCTACCTCACGGTCATACTTAGAATAAGCATTGGGCGCCCTGAGCATGGGCCCAGGGCCTGAGGTCACTGTCCTTGGCTGGGCTCCTCCCACAAATATGTTAATTATGATTATAGTAATTTTTTTATTTTAATAAAGCTGTGGCCTGTGTTTCTCGCATCCGGTTGTTATGTCTTTATTTACTTAAAGCCTCATGGATCATGCTTGGGTCAAGGCATCTGTAAAAGTTAAACGCAGCACTTGGAAAAAAAAAAATTCAAATTACAAGTTGCTCTTGTTAATAGGAACAGAGATTTTTCCACAGGAAATATCCACTGTGCCGTTTGACTATATCAATCGTCTTATCCCCCCCTTCCTCGTCTTCTTGCATTGCAGAGATTTAGGTTTGTTATGTGCCTGAGTAAAAGTTAAGAAGTTTTCTCTGAAGTGTAATTGCAGAAACGACTTTGTGTTTGCTTTGCACATATGCAAACTGTTAATGGGGTAAATGGGAAAGTGATGGGCTGCAGATGTGGCTTTAAAAGACTTGGGCTGAAGCAGGAATTCTTTTAAGGTTGCTAATAGGTTGAACTAATTGTGTAATTAGCTTTAAACCCTTGTGACCTCCCTCACATTGTTGCAAACATTTAAGGAAATGTTATGTTTGAGGCAGAACTTTGTGTTAGGGGCCACCACTCTGCGATTTAATGTTTAATACTATATTTGTCACTAAGCAACTCCAACTTGCAATGCCTTTTTTTTGGATCCAATAGCAGCTAACAAGCTTGTTTTTTTTTTTGTGAAGTGTTATCTGTAGGCAGTCAAAGTACTACGAGCTAAAGCTACAGAATTCTTTTTTTTTTTTACATCATAATGTTTATTATATGTAGATGTATTTTACATCTTTCCTTGTGTCTGTCCCCCCATTTCACCTTACCTATTTCATTAACCCTGCCCCTCTGTCACTTTCTCCCCTATATTCCTTTCTCTCTTTCACTCTCCTCTTTTCCCTCGTCCCTGTCCCCAACCCTTCTTTGTCATATGTATCTTGCCATTATAATTTTTTCCCCTTTACATACTCACAGTTTTTACCTCTTTCCTACTAGTTCGGTAAACATCCCAGGTCACATGTGCAAACCAATTTGTAGACATTTTAGTATATTCTAAATTTCATGGATGACATAATACAAACACTCAATATAAGATACTGAATATGAGCCTCACTCAATTCGAAACAAGTAAATTACTTTTAGACGTACTTTAGTCTACGAGAACTTTTTTCTGTAATGTTACACATGCATTCAATGCAGTTCACTCGCAGTATTACGTATCTCAACCGACATCCATAAACCCAGCTTTAGTCAGTAACATACTAGGAGTAAAATTATCTGTTCACTCGTAATATTACACTAAACCCTGTATTTTACATCAATTATTGATGAGACACGGCTCTAGGAACCAATATAGAATGAGATTGTCATGATATTGTGTATATATATAAGTAAATTTGCTGATAGGGCTAGCCCTTCAATAGACAATGCATCTGTTTCTACTCCATGTGGGTTTCCTAATATGTATGAGCCTCTTGAGTACTGGATTCTGTGTTACCGTGGTTGTTGTATATTTACACCGACATAATAATAAAAAGATCATATTTTTAAATTCCACCTATGTGCCTATGGGAGTGTTCAGCATCAAATTTTGATGAACTTCTATACGTTTTTATTGTTTTTGTTGTGGTTTACTATCTCTTTAACTGCTGCTCCAGCTCTCAAACCCATATGCGGGTGCTGTTTAGTACCCATAAATTGTCCTTCAGGTTTTTGATATTATGAGTCTTACTTAATTTGCGAGTGATCAGTAAAGTCTCAATTGAATACTGATTTTGTGTAAAACAAAAGAATCACTTGTAATATTACGGAAAAAAGCTTGTCGTAAATTGCGTGGTTGGCTTATCCGAAGTTATTACAGGTAGCTCACTCGCAATCATACTGTGATGGGTGAATAGAATAGCTAGGGGAAGTTACTGAGCATTTTCTCTCTGTGTAACTTTACAAAATAGAGTATTGAATGATGCCCTATAATAGGTATGTCTGTCCATTATGCAATTAAGTATACATATACAGGTAGAAGAGTTCATACCAACATTATAGACTATAAAACATAAAACAAATACTTAAATGTATAATTTGACTCTTTAATATGGTTGTTCTTCATTTTGTCCAGAAGCATCACAGTCTGTTCCAACAAGAGCCACATAAGGAAAAGATGCCCGCCAACCTCCTTGCTGAGCCTTCTTACTCTGCCTTTCGGGGAATTCCTCCTTGTTCCCCTGACCTTTATAACTCTTTTTGGTTACTGAAATTTAATTTATTTTTCCTCTATGCAAGAATGTCTCTGAAGTTGATACAATATGGATGTATCAGGTGTCAAGTCTCACTTGGTATGACATCAGAAGATGGTTATTGGTAAAATTCTGTATTTTATTCTCAGTAAAAGTCACAATAAACGAGGTTACCCTACATTTAAAGTAAATATATTACCTAAATAGCACTTTGCTTTGGCAACAGGTAGAAAGCAATTTGAGGCTGAACTCTGATATATTTTTTAATTACCTATTTCTATTACACATTCTCCGTGATTTCCTTTTTGAGTGAAATCATGGCTGCTCATACACTTGTCTTTTTTAATTGGGGTAACAATTTTACTAGTTTAAAGGGTTCCTCTATAAACTGTTTACTAGCACTATTTAAAGTATATAGAGCTGTTAAAGGTGCAGTTCCACTTAGCCATAAATATGTTGTAATTTAAAGGTCTGTTTAACAGCTTTTCAAAGCATTGACACATTTGAGGCTCTCTCTATAGTACGGGAAATTGGGTATTCCCTTTTATTTTATTTTTATTTGAGGATTTAGCTATTTAGCAGGTAACCTAAAGCATTATGGACCACATTTTCTATCAAGTAATGAAGATTTGCTATACACATAATGTTTATTATTGTTTAAATGTAAGCAAACTCATGCAAAAATCCAATGTGATAATAATAAGCATATGAACAAATAGTGAAAATGTCATAAAACCAAACTTTGATCAATTTCTGACAACATACTACATTTTAAGAGTCAATGGTATTCCATTCATTACAAATTGTGGAATCCTGGAGGAACTCCTTATCCTCACTGCTTGATCCTCTTATCCACTAAGACAGTGGACCCAAACCTCTCCTCAAGAACCCACAGACAGATCAGGATTTTGATTTAAGCGTGTGTGAACCCTGGTGAGGAAATTAGAGGCTCCATTGCCTGGAGATGGGCCACAGAGGAACCACACAGTCCCCACAAATTGTGCAGAAAAAAAAACATCTAATCACTTGAATGGTGTTGCCAAACAGCCCATGGAGCCATTGAGCCTCACTTATGTTCACACGCGTTCAATCAAAATCCTGACCTGTCTGGGGGTCCTTGAGGAGAACCTGTCCTAAGAGAACCTCAAGAGCTATCAATGCACAGATACAATCTAGTGTAACATTTTATTATTCCAATAATAAAAAAAACAGTGGTAGTTTCCATAGAGAAGTCACATTTACCAGTTCTGCCAAGAGCACTGATACACCATGGTTGGCTTACACCATCCACAGGTCATGGTTTTGATCTATCAATTTTTTTTCCACCACACTCACAACCTGATATTGTTTAACTTCGACTGTCACATTTGGTAACACCATTCAAGTGATTGGATGTTTTTTTTCCTGCACAATTTGTGGGTGCTGTGTGGTTCCACTGTGGCCCCTCTCCAGACTCCCACTCCACAAACTAGTTTTGTCTTTATTTAGGTGCATATTTGTTCATTTTGTTTCCTTCTGAGGGTCAAGCAAAGTTGGGGTGAAAATAAGGAATTTGCTTCAAAACTATACAACTTGTATATAGCTAACCCTTATTATTTTAGTGGGGTAATTTGTGGTGTTTTACAACACTTTAATTATTTTGTTCACTTTTTTATTAGTATTATGAATTTTATTCACGGTTTCAGTATTAGAACTATTTCACAATTTTATTGAGAGAGTAAGTTTTAATAAGGTAATTCACAGTGACTAGTTTAACCGTTTTTTTTTTTTTGCAGCATTCCCTTTCTGGATCGCTACCTTGTCATGGCGAAGGGGCTTGTATATTTCAGTGAAGCTATGAGCTATACCATGTAGGGTCACCCAAAATGGGCAGGTTATAGCAGAGTGGTCAGGCAAATTGTGGTCCATTGTAGAAGCAACTGGCAACCCACTTCAGTATCTTTGCCATGGGGTCCACAGGGTCACTGAGAGACAGACACGACTGAATATTAACTGGGAATTAAGTAAATCTTACATTTACGATATTTATAGACAAGACAATGCACAGCTCCACCCTTTATCAATTTGACAAAATAGTTTCACTTTGTTAAACTATTTAAGACCTATACAGTTATGCGTTGCTGGCAATAATGTAAATAGGTACTTAGGAATAATGAAAACATTTATCCCAGGAATTAAAAAAAAACTTTTATTTATTTTGTCTGTGTGTGGAAAGTGTGAATTGTTGCCTTAGTGTTTCCATTCTAGTTGGGCTAGTAATGCACTTTTTATGTCATAGAAAGACCATACATATATGGTCTAGTGCCAAATGCCATGGTAAAAAAGCAGAAAAGCCCAACCCAATAAACAAGCTGTCCAATAGAAGTTGCCAGTATGGTATTCCGGAGGTTAATAAAGGAGTTCCAAACAGCATCTCTGTCTCGGCTGTGGGTGAGGATCTTGCATACAGCTGGAAGCTGTGTTTATGGAGTCCTGGCTGCATACTTTGTAACGTCCTGCCAGTGTGTGTTGGAGACAGTTCACGCTGCGTCTCCCGTTTGAGGATATTGAGGCATGCCAAGACACTGGAAGACTCTATTCCAACTGCACAGGAATGATGTAGTGACTGGACAACACTCTGGGATAGCTGCACGCTATCTCATTCTGTCTAGAAGCAGCTGAGTTTGTGTGGGGTATAACAGCTGAACCTTTAACATGAATAAGAAAAAGTGAAGAACATACTTCTGGTGCAACAGATCCTCAAAGATATTTGGCTTTATCTAGTTTGGGGCTTAAAATATGTTTTGTTAACGATATCCGGAAGTTCCCTGTTTTTAACTTTTTCTAATCTAGCACATACTGCTTATATCAGAAATATGCATTACATTGATTCTATACATATATAGATTCATTTTATTTAAAAAAATGGATTTTCACAACGCCAGAGCTGAGTACATAGACATCTTGTACTGAACAATGGAAAAACTGCATCAAAGTACAGTGTTAACCCTATACTAGCCTTCCAGCTACTTTAGAGATCTAGAGCAGCAGTGCTGCTCCAGCAGACAAGCTGCTGAGTTCCAGGGGGAGAGAGTTGCGTGTGAGCAGCTTTGTCTGAGCTGATTTCTTCAGGGGGGGGGGGGGGGGGGAAATAGACTACAAATCCCATGATGATTTTCTGCAGAGTCTGAATCCCATAAACTGCTACAGTGTTATAGCCTCCTCTGATTGGCCAAAGCACAATATGAATTTTATGCTAATTCAGCTTGGACTTTCAGGGGATTCCTTCTCAAAACCAACTTAACATAAAACTGAAGAAATTTTGCAAACTTTAGGGTAAGTTTATTAATGTTTATTTAGGAATTTTTTTCATACAAATTTTTTTTTGCGTACACTACTGACTTTAGCTCTGAGAGAGTACTTAAACTGGGGATCTTTAAGAGGGGTAAGAAAGTGGCCCATAGCACTATGGTTTCAACTTAAACAAATGAGTATAGATTGTCAGTCTCCATTTAAGTGAAATATTAATATTCCTATATAAATATTAAATAGTATGTGAGTTATATATACGATACATAGGGTGATAGTTTAGCTCTAACACTCTACATTATGCTATAATATAAAGCAATATAAACAACTTTGCTATATTATGTTTTTTGTTGCAAGATGTCATAAAATCTCCTGGGGTCATGAAGCCTACAGAAGGCTGATAAGAGCTTGAATGCCATAAGCTAATATTGTTGTTGTTGTTGTTTAGTCTTCCATTCATGCATGCCAGCCTCTGGCTGCCCCAGCAGTGTGCCTTCTATCTTTCCCAGCATCACAGTCATCTTTATGGAATCCTGTCTTCTCTTGATATGGCCAAAATATTTGAACTTCAGCCTCATGATCAAACCTTCCAGTGAATAGTTTGGCTTCATTTCCTGTAGTATTGATTTATTGGTTCTTCTTGCAGTCCGAGGGATTCTAAGTAGTTTTCGCCAATACTACAATTCAAAAGCGTCAATTCACCTGTGCTCAACCTTCTTTATTGTCCACCTCTCACATCCATACATTACTACTGATAGTGTAATATCTTTACTTTTTACTGGCTTGTCCAAGCTTGCCATACTTTCCTCCCCAGAAGTAAACATCTTTTATTTTCATGGCTACAGTCACCATCTGAAGAGATATTGGATCCCAGGACAATAAAATATGTCACTGCCTACACTTCTTCGCCATTTAATGCCAGGAACTGAGATTGCTGTTTGTCATAATCTTCTTCTTTTTAACATTGAGCAGCAGTCCAGTTTTTGTACTCTCCTTTTTCACCCTCATCAATAGGTCCTCTAGTTCCTCCTCACTTCCAGCCATCAACGTAGTATCATCTGCGTATCTGAATTTGTTGATATTTCTAGCAATATTGAGTCCAGCTTTGGATTCATCCAGTCTGGCTTTACACATGATGTACTCTGGGTTTAAATTAAGAATAAATAGGGTGACAATATACAATGTTATTCATTATTATTCAGTTCTGACTGGGATTCTTGGTCCACATACAGATTATTGTATTTCCCCCTTGTCATCTTTCCACCAATTGGTGTGGGCTGTGGTAGGCACTTCTCGCACTGGCTGCCCTTCCCAGAGGTCAAGGCTCAGTGAAGATTGGTTAGATTTTGGGGTTTGGGAGATGGGAAGAAGCAACAGGGATACCCAAGGGGTTGCCCTAGCATATAGTTGAAACTATACTATAGCAACAATTTTAATTAATAATCGAAGAGTGAACCAGACGTGCATGTCTAGTAATCTAGTAATTTAGAAATTATTAATCTCTCTCTCTCTCTATATATATATATATATATATATATATATATATATATATATATATACTGTATATATATATATAGAGAGAGATTAATAATGAGTATTGCAGTATATTATGATACCTTTTGTATTGGACAAACGTCTTATTTATAATGACGAGCTTTCGAGAGGTTCAACCTCTCTTTATCAAGTCTCAAGCAATACTAACATGAGATGGAACCCTAAATTTGAATAAAAACAGTGAGGCAGAGAGAGTGGAGACCGCATCTGACATCTTACATTTCAGATTTAATGCAAATATTTGCATTTAACGATAATGGTAAATATGGTTGTACAGCAAAAATGTAAATGGATTTTCTGACTAAGGAACATACTGATAGTTCCATAGAAGAACTAATGTATTTTCGTAATTTGGCATTTCAGTCGTTTAACGATGGTGTAAGCTACTCACTAGGCTGTGATCACTGAATGACACAACCCAATGGCCAGCCTTTTAGAGTTATACATTCTGGCCTACATTGGAAGGAATACGTCTTTCAAGAGAGAGCTAAGGATACACATAACCAGACCGATGTACTTTCTTTTGTCAGAATCTGTAATACAGAGATTTTTGGATTCAGCACACAATAGCAGTAAGCCCTGATTTGAATTACAGCTAGCACCTTGATGCAACCACATTAAACATCTTTTTCCATTTAGCAACATCTGTCTTGATGTTGAGTCTTTCCTAGTGAGTTTTCATTTGAGACAATTACCATATAACCGAATCTAATTGTCCAAGTACACAGAGCCAACAGGTGAAATAATCCTTTGTATGAAGAGCAACTTGAAAGCTGCAATAATTCCATGTGTCCAGGTTTCTGAGAATTGTTGTGCAGTAAATTAATTATAGCATATTTTTTTGTAAATCATAATTTGGTCATTGTTTTCAAGAATTGTTTGTACCATAGTATAAAACTACTGTAGATGAAACAACTAAACACATTTCATGCAATGTATAATTGAATGTCTGCCACCTCACAGTGAAAATTCACACTTATATTTGTGGCTCCTTATGAGTGTGGTTCCTTATGGGTGGACAAAGGAACTAAGGGCCTCATTTAATTGCGATTTGTCCAATTGAATAGGGCTCTATATAAGCACATAGCATATTTTTTACAGAAGTTTTTAGTTAGTGAAGACCTTGCTTTTGGACACTAACTAAAAATATATGTAAAAAAATATGTTCTGTGCTTATCGAGAGAACTATTCAATTGGCCAAATCACAATTGAATGAGGGCCTAGGTCAATATAAAAATTGAAAATAAAAAAGCTTATTAAACGATTACAATGGATTACTGGGAGTTGCAATTGCAATGTTTGTTTATCTACTTTTTTAAAGGCGAGGGGATCTTAAATATTTATACATTAAAAAAAAAAGTTGCTTCTGCCCAAATATGGTATTGGAGAACTTATGAAGATTTTGAACTAAAATAGCTCATTGATTTAGAATTAAGCTATGGATCATTTGGCAATTTCTAGACAGCATATAGCTTATTCATACATCCAATCAAGAATGTTCTGTACTCACCAGGATGGACAGACCTTCTATCAATATCCAGAGTAGAATACGTCTGGGTGGCCTCTACAAAATAGCCCATTTAAAGGACCACTGCAGCACAATAAAAAAGTCACTTTTTTGTAAAGTATGTACCAAACTAACAAGAATAGCAGCTATGTAAGCCATGGGAATAAAAATATTTTTGGGGGTGAAATGTAATTTTTTAAGACTCTCTTTAGGAGTACAGGAATACATTTGGTGTTTATTACATCATATCCTGAGAGCTATAACATAAGAGTGTGTCTTTAAAGCTATCAGTGGAGCCGGGTGAAGGAGCAGGGAGAAGTCCAGATTCCTTCAGCGTCCTGCAGAGTAGTCAAAATGTTTTTATTTTTTCTAATAAAAAGCTAGCATGATGACTTTTATGCTCTTAGATTCAATATTTTCAACCATATTTGTTTTGCATTGTACAGTGGCCCTTTAATAACACAACAAAAAGTCTGTTTTATGAGACAGCTACTGATACAAAGTTCAATGCTGTATCCAAAATTCCATGATGTCAGTTGCAGGTGTTGTCTCAAGAACTCGCAAATGATTCCTACGCATGCTAGGTTCGGAATTTCAGCCTGAATATGGCCTCTTCTGGAAATTGTCGCCAGACGATCAATACGTGATAGACTGACGGCTTCGAACACATTGAAAAGCAACATGGGTAATCCTGGTTGGATAAGTTCTGACCGCAAGTTGGTAAGAGCCTCTCCAATGAAACTAAACAATAGTTACTACTTTCCAGAATGATGATAAACTAGAGCACACGTCTGCTAAATTGTGATAAACCAATTGAGATATTCTGTGAGGGAAAAGCTATTTAAATATGATGACCAATGTAAAGAGACATTTATATATAATACATTACAAGACTTTAGCATCTCAAACATTATTATCAAACCAGTTCTAAGCAGACAAAAGGTATTGTAATTGTGTCTTAGAATAAAAATGCAGGACTATTATATTTGGCTAAATTCAAAGTGACGGCTGTATTACAGCATATATGATAAACTTCCTCTTCAATAAAAGCCTTTCAAAGATAAATGCTCTATATACGTGAATGCATATTCAGCTTAAATAAGGCTAGCTATAGCAGTAATCAAAGGCCCGGCATATTAAAAGAGCCAAAAATAGACAGCATCAAATATAATTTGCATGATATTTAATAATAGCACAACTTACATTTTGTACTGCCAGATACTCTCTTAAAGGTATATCTAAGTTTCCCTGTTTTTCCATACTGCTTATATCAGAAATGCACATTACGTTTAGTCATTCTAAACACATACAGATTTATTTTATTTAAAAACAGGTTTTCCATACCCCAGAGCTGCTTACCTACCAATAGAAACACTGCATTTGGGTGTGCATTTTAACCCTTTACTAACCTTCAAGCCAACAGCAGCATGGTGCAAAGATCCAGCACAGCAGTGCCTGGTTCCTCCTGCTTCCTTGTGCAAGGGACTACAAATCCCATGATTCCTTGCTACACAAACTGCCATTAGATGGATACAATATATTAACTGTCTGCCATGAGTTTTATGCTAATTTTAGCAGGGATTTACAGGGGTCTTCACTCCAATTGCTTGCAAACTTTAGGGTAAGTATAATAATGTCTATTTTTGTTTATTGTCATGCAAAAATGTTTGCATACATGGCCGATGCCGATGCATTCATGGATTATGAATGCATCTAGCAGATGCATTCATAATCCATGCAAATTAACACACCCTTAAAGAAGTAAGAATATAGATAAAATATATATAGTTCTTTACATCAGAGGAGAGAGAATTATGAAAGATACTAGCACTAATTTGAATTCACAGCTATAATCTCTTGATCAAATGATCTTCAGGCTCATATTATGCTTCCCTGTTTCTGAAATGCCATCCCCCCAAATTTGGTGATGCCAAAAGTGACATGTGTTGATCTGCACTGAGCCCCCAATTGTCTCTAGGAGCATAATTTGGTGACTTCTGTTTTTGAGGGATGAAATATAAATTTTATCTATTAACCTGTTCATGGAGTCATCTCTATGTCTTACTGCAAACCTCAATAGTCCATTGCTGATATTTATTGTGATGCTCACAATGTCATAATCAAATCTCAATATAAATTTAAATAAATGACTACATCAAATAGTCTTGAAGAAAACATGTCTAACATTCTAGAAAAAAAAATGTGTGGGGGGGGGAGTAAAAGACCACATATGAATCCCAAAATACCTTCAGCATTTGAGCATTTAACATTCATAGAACCGAATAATGGATGTGTTATATACACTGAAAGTATGGAAACAATTTGCATTTTGGCTTTGCTCATCTGTTAGACAAGATTTACAATGCTGAAATAATAGTATGCCTTTTTATATATCTCATATATATTGATGGATTTCTTGAAGATACAAATGAAACCGTTTCGGGAACTTCCTAGCTTGTGGGAACAGAGCGACTTCAAGCAATAAAACTGCCAGATGCGTAGAAAAAAAAAAGATATTTCCTTTTCAGAAAAAAAGGGAAAATATGAGCAGGTGCTGTGGGAAATTATATATAGAGATAAATGAAAAGCAAATGCCAAATTTAGCAAGCGAGGTGTCAAAATCCCAAAAGGAATTTCAATTAGATTATGATAGACTCTATATGGTTCTTTGAATAACTAAACCTATAATGGGCTAAATGTTTTGCAAAGCAAGCAAATAAACAAGACTGACTTTACATTTTTATCTTTCATATTCAGGTATCTATTTTCTTGATCACTTAAATCGGTCTTTGTTTCCGTCTGGATGTTGTGTCCTTCTAATGAGCCTTGCATTAGACCTTAATGAATGCTCTGGTTGTTACAGATGCAACAATGCCACTGTTCTGATTGAAACTTCCTAAGTATTCAAAGTATTTTCCGTGAAGCCTGGGCATGGTCAGTATTTGGATGGGAGACCACCTAAGAATACCAGGATCTGTCTGCTGTGACCCACGGGATAATAAACTGGCAACCCACACTCCAGTATCTCAGCCATGAATACCAAGTGGATCAGCATGGTGTGTTACGGTCCCTGAGATCACAGAGAGTTGGACACATATATCCCCTAATGTGCTAATCACAGGGCCATATTAAATTCCAAGCCCGTAGCGGCAACGGTACAACCGCAAAGCCTACGTAGTTACAGAGCTCTTACATTCAACCATGCCGTGACCAACAGGCTGTAGATGCAAGCCCATAAACACTTTCCGTGCACACAAGCTGTCGAAGGGCTGTCCAAGATGCAATCCCCATTAGGATAAATTTGCGGTATAACGTAGTGCATCACAGGCCTCTCAGCCAATAGTAAGCGGTCTAGGCGCAGATGATTGACAGAGGGAGATTATAAATGTGTGTTCCACCCGTCCATGCGTTGACTGTGTTGTATTTTCTGATGAAATGGCACGCAGGTCCCGGAGTTGGTGGTTGGTTCTTGATAGAGAGAGAGTAGGAGTATTTTGAGAGCAGTAATTTGGTTTTGTTTATTTCTATTATACTATTTACGATTTTACACTTATACTTGGTTACACATATTTACAGATTACACATAATTGCAATACACATAATTTAAAGAACACACATAGAGACACATAGAGCTAGGTCACTCCATACACACACACCCCATTCCATCCCCCACACCCTATCCCCCATAAAATACACATAATACACACATTATTTTTCCATCATATGTTTACAGTAACATTTATTTTTATTTATCGTTCTATTATTTTTGGTATTGAAATGGATGGGGGAGAGAGGAGGGGAGAGGAGTGGAGAGGTGGAGAGGAAAGAGAGGAGGAGTGGAGAGGCGAGGAGGAGAGAGAGGTGGCCCTGAAGAGTAGTGGTGGGAAGGAGTGGTGGAGAGGAGGAGGTTGGGAGTGGCAGAGGAGAAGAGGTGGCGGTGAAGGAGCAGGAGGAGGAGCTGGTGGAATGGAAGGAGGTAGCGGCTGAGGTTACAGCAGTGGGCACAGCGCCAAGGGATGTGAGGTCCTTTAAACACTGTTTTGACGACATCAGGGCCAATGTGAGGAGGATGATGGCCAAGGAGGAGAAGAATGTGACGTTGAACTATAATGAGTAGGAGAGGGTCACCAAGGACCTTCTGAGCCAGGTGCCCGTCGCTGGAGCTTCAGGCCTGGTAGCCCAGCAGGACTCAGCCTCCATGTCAGGTGAATATCCCATACACCAACATGCCACCACATGTACATCACACACACTACATGTACATAATGACTAACAAGGACACTGACATGTCAGCTCCATGGAATTAACAAGGGATAGATAGATGTGTCATTAAATCCATGATGCTGACAAATCACTGTCATTACTGGGCACAACAACAGTAATCAACCAATTGAGAGTCCATGTATTGGTGTGCCCACTGCAGCCTATGCAGTTAAAGACCGCAGCCGGCATCAAGATAGCGTTAGGAACCAAATAATAGATCATATCAAGTAGCTAATTGCTAATCTGAGTTGCATTTAGCAGAATCATCCAGGTTCAAGGCTAGATGTCAGATAGGATTGTACACAAAATAAAGTATTATTTATCATACTAATGACATATACCTTTCTTTTCTATCTTTCAGCATCAAGGAGGTCTGGGTCCAGTGTCGAGTCAGAGGCGGGGGCATTGGCTCTAACGGAGCAGTAAGTGGCGGAGCAAACACCTACCCAGCAGGAACCGGCGCAGGGGAGGAGGAGATAAGTGGAGCCGAGGGATCTGGTTTGGAGGAGGAGGATATACAGTAATTTGGCTAGTGGGGTCGCCATCAGGACCACAGGCCACACCACCAGGATTCAAATCCACTATCCCCCTCCTCCAGAGACTGAGCCGCTACCACCACCACCAGGCCCAACAACAACACCGCCCGTAATGCAGCAGGCTCCAACCGGGCCACAGACCCTACCCACTCAGAAACCACCACAGCCACCTCCTCACCAGGCCATGGCCCAGGGGCCTCCATCCCCAACATCATGCCAGGCTGCGAAGCGGCGGAGATGCTGGCCATCATGCGGCGGCCCGTAGCGGCAACGGTACAACCGCAAAGCCTACGTAGTTACAGAGCTCTTACATTCAACCATGCCGTGACCAACAGGCTGTAGATGCAAGCCCATAAACACTTTCTGTGCACACAAGCTGTCGAAGGGCTGTCCAAGATGCAATCCCCATTAGGATAAATTTGCGGTATAACGTAGTGCATCACAGGCCTCTCAGCCAATAGTAAGCGGTCTAGGCGCAGATGATTGACAGAGGGAGATTATAAATGTGTGTTCCACCCGTCCATGCGTTGACTGTGTTGTATTTTCTGATGAAATGGCACGCAGGTCCCGGAGTTGGGGGTTGGTTCTTGATAGAGAGAGAGTAGGAGTATTTTGAGAGCAGTAATTTGGTTTTGTTTATTTCTATTATACTATTTACGATTTTACACTTATACTTGGTTACACATATTTACAGATTACACATAATTGCAATACACATAATTTAAAGAACACACATAGAGACACATAGAGCTAGGTCACTCCATACACACACACCCCATTCCATCCCCCACACCCTATCCCCCATTAAATACACATAATACACACATTATTTTTCCATCATATGTTTACAGTAACATTTATTTTTATTTATCGTTCTATTATTTTTGGTATTGAAATGGATGGGGGAGAGAGGAGGGGAGAGGAGTGGAGAGGTGGAGAGGAAAGAGAGGAGGAGTGGAGAGGCGAGGAGGAGAGAGAGGTGGCCCTGAAGAGTAGTGGTGGGAAGGAGTGGTGGAGAGGAGGAGGTTGGGAGTGGCAGAGGAGAAGAGGTGGCGGTGGAGGAGCAGGAGGAGGAGCTGGTGGAAGTGGAGGAGGAAAGTGTAGCGGAGGAGGTGGGTGGTGGCGGGGTGTCTCTAGCACCAGGCACACTTGGAAGAGGGATGGGGGGAGGGGCCTGATCCCAGGTGGGGTGATAGTGTGGGGGAGGGACAGGCCTCCGGGACAGGTCAGGGAGGTAAGGATCCCCGTCCACAGTCAGGAGGGCAAGAGGCTAACGGCAAGCCCATGGCCCACAATTACACTCACTGGGAGAATGTGGTCCTCCTTGGTGTTATTCATGGCCTCCCCATGATCCTTGCATGGGGTGGGAAGTAGAGCCCAGGGCCTAGGGCTCAGGAATGGAAGGAGGTAGCGGCTGAGGTTACAGCAATGGGCACAGCGCCAAGGGATGTGAGGTCCTTTAAACACTGTTTTGACGACATCAGGGCCAATGTGAGGAGGATGATGGCCAAGGAGGAGAAGAATGTGACGGTGAACTATAATGAGTAGGAGAGGGTCACCAAGGACCTTCTGAGCCAGGTGCCCGTCGCTGGAGCTTCAGGCCTGGTAGCCCAGCAGGACTCAGCCTCCATGTCAGGTGAATATCCCATACACCAACATGCCACCACATGTACATCACACACACTACATGTACATAATGACTAACAAGGACACTGACATGTCAGCTCCATGGAATTAACAAGGGATAGATAGATGTGTCATTAAATCCATGATGCTGACAAATCACTGTCATTACTGGGCACAACAACAGTAATCAACCAATTGAGAGTCCATGTATTGGTGTGCCCACTGCAGCCTATGCAGTTAAAGACCGCAGCCGGCATCAAGATAGCGTTAGGAACCAAATAATAGATCATATCAAGTAGCTAATTGCTAATCTGAGTTGCATTTAGCAGAATCATCCAGGTTCAAGGCTAGATGTCAGATAGGATTGGACACAAAATAAAGTATTATTTATCATACTAATGACATATACCTTTCTTTTCTATCTTTCAGCATCAAGGAGGTCTGGGTCCAGTGTCGAGTCAGAGGCGGGGGCATTGGCTCTAACGGAGCAGTAAGTGGCGGAGCAAACACCTACCCAGCAGGAACCGGCGCAGGGGGAGGAGGAGATAAGTGGAGCCGAGGGATCTGGTTTGGAGGAGGAGGATATACAGTAATTTGGCTAGTGGGGTCGCCATCAGGACCACAGGCCACACCACCAGGATTCAAATCCACTATCCCCCTCCTCCAGAGACTGAGCCGCTACCACCACCACCAGGCCCAACAACAACACCGCCCGTAATGCAGCAGGCTCCAACCGGGCCACAGACCCTCCCCACTCAGAAACCACCACAGCCACCTCCTCACCAGGCCATGGCCCAGGGGCCTCCATCCCCAACATCATGCCAGGCTGCGAAGCGGCGGAGATGCTGGCCATCATGCGGCGGCAGTAGGAGTGTCTTCAGGAGATCCAGGCCAGCATCTTCGCCAATCATGGGGAGGTAATGCGCAGCCTGGCAAGGAGCAATAGGGAGGAGAGGAGGAACCACCTCATGACTGAATCCTACCTGGCCGGGCTACTCAGGATTGGGGTCGAACAGCGTGCATTCCAGGTGGTCACCACAGAAGCCATGCAACGCGCTCCGGTCCCGAGCCCCGCCTCCTCCACCCCGCAGCCTGGCCCCTCCTCTCCTCCCACCATGCCTCCACCACTGCAGGTGACACTGCCTCCCTGGGGGTTACCTCCCCCTGCCCACCCCCATCCACCACCAGGGAGACATAGGCCAGACACAGGGGATGTGGGCCTTGTGCCTAGGCAGAGGAGAACCTAGTGGCTGCGCAGATGTTTGAGCCTTCTCAACAACACTCCTCAGTGACAATCTATTGGTCACAATGTTAACCTAATCTAGCCCGGCTACAGACTCTTGGATCTTGGCCTGTGTGATGGTGATATTTTTTATGCAGATGGCTACCTGCCATCACATTGCCCATGATACCCTTCTCTGTGGACATGTAGGGTTCTGTTGAACATGTCACCAATTGATGGTCACTGAGGAATGCTGTTGAGAAGAGATGATGTAGTCCCTATCTTTTTTAAAGCCTTATTTTGTAGGTGTTATTTTTTTTGTTTGTTTTAGATACAATTCAGGTCCATGAAGGCATCTTCTGCATCTGCAAGGATTATTAAGGAAATGTATGAGGTGTAAGGTTTTCAACAGTGCCTCTCAATAACAGTCCCCCCTTAACATGTATCTCCCACAATCTTAAAGATATCTAAGACATGATTGTTGTTAAGCCAGATATCTAAGACATGATTGTTGTTAGCTTAAATGTAAACTAATATGGCTATGGCGGAGGACTTGCAAAGTCTCACAATGGCATGTTAATGACAGGCAGCATTAATATATGCACTAGTGAAGCTTGTGATTCTGATCTCAATATCAGTCTGAGAACAGATCCTTGGGTCTGATGGAAGTAACAGTGAATCTGGCTGCTGACCTTTGTGCCCTCTCCGTATTAATGGGTATTTTCCCATATTGCTAATTATCCAGAGACCTAGCTAATAGTTAGCAATGTTTGCAGATGGAAATCAAGTGAGTTGGGATATTGTTACAATATTTAGCACTGTATTGTACATGCATGTTGATTTTTATTTTTGCCTCCCTCCGTCTTATTTTAGTTGACCACTTTTTTTCTGATTTTTGTTTCGTCACCACACTGTATGTTTGCAATTGGATTGGATTACAAAGTCACGAGCATGAATCATCTGTTTCATTGAGCAGATCTAGACAAGTTGTAAGTGCTATGCACATTCATGGTTTCTTCAATTAAATGGAGTAATTAGTGACCCTGGTAGGTGCTATGCATCATGCTTATTCTAGACTATCACATTACCCCCTGTAGGTATCACCATTTATCCCACAAGCCTCTTGCTCTCCCGCGATCCGCCCACACCACACCCATGATATCAATGCACAGTCTTGTCCATTTCTGATTGTGTATGAAATAAAGCTTTGTTATACCATTCTCACCATGTCAGTGGGTTTTCAATGGTTGGGGTTTTGGGACATCCACATACATCACATTTGTGTCACATTTGTATATATGTAAACTAATGAGCCCTAGTTACTATGCAATAGATCACTACATATAACAATAATAGTTATAATAGCATTAGATATATAGTAATATATATCATATATAATAATAATAATAAAGGGTTAATACATATTTTGTGTATACTGTGTAGTATCAATATTCCCCTAAGGGCCTGATAACAATATGACAGGTGATACTGGAGTGGTTTGCCAGTTTGTTATCTAGTGGACTGTGATTTGTCTGACCTCTCTGCTATGACCTGCCCACCTAGAGTGACCCTACATGGTATAGCTCACAGCTTCATTGAAGTACACAAGCCCCTTCACCACTACCACTTAGCAATGCTGAAAGGGACCATGCTGGCATATGCATGGCTATTCCAACATATGATGAAATAATAATTATTCAAAATGCCTATTTTGTATTTGGGGGTTGTTGTGCAAGTAATTGTAATGCCTTTACATGCTTTCCCCATATTTTAAAGCCCACTGGTGTGTTTATATTGTCTTATACAGTGTTGAGAACTTGTCTGTAAACCCTTGGCTGGTCCTATTTGGGGCCGTAATATTGTTGCCTCCATTTGCGGGTTATGGGTTTGAACGCCAGTGGATTCGTAGGAATTTAATAGTGATTTTCGAACTTAACATTTACTGCCTTGACAGATTAATGGCTTTACGCCAACGGAGATCCGATTTTGACAGTCCTTAGGGTTTTTCCGCCTGTACCCGCAGATCGTTTGCGGGTAGCTTTAAGAGGTCAATTTAAGAGCTGTAAGGTTAGCGGGCTCCGTTACAGGCTTCGTTTTTTCACGTTACGGGAATTTAATAGGGCTGACAGTGTGCTTACTTGTTTCAGTGGTGGCAATAAGAATATGCCCAAATGTTATAGTCCAGTTAGGTCCCCTCCACCACACTCATCAAGTAAACTGAGCCACATATTATCTTTTGGAATGGGACATTAGCATAAAATAGCTGCACAATGTTCAAAATCTCATGCATAATTTACTCTAGGGATTAGTATGTGTTGCCAGTTTTCAATGCTCTTTAAGATGCAACCAACGTTCTGCAGGTGTAACAGTGCCTCTTAAATGTTACTTGTGATATGACACTTACAAGCAGAGACATGTTTAAAAAATGTTCATTAATTGTAGATCTAAATTTTGCAATATACCTTGGTCCACTGTTATTATATACAAAATGATACCCATCATAAATATTTCATTGAGTATACTCAAATATTTTTGTAGTCATGAAAATGGACTAATTTGTAATTTACGATTTTTGATCTCTAAAATAAGTCATGTACTGCTAGTATTTGCACGTGTTATTGAGACATCATCACAGAAGACAGAAGTTGGTTTCTTTTACAGAGCATTACAAATTATTATAATCTCTTGAGTTTACTATCAGCTATAAATATAGTATAGGGCTATAAGTTCAGCACTGGATTTTAATGTCTGATGGTGCACCCTCATTATATAAAGCAGATTTAAACATGGATTCAAAGATTTAACGACATTAGTTCAGCAGCAACTTCAAAAAGGAAAATACGTTTCCCCATGCTTTTATACCTTATATTAGGTGGTACATTGTGCCTTGCTTAATTGATCATGTTCAAGCTTGCAAATGCTACATACGATAGCATGGTTTACGATGTGCGATATCGGGCCGTGACTTGCGCGTTAGCACCATAAATACAAATATTTATTTGTTTCAAACAAATCTTATCAGTATACTTATTAAAAAATGAGGAGGTTTATATTAAAACCATATATGTAATTCATAAAGTTACAATACACAATAGATTATATATTTAGTCATAAAGCTGCAATGAGCAATGCGTGTGGAGTGAAGCCAAATGCCATGTGGATATGTATGATGATTCTCAATCTTCACACTTTAGATCATTCACCATGGGGCTATTTGCTGAAATCCTTTCACAGGTAATCAGAGATGCAAATTTTAATTAATACCAAATATAGAACATATGAGAGTGCAGGCTCAATACGTAAAGTAAAATCTTGTATTTAGAATAAGTATATAGAAAAAGGCCATCTATTAAGTGTATTTCATATGTCTCCTTATAACATAGTGACATACTGTACAGTTATCATTGTCACTGAATACATGGATGGTTCTATACAAATAAACATACATTCACTTGGAACTCTGTCTTAAGCAAATCATACATTAAATTCTAAATTACAAACAAATACATGTTTATACCTCTGCAGAACCCTTGAAAGATTTATGATACTCTTGTGGAAATTGTATGTGAGAGGGGCGTTTACATTTCTGGAAAGTTGTTGTTGCAGTAAATGATGCAAGGGGTTTGCATCTGGGCCAGTGAAAGGAAATGATTGTTGTCTCTATTTCAGTCGTATTTAATTACCTTTACAAGAACTCTATATTCCCTCATTCCCCACCCTCTCTCCACTGAAACAAACAACCTCATTATCCAACTTGAAGAAGTGATGTAATAAACACAAAATGGATTCCTGTTCTGATAAACAATGTCTTCAAAAACTTTTCCCTAAAATGCTTTATACCCATGGTTTAAAGTTGCTAATAATGCTAATGTCTTTTTTTCTTGAACTGCCGTGGTACTTTAATAATACCAAATAAGTTTGGACTTTATATTTTAGTAGCAACTTGCCCATCAAAAATTATAACAATAAAATTTGAAGACTAGCAATGCTGTTTGCCACACAATGTCTCCCCCCTCTAACTTGTGGGCCTCGCTAAACCAACCCACAACTTTCGTGCCCCGCAATGAGTGCCGAAGGTGCTCATTGCAAGCTTCTTCCCCCTCTACTTTAAAGTCCTTGCGATGAGCCCCGCAATAAGTGGCTTTGCCTCTCATTGCAGGGGTTGGACAACTTTCGGACCTCGCAATGAGCACTTTCAGGGCTCATTGTGAGCTCTGCAATGAGTGCCTTTGGCGCTCATTGCGAGCCTCTTCACCCTCTCTCCCTCCCTTGTCTTTTTGCCCTCTCTCCCTCCCCTGTTTTTGTCCCCCTATCTCCCTCGCCTGTGTCTTCCCTACCCCTCTCTCACCCCTGTGTCTCTTTCCACCCACTCCCTCCCTTGTGTCTCTTTCCACCCTCTCCCCACTTTCCCTTTCTCCCCCTATCTCTCCTCTGTGCTCCTGTTTGCATTTACGGGTGTGAAACCATTTGCGGGCTCCGGAAATTTAACCAGTTAAATAACAAATTAGCTTGCAACCTCACTTACAGGCTCCCTGCCTATCCTCCTGTGCTGTGTGTGAGGTTGTAAGTTAATTTTTTAATTAATTGGCATCTTTTGGCGGTCTCCCAATGGTTTCCGAGTTAAGGGCTTGAAAAAAATGGCTGTTTATTAAATCTGTAATTTTTTTGAAGCCTGTAACTCGTAAGCCATTTTGAGCCTCTCCCCCCCTCAAGCCAGTCACGTACGGCCCTCACGTACGGGCCTTGTCTCTCTGTGCTTTCTGTCTGTGCACTCTCTCTCTCTCTCTCTGTGCTTTCTGTCGGTGCACTCTTTCTCTTTGTTTGTGCACTCTCTCTTTGTCTGTGTGCTTTCTCTCTGTGAACTCTCTCTCTCTGTGCAGTCTGTGTGCTCTCTCTCGCTCTCTGTGTGCGCTGTCTATGTGTGCTCTCTGTCTGTGTGCACTCTCTCACTCTTTACCCCTCTCTGTGTTGATCCCTGTGCGTTCTCTCTTTCTGTGCGATCTCTCTCTCTCACTGTGCAATCTCTCTGTCTGTGCTCTCTCTCTGTCTGCGCTCTTTCTCTCTGTCTGTGATCTCTCTTTCTCTCGCTGCTTGTGTGGGCGCTGTCTGTGTGTACTCTCTATCTTTGTACGCCTCCCTCTCTTTGTTGATCTCTTTGTGTGCGTTCTCACTCTCTCTGTGCACTGTCTCTGTGGCTCTCTCTGTCTCTGCTCTCTGTGCACTCTTTCTCTGTGTGCTCTCTGTGCGTTCTCTGTGCGCTCTCTCTGTCTGTGCTCTCTCTATTGCTCTCTGTGTGTGTGCTGTCTGCGTGTGATCTCTCTGTCTGTGTACTCTCTCTGCTCTCTGTCATTGCACTCTCTCTCTCTGTGTGTGCTTTTTCTGTGCATTCTTTCTTTTTCTGTGCACTTTGTGTGCTCTCTCTCACTCTCTGTGTGAGCTGTCTATGTGTGCTCTCTCTCTGTACCCCTCCGTCTCTGTGTTTATTTCTGTGCGCTCTCTGTGTGTGCGCTTTCTCTATCCGTGAACTCTCTGTGTGCCCTCTCTCTCTCTCTGCTGTCTCTGCTCTCTGTCTGTGCACTCTCTCTCTCTGTCTGCGCTCTCTCTCTCTCGCTCTTTGTGTGCTCTTTATGTGTGTACTCTCTCTCTGTTGATCTCTGTGTGCTTTCTGTATGTATGCTCTTTCTGTGCACTCTCTCTGTGGCTCTCTCTCTGCACTTCCTTTCTCTGCTCTCTGTCTGTGCACTCTCTCTCTCTCTGTGCACTCTCTCTCTGTGCACTCTCTCTGTCTGTGCACTCTCCCTTGCTCTCTGTGTGTGCTGTCTGTGTGTGATCTCTCTCTCTTTGTGCACTCTCTCTCTCTGTACCCCTCCCTCTCTGTGTGTCGATCTCTGTGTGCTCGCTGTCTGTGTGCTTTCTCTGTGTGCTCTCTCTCTCTGTGCACTGTCTCTGTCTGTGTGCGCTCTTGCTCTGTAATTCTCTCTCTCTCTCTCTGTAAGTCTCACTCTCCTAACCTGTCTGTCTCTCTGTACCTCTCTCTCTCTCTCTGTATCTGTCTCTCTCACTCTGTACCTCTCTCTCTCCCTCTCTCTCTCTCTCTCACTTTGCCGTCTTTCTCTGAAATGCAAATGGCCGCCAGCTTCTGTTAAGATCAGGTTTTAGGCCCCACCCCCACTGACATCATAGCCACACACCCTTAATGACGTCAGCGTTAGCAACATTTTTTGCTGTTCACAACTATATATGTGATCAAAGTTTAAACCCCATTAAACAATTAAGTATTAAATTGTTCTTCTTCCACAACTGACTCCAGACACACTCTTTAATAAATTTACTATGGCTATAAGTCTACCATTATACATATAGATCATAAAGTCATTGGCACGGGTTTATCCACTATATAACTAGACTGTGAACTCTATTGGTATTGTAATACTACATTTTAAATGTCCTGTGTCTTGCATTGTTCCCACTGCGTGTATGTTCCCTATGTCAGAATCTCCTTTTTATACTGCTATGAAGTGTCTCCGTTTGTGGAACTAGAAAAATTCTTCTTGAGGCAGGGTTCATCATTACTCGTCTAGGCTATAATCTCCTTGGAACTAAACTAGAAATTTATCTAGGCCAATGTTTTACATAATATTACTATATTGTAATATTATTGCTGCAAGAGAGCCCCTCATAGCAATGGATTACAAGCATTTTGGACAGAGGTCCTTGTTAGACTCCTATAAGAAAAGTTCCTTAGAGAATGGTATTTTATTATCCAAAGTATTCTTATGAAAGAGTGCCACAATGGTGACAGTAAAAACCCTTTGCTGCGTAAACTTCCAATACCAGACCAGCAGCCCTATTAAATTCCTTCAACGTGTAAAACCGTAACCCATAACGTAGCCCGTAAGACTTGCAGCTATTAAATTGGCCCCGTAAAGCATCCCGCAACGACTTGCGATGTAAGGGAGAAAAACCCTACGGGATGTCGACAATTGAACTTCACGGCCGCAAATCCTTTGTTCTGTCAAGCCAGTAAATGTTATGTTCCAATCATGCTATTAAATTGCAACTAATTAACTGGCATTCAAGCCCGTAACCCGCAAAGTCAACGGTACTAGAGAGGACCTGCTAGGGGGTTAAAGTCCTATAAGCAGCACTGTAAATGCAAATATGCACACACTACTGAACTTATAAGTAAAGTGAAAGTGATGTTAGGTATTAAAATTAATAGCACAACATTCTCAAGCTCACAAATCTGCAATATAAAATACTTTTTTTTACTGTTTAATTTCCGTGTTAAATCGATCCCGGCAATCAATGTGTTAATACATATAATGGAACTTGCATGGACTAGAATATCATATTTACTGATTTTTAATAATGCATTTTCTGGAATGCGGGCCTGATCGAAACTCATAATTGAAACCCGTAAGGCTTTGAAATCTAACCTCCACTTTACAGTGACCTAATGATGACGATCTCATTTGCCATTGGCTCCGTCTAAATTTGTAACTACTAATTGATCATGTTCACGGCCGCACATCCAACGTGTGAAAAATTGTTTACGGGCTTGCGTCTCTGGCCCGTAACTCTCGGCATGGTGGAATTTAATAGCTCTGTAATTCAGCCGATTTTCTAGCCCGCAGCCTTTGCGGACTTGCCGATGCTGCTACAGTCTTCAAATTTAATGGGGCTGCAGGAGTATGTATTGACCTCTTTTTTCACAGTTGACACCCTTGCTACCATGTTTTAACGTGTTTATCTTATCAGTATTGTTTGTATGGGGCTCAGTGATATCTTGAGTAGATTGGAACTGGTGAGCTAATCAAGGTGACTGAACAGAAACAATGAATTAAACATCTTAGACTTTATGACACTGAGCCACTAAACTGTCATTTGGTTCATTGGCCCTAAAAAATACAATAAACATTATATGTATGAATGCCCACAATAAAGTTTTTGTTCTCTGACTACATTTAGAATATTAGTCATCCTTTCTCAAGGCAGTTCATGCATGGCTCTTCAGCTATATGTATTGTCCTTGAGGCATTACCAATGAAACAGGTATAAAAGTAATCGTGCACTACTCCTTTGCAAAGACCTTCTAGAATAGCAGGAGGCATTTACTATATCACTCATATATTGAGGACTGTTTTCCCGGCACACACACATCTAATGTGTTATATTTAGGATGCACACTGATTTTGCCAGAAAACGCCAAATACTGCAGTGAATTGTGCCAACTTAGGCCCTCATTCAATTGCGATTTGGCCAATTGAATAGGCCTCTAAATAAGCACATAACATATTTTTTTTAAAGAAGTTTTTAGTTAGTAAGCATCTATCCAGAAGTAAGGTTTTCACTAACTAAAAACTTATTTAAAAAAAATATGCTCTGTGCTTATTTAGACCCCTATTCAATTGGCCAAATCGCAATTGAATGAGGCCCTTAGAGTCTATTCCAATCTAGATGATTCAGAGGATGATGATTAAAACCATTCTGTCCATTTCATCCTCTATCCCATCACCTCAATTCCCCTTCAGTCAATCACTGGCCCATGTACCTCCCCGCCTTACCTCTAAACACCATCTACACCATACAACGTTTTTTTCTCTGTTAATATGTTGTGAATTAATGAAGTTTAAGCTATGGATAACTGTTAACTCTGCAATACAGCGAAAGCTTTATATTATGCGTCAACCTGCCTTAATATTAAGATAAAGATAAATCTTTGTTTTGTGCCATCTTCAAGACATGATGCAATATTTAATTTATGCATGATTAAAGTTGAAGTTTTGCATTGTGCAACTATCACACTGCTCTGAGTCACACTACAAAGATGGAATGTTTGTTTTTTGTGAAACACATTTATATTAAATTCATACTCTTAATATAAATGTGTTTCACAAAAAGGTCTCAGTTATATGAGTCTACTTAATAGACACAGCTGAAAGTCACGCCTTGGGCCCGTGCCCAGGGCCCCCAATGCTTATTCTAAGCACGCCCGTGAGGTAGGGCTACGCCCACTAAGGCCAGTGGGCCGGGCGACTCACCTCCTGCCAACCAAACATTAGTGACAACCAAACAATTGAGACATAAATAAGCCCCTTCTCGACACAGTATTATTTACCAGTTATTATTATTAATAAAGTTTTTTTTACAACATACTTACAACATAACTTACAACATGCCCTTACAACATAGCTCCTCAACCGCAACACCACAACATAGCTTATAACAGGGGTGGGAGAGTGGGATTCCAGCTGAGGCCGACGCAGAGACTGAGGAAAGTCCCGTCCCCAGACATGAGCACCCAATCAGCATGTGCCCATGCTCCGCCGGGTCACGAAGTGCCACGTGCTGACCCACGGAGCCTGTGCATGATTTATTGGACTTTAGAGGAAATAAATGTACAACTGGGTGGGATAAACACGGGCCACAGCTTTATTAATTTACATAGTAAATTACCATAACATGATTAACCTATATTAACATAATTGAGGGAGGAGCAAGGCCATGGACTGTGACCTCACGCCTTGCGCCCGTGCCCCCAATGCTTATTCTAAGCACCTCCGAGAGGTAGGGCCACCACCACTTAGGCCCGTGGGCCGGGCGACTCACCACCCGCCATAGAGCAGGAGAGGGAACCCACCAGCGGCTGTGATCCCCCCTGTCGCTAATTAAAGCTAAGGCCCGCCTGACTCTATCCCTGAATTCCAGTGTGAGGAGTTTAAGGCCGATCTCCGTTAAGTGTACGTTAACCGCAATGAAGAACTCATCCTCATCTACCGTGTCAAACTCCTTGTAACGGATAGAGATGTAACCCAATTTCCGTAAAAGCTTGCCATATGCTTGTTAATCTTTTGTCGAGCAAGGTCCAGCAGGATTGAATCCCTGGCATTCCTCCAGGAACGCCTCTTTATCATTTCAGACCAGATGATAAAGATGCCAGGAAACCTTTTTGCCCAGTTTTCTACAGCACGCTTCATGTCCTTTAACATGGGAACTACACCACCGGCATGAGTGAGCAGTAAGCTGGGTTGACCGTAGCGATTGGCGTAGGTGTCCAAGAGCACACTCGCTTGTGACGACTCCAAACCAACGAATTCCAAACCACCGTACTTGTAAGTCTGTGACCTGAATGCCCAGTTGTACGTTGCTCCTCGTAACTGTGGTTAACCGGTGGGCCAAGTACACGTACGAGTGGCCCATGATCCATAGCTGCTTCTTATCCCCTGGAAGCAGAAAAGAACATCCGTTAGACCGCCGCCAAAGGCCGTATGTAAGACCTAAAGCGTTGAGATTCCCATCTCCCGATACTCTTAACCGCGGCGTCCGGCAGTCCTAACCTCACTGCTTCCGTAGCAGCCCAGATTTTAAACGAGTGAAACTGAAAACATCATAATGCCGTACCGTCGGGATGAACACCGTCCCGCTGGTCACTGCTGGAGATACTCCCTTGCACACTCGTGGGGGCATCATTTCGTACTGACCTTGTGCAATACCACCTCCTTACCTTTCACAGCCTGGTCAGTCTTTGACCTCGTCAACCACAACACCACCTTGTCTTCCCTCCACAGATTTCAATCCCCCAGGACGTGTCTGTTTGTCGAGACCAGTTCTCCAATCCTAAGCGCCCCAAAGAACGCCAGGGAAAAGCCGTACGGAAAAGGGGGTCCTGCAAGTTTCCTCCAATACTTGTGACAAACAGGGAGAAAGTGATCAGCTGTCTCCTGTCCTGCCTGCGATGACCTGTAAACATGCCCTGCAAGATCCGTCATACCACAAACTTCTTTGTGAGGTCTTTTTGCCCAGCCAGCTTGTACTTAAATACCAAGGGCCATAACCTGATGCCCCACTGAGCCTTTTGAGTCCCCATTCTCCACGCACTGTGACAATAACCATAGCAGAATCTCTAGGGATTTTTCTTCCGACGTGGCCCCCCAGCTACATCTACCATGCAATTCCACGTGACCCACACTTTTCTTACGAGGCCACGTCGCTGGGGCACCTGTCTGATGAGTCTCGTTACCTGCCTGCTCCAAGTTCCCAAAGCTCCCACCGAATGGCCTCGACCTGCTCGTTCGCACCCAAAGCCAGCGTTCTGAAGCGCACATCCTAAAATCGAGAAAGGGCTAGAAACCATATGTTCAAGCTCAGACAGCTGAGCACCAAATGCCGAATCAGACGCATCACCAGGATTGACGCAGCTGTGAGGTTGTTAACAGTCTGTACCACCGGCAATGTTGTCCATAAAGAATACCACTCTACGGTCCCCATATGTGGACTGCAACCACGATGGGAAACAACTCCAAGAAAGCAAGGTTTTTTTGTGAGACCCGCCATCTCCCACAACTCTGGCCATGTCGCGGCAACCTCGGAGGTATGCCCCGGACGCATTCGTGTACAGCTCCAATTGGTGGCCATCCCCATGTGTATAAGTGCAGAACCGTTAAACTCAGCGAGGAAACCATACCCTTGTGTCTTCCCGCATGGCTCTCGAGACCTTAATGAAATGATGCGCGCATGTGATACCCGCTGTAGCCAATGTCATTCGTCTACAAAAGATCCTACCCATGGGGATAATTTTGCAGGCAAAATTCAACTTCCCTATTATGGACTGCAGCCGCCGTAGTGATACCCCCCTGGCCACTTCCAGGGCGCCCAGCTCGGATTCTATGTTGGATACTTTTTCCCGGGGAAGTCCGACTGTGCAGCCTCCGTGCCGGACTTTCCACCTTCAGCAAACCCTAATGAGTTACCCTTATAAGTGATCGCTATGTATGAACTGTTCCCTGCAGGTAAAGCAGATTTTACCTAAAGTGCTATTGCATGGCTGCAGTAAGAGTTACTGAATATCCTATGTGTTTGTGCAAGGCTCTGCAATTTCTCGAAGGGGGACAAATCCTTACGTGTAAACTCAACCGCCTACAGTACCAGTTAAACTGTGATATGTATCAGCTCTCACTATATTCAATGCTATACTCTTCCTTACCACAATTGCTTCAGGGAAGGTCTTTCAATAATAATAAAAAAAATATTCTGGAGGTTAATAACCCCTCCAACTATGACCTGTTACCCCGAAGCCTGGATATCTCGCAGGACCCCCCTAAACTCCCCCAATCCCCTATGAGCCCAGTAATTCAGGTATATTCTAGGATCCCCCTCAACACTCATGGGATCTCCCAACAGTCAATCAGAGAAAGGTAACGTAATAATTAAGCCTTATTTTGATTGGCTGCTAGATTAGTCAGCCAGAATAGGGAAATATAGAGCCCTCTGATTTGAGAAAAGCATAACCAATCAGAATGCACATAGTTTTGTTGCAGTAGCCTTCTTTGATTGGTTCATGAGTCACCAATCAGAGTTAGGCAATTCAAATACTTAATTATTTTTATTATTTTATTTATTATTTTCTCTATTTAGTGTAGGTAATTTAGGTGAATTAGTGTGAGGGAACATGGGGGTCCTTATGCATCCCCATGGTGGGTCGTAGTTCATATACCAAGTGGGTCCATAGGGACCCCCATGGTATAAAGTTTAATGTTACGTGCTATGAGGTTCCATGGTATATATGCAAATGACTAAAAAAGGGTGAATCTTTGTTAGACAATTTACTATATTTGGGCTGATATTACTTTTCAAAGTCCTCATTCCTGGTTTTGTCTCTAAAGCTTAGGTCATTAATTGACACTCATGGTGGGGGAAGATTAGCAGGAAGAGCCCATGTAATTGTTTAAATCACCAGAAATTCAGAAGTTCACAATGTTAAGCCACTGTGGGTGTTAAATAAAGAGACAAGTAAGACTGAAAGCCCTATTCTATTGCCCAATTTGCAAAGTTACACACACTTAAAGTCGCTCTTAAAATTGCGACCTATTCTATTAACTACTCGTATTCCGATTATGAGTTACCCGTCCGCAATCACTATGGGCTAGCCAAAGACGCAACTTAAGGCTTACAACTTCATTGACTTTAGCACAGCTTGAAAATTATGAGCTCTAAAAAATTAAAGTTACACAAAATTGATATTCTATAAGACCTGCAGGCCTAGCTCACAAATAAAGTCTAACTCGCAAAAACAAAATGTCTCAAGTTTCTGTCAAAAATATTATGAGTACTAGATAGGACTCGCAAGGGCTTTTTAAAACATAAATTAGAACTAGTTAGGCAATTTAAAATAAACCACTGTACTCTAAAAACACAGAAAAGCATAGAAATAACACATAGAATTAATTGCACAACAGTCTGACACTCACAAATATGCAATTATTTTTTAGTGTTATTTCTGTGTATTATTGATCCTGGTTCTAAATGGGTTAATACCTATCCTGAAACTCGCGTGGCCTAGAACAGAAGTTTTAATGCATTTTATAGAGAGCCACAGTGCTTGATTATGAGTCCAATCTGCATTTATTACTTATTTTAAATTATTAACGCTTAGACCCCGATTACAAGTAACGTGCAACTTCCATGATTTACTAATGTCATGATGATGGTCTCATTTACTATTGATTGCGTCTAAACATAAATTACGGGCTTGCTTAAATATAGCTGAAATCCTATTTAAAAAGGCAGGGTTTACATGTAGAGGCTGTCAGGCGTAAATTGCGGGCTTGTGGCAATAGAATATATCTAAACATTTAGGAAAAAACATCCGCAACCGATTTTACGAGTTAGAAACACTTACGCGCTTCTAATAGAATAGGGCCCTGAGTCGGGAGGAAATATTTTGAAATAACTGGGACCTTTGCTGTATCCAGCTCTTGTTAGACATCTGTTTATGATTAGAACGTACTCGCAGTCCCTTTCTCTATCCCCCATTTAATGAATAAGGGACACATATATATCTCATCAGGGGATGGAGGCAAGCATAAACTAGAAAGTTTACAAAGCCAACTTTTGTTTAAAAAAAATCAAACCATAGTTAATTCAATTTCCATAATGGTTCTTCATTACAGGTTCAGCAAGTCTCCCTATGTGCCTATAAGTCTTAACTATTAAAGAAGTTGGCAATGCTGCCTTACATAATGTTAGTGGATTGAAGCACGGGGCATATCGGAAATGACCTCAATCCCAGAAGCTTAGTCAGAGGTGGCGTTTAATAATGCTAGTATTGTTATATAGGGAGGGTCACAGCAATTACACACTGAGAACGACTGCTCTCTTGTACTCACACAACTGGAACAATCCGTGAAAATTATAATGAGAAGGATATGAAGTGCTAGTAATCCCTTGTTATAACTGCTACTGCAGGCTTGCCCTTGCCCACCCTTACACTAAGCATGCCAGTGCACTGGCATAATATGCAGGAAAAGGGAATACCGCTGCCTTATCAAGGCGTTTTCAAACATTAATAATTATGCCTTTAACACCTTTGCTATATAATTTGTTCTTAGTGTGTTTTATGGTTTCTGGTTATTGTTCTGTCTCTAATACCACTTATATTACCGGAGGTGCTGTTTGTGATGTCATCTTAATCACTGTGAAACTCATGACTAAATAATGTATCAATTTAAATGCTAAATATATATAAATGATTCATATTTGAACTACAGAAATTCATTTTTTTAACAAAATATACATATAGAACCAAGTAAAGATTGTTAACTTCTTGGTAGCAGAAACTCATTGGGTGAGAAAATGTTCAACGGATGAGAAAATGTTCATATAAATAGCATTTCTTCAGATTTATCATGGAAAAGAGACCTGGGATTTTTGATTTAGTAAATGTTACCATCTTTGTACCAATTTATTTCCAACTTTTGAAGCTGGGACAATTTTTAATATACTGATTTGGTAGACCATGGTCTTTGTCTTTTTAAATTTTGCACTCTCTTCTTTCACCCTCATTAATAGGCCCTTTAGTCCCCCCCCCCCCCCCTTTCAGCCATCAGACTAGTATTATCTGCTTACCTGAGGTTGTTGATATTTCTTCCAGCAATGATGATACTGGCTTTGGATAAGTCTAGACTATCCTCAAGTACTGTACTGCATACAAATTGAATAAACAAGGTGACAATATACAACCTTGTCACACTCCTTTCTTGATCTTTAAACATTCTGTTGTTCCGTGGCTTCTTGGTTCCCATATAGATTTCTCAGGATGTGGATGAGATGATCTGGTACTCCCATTTCTTTAAGAACTTGCCACATTCTGTTGTGATCCGCATAGTCAAACGCTTTAGAATAGTCTATGAAGCAGAAGTAAATGTTTTTCTGGAACTCTCTTGCTTTCTCTAATATTCAGTGGACATCTGCAATTAGATCTCTTGTCCCTCTTCCTCTGTGGAACCTGGCTTGTACATCTGGTAATTCCGGGTCCATATATTATTGGAGCCGAGCTTGTAGGATCTTAAGCATTACCTTGATGGCATGTGAAATGAGTGCATGTGTTCAGTAACATAACTGCTCTTTGGCACTGCCTTTCTTTGGGATTGGGATGTAGACTGAACTTTTCCAGTCTACTGGCCACTGTTGAATTTTCCAAATTTGTCAGCATAAGGCAAGCGACACTTTCAAAGCATCATCCTGTAGAATTTTGAATAATTCAGCTGGAATTCCATTAAGTTCTGCAGCCTTATTATCAGCAAGGCTTCCCAGAGCCCAGCTCACTTCACTCTCCAAGATGTCTAGATCCAGCTCATTGGATAAACTATTGGTTTTCTATGCTAAGATCCTTCCTGTATAGAAGTTATGTATTCCTGCCACATCTTCTTTATCTGATCTGCTTCTGTTAAATCTCTACTATGTTATCTTTTATTATACCAACTTTGGCATGAAAAGTTCCCTTGAGATCCCCAATTTTCTTGAAGAGATGTATTGAGTTTTCCATTCTGTTATCTTCTTTTTCTTTACATTGCTCATTATAGAGTGCCTCCTTGCCTCTTCTTGAAATCCTTTGGAATTATGAATTCAGTTGGACAAATCTTTTTCTATCTCTGATACATTTTTACTTTCCTTCTTTCCTAGGCTACTTTCAAAGCCTCATCATACAGGCACTTTGCTTTTTTTGTTTTCTTTTTTTAGGGTTATTCTTTGTTGCTGTTTCCTGGATAATGTCGCAAACTTCTGTAAACAGTTCTTCAGGCACTGTATCTCCCATGTCCAGTCCCTTAAATCTATTCTTTACCTCCACTGCATTTTCACTGGGGATATTATTTATTTAGTATCTGCTTGGTCTGATGATTTTCCCTGTTTTCTTCATTTTAATTCTGAACTTTGCAAAAAGAGGTGTGTGATCTGAACTCCAGGTCTTGTTTTTGCTGTCTGTATAGAGCTCCTCCATCTTTGGCTACGAAGTATATAGTCAATTTGATTTCTATATTTTCTATCTGGTAATGTACATGAGTAGAGTCGTCACTGATACTGTGTTTGCTATGATCATATAATTATGTTGAAAAAATTCTACTAATCTCTGACCTGCTTAATTCTGTACTCAAGGTCAAACTTACAAGTTTATCCAGATATCTTTTGGTTCCCTACTTTAGCATTCCAATCTCCTATGATGAGAGTAATATCTTTTCTTGGCATTGAATATGTTCGTAGAATTGTACAACTTCAGCCTCTTCAGCATCCATGGATGACGCATAGACTTGGATCACTGTGATGTTACATGGCTTGCCTTGAATTTGAATTTAAATCATTCTGCTATTTATTGGGATGTAAACAAGTACTGCTTTAGTCACCCTCTGATTGATTATGAGGGCTACTCCATTTCTTCTGTAAGATTTTTGACCACAGTAGAAGATTTGGTGGTTGTCTATATGAAATGTTCCATTCCAGTCCATTTTGGTTCCCTAATTCTCAGGATATCAATGTTTAATCTTGTCCTCTCATGTTTGACACCATCCATTTTGCCTTGGTTCATGGTTCTAACATTCTAGGTTCCAGTGCTGATATTTTCTTTGTAGCAGTGAACTTTCCTTTCCTCTCCAGACACATCCTCAGCAGGACGTCCTCTTGGCTTTGGCCCAGCCACTTCATTGGGTGGTTGTCTGAAGAAAAAATGTCACATTCCAGTACATTTGAGTTAACTAATTCCCAGGATATCAATGTTTAATCTTGTCATCTTGTCCACATCCAGTTTGCCTTGGTTCATAGTTCCTTCATTCCAGGTTCCTATGCTAAATTGTTTTTTGCAGCAGCAGATTTTCCTGTCCCCTCCAGAAACATCATCACCTGGGTGTCCTCTCGGCTATGGCCCAACCACTTCATTAGATCTGGTGCTCCTCAATGTGGTAGACACCTTCTGACCTGAGGGGCTCAACTTCCGGTGCCATATTGTTATGTCTCTGGTTGTTCTTTTCCATAAGGTTATCTTGGCAAATAATGGAGTGGGTTGTCAGTTCCTTCTTACAATTGATCTTACCTCTCTGCTGTGACCTGCCCATCCCTACATGGTATGTCTCTTTATTGAAGTACACAAGCCCCTTTACCATGTCAATGTAGTGATCCAGAAGGAGTCCGAGGTATAACGTATAATTATTAATGAGCTTGCTCTTTGGCTCATAGAAATACTATGCCCAACTCCTAAAAAAAAAAAAAAAATAGTAGTAGCACACCCACTTCCAATAAACACATATTTATATGTACATTACATTACCCTTCTATAACTTCTGTGTTGCAATATTGCCTTTACATCGTAAGTAGATTCTATTGGTCTATTATTGTGGTTTATGACAACCTTGTTCTGATCTGAAAGTCTTGTTAGTATGGAGAGTATTGAGAGGATAAATTAAATGACTTCAGCAATGTCCTATATTCAAATGGTATCGTAGTATATCATTATAAGTGATAGAAAAAAAAACACATAATGGTCATGAGTTCGAAAAAAATAACAAACAACAAAAAAAAATCTAAAATCTTAGCTAAATAAGAAAAACAAATGATATTTTATTGTAGGTAATACTGCGCCTATAAATCTGTATTATTGTGCGTGTCATATATTTACTGTACTGCTTGTAAAAAAGCTAAGGAAAATGTTTTCTAAATAGAGGAATATAGTAATGCTATTTATTGTCACAAAGTAGTTTCAAGAGATTAGCTTGTTTCCCCTAATCTTTATGTGGATTTCTCCATACTTTAGTAATAATATATGCTGCTGCTTCTCAGCTAAGCAAAATAAATATTTGTAAATCAGTTTTCTCCTCGATTTAACTGCTGTAAACATTGCATTTGCATTAAATCCTTCTTGGAATCCTTTCCGTAGCTAATGTGCTTTAGTCCGGGGAATGCCTGTTGTCCAGTTCAGTGCTAGCAAGGCACAGACTGTGTGTCAGGGACGGCTGGTGTTTGATGTGGATTTTAAGGGGTTAAGCCTCTTTACAGAATCAGGAGTGGTAAACTGGCAAGAAGCTGAATAGGTGTACAAACTGGCGAAGATAACAGACCAAAATATCAAGTTGGGGAGCGTTGACAAGAAATACAGGCTTCCCAAAACAGGAGACCGAGGTAGGACTCCAACCTGCAATGTGAAAGGGACAGATACTGAAATTCAGACATCTGAGCCACAGTAGACTTTAAGGAGCAAGCTAGAGATGTGGCGACTTTTCACGTGTAAGGCACTACGGGCCTCATTCAATTGCAAGGCCGCAACTCGCGGTATACAGGCCGTATGTCTGCGGGCTTGCTGCGGGCTTGAACTCAAGCCAGCAGTTACGGGCAAAAAGGCGAAACCGCAAACCATGCAATCGTATGTAGCATTTCAGAGCGTGAACATGATCAATTAAGCAAGGCCTTAACTACCCATTTAGAAACAGCCAATAGAAAATTAGACCATCATCATTAAGGAAGTATAAGATGGAGGTTACAAGTCAATCAATTAGTGTTTAGAGGTCCGATATGCGATTGGACTCGCAAACCAGCAAAATACAAAATTATAAAACTGAATGCCAATACGGTTCGAGTCCATGTGGGTGGCCTGATATGTATTAACTCATTGATTCCCGAGATCGATATAACCCTGAAATGAAACATGAAAATAAATTATTTTTTATTGTCGATTTGCAAACTTGAGACTGTTGTGCAATTTTTTCTAATGTCTTTCATCGCTTTCCCCCTCATTTACAGTGCAGTATTGATTTTTTATTTGCAATTTACATTGCTACGGACAGGTCTTTAACCCCTTTGCGGGTCCCATCTGGTATCCATAGGATTTTCTTCTAAATTTGGCATTTACCGGTGCGGACATGAAAGGCTTAGATGGGGTGTAAGTTCTGGTTGGAACAACTGCAGGAATTTCAAGCCCGTAACCCGTAGATCGTTTGCGGCTCCCAAAAAGACTGCCATTGAATAGCAAATTAGTTTAAGGCCTATATTACGAACTCCAGTAACTTACAATTTCTCCATTGAAAGAGGCTCAATGTCCTCCAATAGGCGCTGTGCAATTAAATATAAAGGCTTTGGGACTACCGGCAGGGCCGAATTTGTACTTAGGTGACTTAGGCAGACGCTTACCTTACAGGGGCGCCTCATTTGTATAGCTGTAAACATGTTTTACAGTTTTTTTGCAGCAGGCAGGCAAGCAGGAGGGAGTTAAGTCTGTACAAGCATCTAAGTTGATCCAGTGGCTGGGCAGATCGACTTAGGTTGTATGGAATGCAACAACGCCCCCTGCAGTGAAGGAGGAGGGAATGCAGGAGAGTGTGCTGGTGCTGCTGGTGCTGACTGTAGAAAGGAAATGACTCTCCTCCCGTGCGCAGCTATAGGCCAGACACAGAAGGGGCTTACAGAGAACAGAAGATGCAAAGGGGAGAGTGCTGAGAGGCAGCTTCCAGACAGTAAGGAGCAATAATCACATGTTTAATACACATTTATAGCACTGGAGACTAATTATTTAATATATACAGTCAGACTACTTAATATGATGTGACATATAACATTTTACTATAGTATACTAGGAAATTGCCTGTCAAAAATGACGGGAGTAAGATTGTAAGGCTAGCAATGCTGTTTGCCAAACAATGCGAGGCTATGGGCCCTCTGAGCACATTCGACAATCATCGCGTGGCTCGCAAGGTGTGACCAACATCATAAGTGTTCCCAACACTGACAACTATATATGTGACTAGCGACTTGCCCGTCAAAAAATGACGGCAATAAGATTGTAAGGCAGGTAATGCTGTTTGGTTGAAACATTAATTTTGTTTGTGTTCCGAGATCCTTTGACGCTCATTACGATCCTCATGCTAATTAAATAATTACTAAATTAATACATGGATATACTTATACTATACCTATTTTGAAGTAATATATGCAGGAAACATTGTGTTGAAGAGCTGACAATCTGTTTTGATGTTCCTGCAACATACAATGTCGGTTTGCAGTGTTGTGTAGCTGCTGTGTAAGTGTCAGCAATATGTGCAGTGTGTAGTGTAAATAGGCTGCGTGCGCGAGGGAAAGCCGTTGGGGTAGCTGTGTACTTCCGCATTGTGTAAGTTAGTGTTGTAAAATGACGGCTAATGGCGGCTAATGCAAAATGGCGGCTGTGGATGATTTAGTGTCCTTGTTAAAAGTGTATTTTGGACCTCGTACGGCTTTTTCGGCAAACCCATATGTGTTTCATGGTGTTTTGCGTGTTTAGGGTCCTGTAGCCTCGTTTTTGTTTTTTTCGGCAGCCATTTTTTCTCTTGCTTAGGGGATTTTCGTGTGTGTAAACTCTTGAATTTGTACTTAAATTGAGGTGTAACTTTACTTGCAGAGGTCCTGGGTGCCCCCCTTGCCGTTGGTAAGCTTTTTATGTGTTTGTTGTGTGTATTTATTGTGTTTTTAATGGTTTCATGTGCGCGTAGTTCTGGCGCTAAGGTCGAATTTTTGCAAGCTCGTAATGTTTTTTTTTCTAAGTCCTGCGGCTCGTATTTGTGGATGCTAACTCCGCAAATTTTGCAGTGTAAGTCCCGCCTGCGGCTCATTGCAGTACGGTGCTCATCACCAGCGCTCATCACGTGCCTCGCAATGAGCGCCTTCAGCGCTCATTGCGTGCCTCTCCTGTCATGTACTTTTGGTCCTATGAGCACCTTCATGAGTCATGATAAAGAGAGATATATATTTTTATGTCTATGTAGTTAAGTAATGATGAATTATTTATTTAATAAATTAATATACTTTAAGTATTTATAATTAATATATGCAGCCAGCAATAGCCTGAAGAGCTAACAATCTGTTTGTATTTTCCAACAGTATAAAATATACATTGTGAGTGTTGCTGCCCTGCTTATAAAGTGTAATGAATGTTCCAAGTGTGCATTCTAAATAGGCTGCGTCGCGAGGTAAAGCTGTTGGTTTATTGTGTAAAGCGGCATTGTATATTCGTAATGTTATTAATGTGTTACGCGTGAGCATTTTCCCGGCTTTTGTTATAGTGTATTTTATAGTTCGTAGTTTTATGTGTAAAGTGCTACGCGTTTGGCAGTGTTTTGCGTGGTCGGGGATCATGTAGCCTCGTTTTCATTTTTTTCTGTGGCCATTTTTTTCCTCTCTTAGACATTTTTCGAATGTCGAAAATCGTCTAAATCTGCTTAAGACGTCCTGGCTGTTGCCCAGTGCTGTCTGTGATGTTTTCGTAATTTTTTTTGTTGTATTTAGTGTGTTTTTACTTGTTTTTTTGTTTTCACAGTTCTTCCGTTAATCTCGTATTTTTTGCGTCCCACATCTTGTAATTTTTTTTTCTAAGTGCCAAGTTTGTCAACCTTTTGCACGCCAAGGCGATCCCGCATTTAGGAAGTTTTTCTGACTAAGTCCCGCGTGTTTCATTATCTCATCGTGTTTGTGGTGATAGTTGTTATGCGTTGTAGTGCCTTAACAGCTCGGCTCACTACGCGAGGCTTGCAGCGATGAGCACCTTCGGCACTCACTAATAAGTGCTACACGTTAATGACTCGCTCATCACTAAGTCGTAAGCACCACGCAAAGTGTGACGACGTCTCGTAGTTAGACAATTATAATATGTGATTACAAGAGCCATAGCTAAGGGTATTGTGAGATTATTTTTCTATTTTAATATCAGTCATACCATCTCTCCAAGGTATAAGCTTTCTAGACTAATATCAAGTCTCACTTTGAGACCATTGCATTTTCAGAATACAAACAATATTATGTTGGTCCATGAAAAAATATATCTCTTAATGATTTAAATCTGCAGGGGACTTACCATCTGCAACATTGTCTTAACTGTCTACAAGGTTTATGAGTTGCTCTGATCTTTCTGTGGTTTACTCCTCTTTGCACATTACAGTTAGTGTTACATTCATATGAAGGAGATAGGGTCATGCATGGGATCACATATTATAATTGTCTAACTACGATTCGTCGTCACGCTGCGTTGCGTAGTGGGTCCGACTTAGCGATGAGCGCCACAGGCGCTCATCGCCCTGCGAGCCTCCCACAGAGAGGCAAACCGTTAAACCGCTCTGTTGCATAGTGCGTACGACTTAGCGATGAGCGCCGCAGGCGCTCATCGCCCGGCGAGCCTCGCACAGCGAGGCGAGCCGTTAAATTGTAGCACTTTGGCAATGAGCGCCGCAGGCGCTCATTGCAGGCGAGCCTCGCGTAGCTGGGCGAGCCGTTACACCGTAGCACTTAGAAAATAAATACTAAAAAAAACACTAAATACACACTAAAAAATAAAATAAAGGTCACTTACAGCATGGGGAACCAGGCAGGACGTCAGGAAGTGAGTTGGAACTCCAATTTACAGCGATTTAGCCGAGTTACAAAGATCGAAAATCGGCTAAGCGAGAAAAAAATGGCCGCCCAAAAAAATGAAAACGAGGCTATACTACTACGAACTGCGTAAAACACAGCCACAGACGTATATGTGTGTGAAAAACAACGAGATAAATGATGCGGATTAACAGCGCAATGAGTAAAAAGACAGTAGCGAGAACATTTTACGAAACACAATTACAGATTTACGCATTAACACAGATTTAACGACTTTGTCTCGCGCAACATCGGATTTCCCGCCTAAACCAACGCATTTGATGAAATATAAGTTGCAAGTTACAAAAAAAAAAAAAAAAAAAAAAAATTGTATTTATTTAAAAATAAAAAAAAGGGACAAATGTAGTGTCATGTTGTGTGGCAAACAAATTTCACTACATTTAATTTCTATTGACCGTCATTTGACCGTTTTACCATATTTACTGTTAAACCGTAGTACTTTAGCGGGCTTAGCGATGAGCGCCGCAGGCGATCATCGCCTGGCGAGCTGCGCGCAGCGAGGAGAGCCGTTAAACCGTAGTACTTTGGCAATGAGCGCCGCAGAAAAAACGCCGGACGAACAAAACGCAAACCAGGCTACAGCACTATAACCACGGAAAACACGTACCGATAATCCGCTAAGACGCATACCACACATTATCCACCATTTTAGGATAATGCGGAAGTACACAGCTACGTTAACGGTTTCGGATCGCGCACGCACACTATTACACTGCACACGTTCATCACGCTTACACAGCACCTCCACACCACTAATGCTGCTGCAACATCAACACAGATTGCCATCTCTTCAACACAATGCATAAAAATAAGTAAATTCATTTAGTAATTTGATTTCTATATTTCAGTAGTACACAGAAAACAACATTAGCTACCTTACAATTCCATATGTATATTAATAACTAAACAACTTTTAAAACATACACATCTGATTGCCGTCATTTTTTGACGGGCAATACGCTAGTTATAAATAAATAGCCACATGCATAGGACATCTTTACACTGGTCAATCTCATGGCACAACACCACTCTCCATAATACTATACACAGCAGGACATAACAGATTAGGCATCAAGCTATGTCATAAATATAAATCAGTCAAAAGCAGCATAGCAGTAGTGGCAGTAAAAATAGATCAAATTCACTTTTTTAATAAAAACAGCTAATGTTTTATCACAGAAAATGCACACACAATGTTATATATCTATGATTCACATATAAAGGGAAAATGCAAAAGCAAGATGCATGTAATTACCTGGAAGATAAGTGGGTATCTTGTGTCTGTAACTTCTTATATTTTGTATGTATATTGCTATGACAATGGACATGGTATCCTATCCAGCTGCTCCCCTTACTTTTCCCCTTTTCACCAACTTTTGGGGACTGTGGTACCATTCTCCCAGCATTGCGTCTTTCTAACTCCTGACGCCACCAGCCCTTGCTTACACCCTTCAGGGGAGATGTGTCTACATGCAGTCTACATGTCCTGGGGGAACTTAAGATAAGGGTTGAGACTCTCATCTGCATCTCGGGCCTGGCGCCTTGGTTAATTAATGGACAATCAGCCTCATTAAATTGGGGCTACGGTGTAAAACGTAGCCCATAACTCCAGATTTACGTGTTACGCCTATTAAATTAGCCCCGTAACGTTGCATGCAGGACGGACAAGAATTGGCTATGCGCTGAGCAACGTTGAACTTTGCGCATGTAAATCCTTTGATCTGTCATACCCGTAACCACTGTTTGTTCAATTCAGCTGTTAAATTGCAACGTGGTCACTCGCGAGCAAGCACTTAACACGCAAATGGAGCCCAAGGGCCAATGTGTGCTCGAGAGCACCCGCAAGAAGGGTAAAGTCCAATACGTAGCACTTCGTAATCAAATAAAAACACACTACTGTACGTTTATTATAAGGGAAAGTGATGTTAAGTCTTAGAATTAATAGCACAACATTCTCAAGCCCGCAAATCCTCCCCAAAAAATACTTTATTTCATGTTTATATTTTGTGTAATATCGATCCATACAATCAATGTGTTAATATATATATCCTTTAACGCGCATGTAATAGAATATCATATTTGCTTAATTTTTTGCATTTGAGCACGCATCCCCGACGACTGATAACTGGTTTACGAAATAGTGTCTCACGCTCGAAGCTCGCAGCCCTTTCTACTTAAATAGCAACTTAAGTAGGCCAAATTTCAACCCTGCAGCCGTTACGTGCTTCACGTTGGAGTTACTGGCTTCGAATTTAGTGAGGCTGAATGGGAGCAGCACAAGAAAACTATGCAGACCTTTGTTGATAGAGATATATTTACTTTTTAATAGCTTATCCAGGCTTGCAATAGCTTTCCTCCCCATAAGTAAAAGTCTTTTTATTTCATGGCTGCAGTCACGTTTTTCCTTCTCTCTCCATTTCCCCTCCTCATTCCCTCTCACTCTATCTCAGCTACTACCCCCTTTTGACCCACCTGTTCCTCTCTCTCTTCCTTCTCTTTTCCTATAGCTTCTCTCCTACTTCCCCCTCTCTCCCTTGTCCGCTCTCTCATTCCTCCTCTACTGCCCCTTTCTTCTCTTTCCTATCCCCTTTCCCTCTTTCCCATTTTCGGTCCCTAACACTTCTTTCTCCCCTATCATCTCTTGGCCTTCCTTCTTTAAGAGTAAGATTTATGTTAACTTATCATAAACATTATCTTGCACTAAAGAATAAGATTTATGTTAATTTAACTAAGAATGAAACCTAAAACTACCAATGTATATATTCCAGTTCTATACAAATATACATCTGCATAAAATTCCAATGGCCATTGACTGCTGTCTTGGGCATGACCTGTATTATTTATAGTCAGTGACCAAATACCCTGACCCCTTCTCACCTAATCTCAGATGTCCATCAGTGATATAAATAAAGGTTTAAACATGACTAGACAGTCGCTCCTTAACCCAAAATTTAAGAGAGGGCGATTTTAACCTCAGTGGTCACAAAGATGAAATAGCACTCATATCCAGCATTAGGGTCTGTGCCAGTCGGTGACTATAGACATTTACCTAAACTCACTAAGCATTTAGATGTTAATGGAAATGTGATGTACTTCACTGAAAGCTGAAATGGCTATCTTGTATGAAGGTCTGTGGAAAATGTTTTGATATCAGTTCTTGGAAGCTTATCAGAATCCACTACCCCACCCGTGAAAAAGGAATGTTCACAAAACATAAGCTGAAACCCAGTTAATAAAGGAAGGGCTGTAAATATTTATTTATTTGTTTGCTTCCAAAAACATGTTGCTATTATAAAGTCTATATAGTCCAGTTCTTTAAAATAGTATATTTTAAATATAGAATGTCTGTAGTTTGTTAACAACTTTCTCATTTCCACTTTCTCTCTCCCTGTAAAACCATATGCCTATGAATGTTACTGCAACTGGAGTAGGTTACAGAATCAGGTTTCTAATCTACTATATTGAATATTTGCTGGACAGAATTTTCTGAAATTCCCTCAGACCAGGGGTGTAGGAACTGGGGGGATGGGAGGGTCAAATCCCCCCCCCCCCCCGCCCAGATTATATGATCAGGGGACAGGAAAAATAGCAAAATTAAAGTAATCATGCACAAGATTTTACCGCTAGAGGGAGCTATGGAGCAATATGGAGCAGTATGTATTTGCCATGAAAGCTTTGACCCATAATTTATATTATATTGGGGGCGGGGCCCAGGAGCATTGAGAATTTAAACAAAGACGTTTAAACAAAACGTTTTTGAGGGGCGCCAACTGTAGATCCAGCCCTCAGGACCACAGTTTTTCTTTTCTCTTTAAACTGTATTACCCCAGATTTTTTGGGGCTCCTACACCCATGCCTCAGACCATCTTTTTATACAAAAAAGCACTGGGATGTTAGGGTTAACATTTTTACAGCTTCAACATTGTGTTAAAGAACAGGACCTAATGTTATCTACATTTTCCATAACACCCAGATTGTTTGTTAGCAACAACTTATTATGATATCTATTTTTCTTTGTAATCACAATTAGAATCTTGTACAGATGATACCTTCCCCAGCGTGGAAATATATGATCATTCTGACAAATCGCTGTTTAAGCAATTAAGATGATTCGATGTCAGCTGGTCAGTGTAGAAAAATGCATTGTGTCCTCGGAAAATGCATTCAAAAAGCTAAACCTGGAAAAAATAAAATGGATCCTGAGAAAAAGAAATGTCTTTGCTCATCCTGACGGGGTCCCATTTTAACGCCCTGTAGGACCATTTTTAGTTCATTTTTCCACTTGCAGATGTTTAAAAGTCCCATCAGATTATCTCTCTACTCAGCTTGTTTCCAGATGAATTTAGTGTCTTGTGTTCATATTTTTAGCTTTTTGCTTGCTGATGTTTTAAAGCCCCCTTTCAGAAATTGCAATATTCTCTGGTACATTAATCACTTAATTAGAGCTAGGTAAATGACCAAAAGGCCATTTTTAAATATTTCTTTACAGTTTTCTCTGTTTTCCACTTTACGTCAAACTATTACCTTGTGCAACATAGGCTCAACAAAATAAAAAATCGATAAATTGTAGTAGACACTCCTTATTAAAAGATGGATGTATACATCAGTTCATGGTACATATACCATAAATAATACCATAAGAATATAGATGTTTTCTAAAAGTAACCACTTAATCTAGAGCCAAATGCAAGTAGAAATCAAGATATGCTTCGTTTATCATTTTCAAATGCTTGATGTGGCTTGGAGCAAGATGCCTGGAGCCTGAATAAGGAGTGACTTTTCCTAGGCTGAACAAAAACTCATTGTAAGATCTTGTGATTACAGATCAGAATTCACATCAGTGTAAATTTGCTTAAGTGCACAATCAGTGTCAGTTGTGAGGCAAAAGATAGCCAATTTTTTTCCAAGCAAGGACATTTTTGTCATGGGTATGATTTAGTGAGCTGCTTGGATTTCCTGATTTGACTGTGACCTGGACCATACTAGTTTAGACATCTTACCTGTTTGTTTGTCTGTTTGCTGTCAACACTGCTGTTCTGTTTGAGACCAGAGCCTTGTTGAATGCCATCTGCCCCTGGACTTAGAGTGAATACTGACTACTCTTCTTCCAGCTGGATGTGGATTATAGTGCCATAGGACATATATTGGCAAAGCACTGTTTTGTGAAAATTTTTAAAATTCGTTTTCTGTGTTATTCTTACAATCAGATATGGACCTTACTGGGACCATCCAACACATGAATGGAGGTAGACTTCATCTCATGGGAAAGAGGACAGATGTAGATAGACCAAATAACTCCTAACATTTCATGCCTGATATAAACATCTGGTAAATTACCACTGTACAGTCAATATATATATCACATATATAGTTGTCAGTATGACTTAGGCCCGAAAACCGTACATGCACTGTACAGCCTTGAAAAATATAATATATGACAATTTACTATATATCGTTACATAGTAATTGAGGTTGAAAAATACTTTTAGCCCATCAAGTTCAACCTTTTAGGATCTCCTCTGATATGCAATATGCAGATTAATTATTAATTGATCCAGAGGATGGCAACCAAAAACAAAACCCAAGTGAAACTATGCCAATTGTCGCAAAAGGGGAAACAAATTAATTCCTTCCTGACCCCAGACACGGGCGATCGCATTCCTCCCTGGATCAATACTGCCTCTCTAATTAACCAGGATAACCCTGAATGCCCTTTTTATTTACAAATAAATCCAATCCCTTTTTAAAGTTATCTATTGAATCCGCTGTCACCACCTCCCTTGGTAGAGAATTCCACAGATTAACTACCCTTACTGTGAAGAACCCTTTTCTCTCTTTAAGGTGGAATCTTTTTACTTCTAACCTCAAAGGATGTCCTCTTGTCAGTTAAAAACCTCTTGGCACAAAAAGCTCCCTTGACAAATCTTTATACTGACCCTGTATGTATTTATATAGGGTAATCATATGCCCTTGTAGATGCCTTTTATCTAGAGAAAATAAGTTTAATTTGGTTAGTCTTTCTTCATAACTTGCCCCGCCATTCCCCTTATTAGTTTTGTTGCCCTTCTTTGTACTTTGTCCAGCTCTAAAATGTCCATTTTTATGACGTGGTGTCCAAAACTGTACTCCATATTCCAAATGAGGGTGTACTAGTGATTTGTATAGTGGGAGAATTATATTTGCTTCTCTTGCTTCTATACCCTTCTTAATACATGCTAATATTTGTTTTGCCTTTGCAGACGCTGCTTGGCATTGAGAACTGTTACGTAGGTCGTTGTCCACAAGTGCTCCCAAATCCCTTTCAATATCTGATACCCCTAGATTTGCTTCATTAAGTTTATAAATTGCATGGCTATTTTTCTTTCCCAGATGCATAACCTTACATTTATTTGTATTAAATCTCATCTGCCATTTAATTGCCCATTTCCCTAATTTATGCAAATCCCTTTGGAGGGAAAGTACATCATTTTCTGATTTAATTAGCTTGCACAACTTAATTTCATCAGCAAAAATGGACACAATACTTTCCAGACCTACTTCTAAGTCGTAAATAAATATCTTAAAAAGGAGAGGACCTAATACTGAACCATGAGGAACCCCACTTTTCACATTAGACCAATCGGAGTATTTTCCATTTACAACAACCCTTTGCTTCCTGTCTTTATCTGCTCAATCCATGAACAGATATTTACTGCAATTCCTGTATCCCTTAGTTTGCACAATAGTCTCCCATGTGGCACTGTGTCAAAAGCTTTTGCAAATTCTAAAAAGACTACATCCACTGAGTTGTCTTGATCCAAGTTCTTACTAACCTCCTGTTTGACATGACCTATCCCTCATTTGAATAGACGTATCTTGTATACTACCCCTATTTAACCCTTCTTAAAGCTTTCCCTCTACAGAAGTGTGACTTACAGGTCTATAATTCCCCAGATATGATCTTGCTCCCCTCTTAAATATAGGTATCACCTCTGCTTTTCTCCAGTCATCTAGCAGCGACTCAGTGTTGAATCTTGAAAAATTAGATATAATTGTTTGGCTATTACAGTTCTCTCAGTAGTACCCTTGGGTGTATTCCATCAGGACCTGAGGCTTTATTAACATTTATTTTTTTCCAACCTCTTTTGGATTTCTTCTTGCGTTAACCAATTATGTGGTGAAGGTAGTGTAGCCCCATTATGTTGCAGTGATCCAACCACTGGTACTTGTCTTGTGTATACAGAAGAAAAGAACATATTTTGCTCATCTGCTCATCTTCCTGGTCACTAATTGTCAGACGGCCTGTGTCACATTGTAATGTTCCTATAGCTTCCTTCCTGCCTTCTTCCCATAAATATACAAAAAAAATATTTTAGGGTTAGTCTTACAACTAACTTTGCAACTCATTTTTAATTTTCTATTTTAGCCAGTCTAATAGCCCCTTTGCAAGCCTTGCTAGTTTCCTTGTACTCATGTAAAGCAGTCTCTGTGCCCTCTTGTTTGTATAATTGAAATGCCTGAATTGAATTACAGGCTTAAGTTCAATGTTTTGTTAATCTGAAATTTATGTGATGGATCAGAACACAATAGTCTAAGTTGGTGAAGTGAAATGAGAAAAATATATACATAAAACAGAAAATTGGCACGTGCGTATGTATTCACCCCCTTTGTTATGAAGCCCATAAGCTCTTGTGCAACCAATTACCTTAAGTGTCACATGATCTGTCATTACATATACACACCTTTTTTGAAAGGCCACAGAGGCTGCAACACCTAAGCAAGAGGCACCACTAACCAAACACTGCCATGAAGATCAAGGAACTCTCCAAACAAGTAAGGGACAATAATGTTGAGAAGTACAAGTCAGGGTTAGGTTATAAAAAAATATCCAAGTCTTTGATGATCCCAGGAGCACCATCAAATCTATCATAACCAAATGGAAAGAACATGGCACAGCAGCAAACCTGCCAATAGACAGCCACCCACCAAAACTCACGGACCGAGCAAGGAGGGCATTAATCAGAGAGGCAGCACAGAGGCCGAAGGTAACCCTGGATGAGCTGCAGAGTTCCACAGCAGAGACTGGAGTATCTTTACATAGGCAAGACAATAAGCCGTACGCTCCATAGAATTGGGCTTTATGGCAGATTGGCCAGAAGAAAGCCAAAATGGCACGTTTTGAGTTTGAGAAAAGGCATGTGGGAGACTCCCAAAATGTGTGGAGGAAAGTGCTCTGGTCTGATAAAACTAAAATTGAACTTTTCGGTCATCAAAGAAAACGCTATGTCTGGCACAAACCCAACACATCACATCACCCAAAGAACACCATCCCCACAGTGAAACATGGTCAATGACCCCAAACACACTGCTAAAGCAACACTTGAGTCGTTTAAGGGGAAACATGTAAATGTGTTGGAATGGCCTAGTCAAAGCCCAGACCTCAATCCTAAAAAAATCTGTAGTCAGACTTAAAGATTGCTGTTCACAAGCGCAAACCATCCAACTTGAAGGAGCTGGAGCAGTTTTGCAAGGAGTAATGGGCAAAAATCCCAGTGGTAAGATGTGGCAAGCTCATAGAGGCTTATCCAAAGCGACTTGGAGCTGTGCTTGCCGCAAAAAGTGGCTTTAGGGGGGTGAATAGTTATGCACATTGACTTTTTCTGTTATTTTGTCCTATTTGTTGTTTGCTTCACAATAATAAAATAAAAAAATCTTCAAAGTTATGGGCATGTTCTGTAAATTAAATGATGCAAATCCTCAAACAATCCATGTTAATTCCAGGTTGTGAGGCAACAAAACATGAAAAATGACAAGGGGTGTGAATACTTTTGCAAGGCACTGTAAGTCACTATTTCATGTTAGAATCTGTCAGAAGATCACGCCTGGGGTTGAAAGGTGAGAGATTTATGGGTAATGTGTGAAAGTACTGCTTTAAGATATAGGAGTAATATTCAAAAATATTACAGAACGTTTAATAGAGGAATGGAGCAACTTTCTGGGGGAAGTGGTAGGATCAAACACAGTAAAAGAGATATAGAAGTTTTCTGGATTTTACCAGGTATAATATTTGTAGTCAGGCTCCTCTCTTATGGCGAGGAGTAGCTGATGTGATGCTACGTAAATCGGGCCCGGTGACAATATGAAAAGTGGTACCTGGAACATGGACCAGGGTGATGCTTAGCAGATATAGTGCGAATGTGCAATAAAATGCTTAAAAAAAAGGCAGCAAAAGCAAAAACCTTGGGCATGAACAAAGTCAGTGCTTGGTCGATATGGATCACATGTGCAATAAAAAGCAAAGTGAAAGCCGACAAAAGCGGTTTACTTGGGCACGGACGAGGTAGGTGCCTAGTAGATATGGATCAAATATGTAACGTGGAGCGTGGTGAAAGGCAGAAGACAAGCAGTTGCCGATGTGCTACCTCCAAACACAGGCTCAAAAGTGAACTGAGGTGAGAGAGGAAGGAGCAGACCGGAAGCTTATAAAGGAAGAGAGGGACCCTCCCACATCTCTAAGTCACACCTTTCAGGTGAGATCTGACATATACCTGTATATCTATTTACTTGTATGTACTTTATTTTATTAAGAAGCATTCAAAAGCTCTTTATAACTGTCTAAAATCAAACAAATAGGTATGGGTCTGCCCACTGAAGTGTATGCAGACAGACTCTGTAGGGCTGGATGTGCAGTGTAGTGTCCTAGCCTATCAGGGACTATGTCTGATCCAAATTTTGCAGAATGTTGCCGATAAATTGATCACTGATTGGTTAATATGAGACACTGCACACCAAGTCTGTTTCCTCATGAGCTGTAGAGGGCATATCCAAGCAGGCAATATTTGTTTAATAAAAAAGTTTTTAATAAAATAACTTACATAAAAGTAAATAGATACACAGGTATATTCTATACCTAGTAAAATCCAGAAAACATCCATATCCCTTTAAGGAATTTAAGAATAGGGCCATCCTGAGGTTTAGTGAAGCTTTTTAGGTAGATAGGGGGCCTATTGGTTCTTATCAGCTGTTGAATCTGTTTATTTGACTGTGGAGATACCAACTGATTAATATGAATTTATTTTTATTTTAATTTATCAATTTTATAGTACCCCAAAAAGTGTGTTTCTTATTGGACCACAGTACATTTGCATAGAAGCCTTGTGGCACTTAAATGGCACATTGGAAGACTCCTGTGACCCGCACCTAAATATGTACCGTATGTGTCTTACTACACTTTCCATCTTTTTCAGAACTGGCCAGTCTGAGTAGCTTCTGTTTTGCATCACTGCTGACAATTTGTTAAGAAAAAAGACATATAAAAGTTCATTTTCCAAGAAGAAATATTGCTTTTTATTAGATGCTATGTCCTTGGATATCATAAATACGACAGTTAACTGTCAGAACTGACAAGTGCACAGCTGTGATCCAAAAAAGGGTGTTCTGGAAAGTTTCTCATATTAGTTGTGATAATCTTTGACAAGGTGAATTAACACAGAACCAGAATACCTCCCATCATGCTCAAATATCAGTATCTCCCATGCTGAACTTTATCCACCCTTGCTAAGCACAGACCATCGTGCAGTGCATAGCATTGCAATGCAATGCAGAGTTTTGCAGACTTCTCAGATTTAGAAGAAAAATCCTTGTAGATTGTGAGAAATGGATAACCATTTATGTGCTATAAACTTGTTAGTGGGAGACTAACAACCCCAACCTAATGTTGTAGTGTCTGATTCTCTTTGACTCTAAGAACCTGCTCTATGTCAGGCACTTCTGTCAGCCACTGCCCCTCCAAGCTCCCTCAAGCTCGTGTTCATTGCTTCAATTACCTCATCTATCCATCTCCGCCTCTGCCATCCCTTCGACAATGTGTCTTCAATCTTTCCTAGCTCTAGGGCATCCTGTCTTCTCATAATATGGCCAAAATATTTGACCTCATGATCAAACCTTCCATTGAACGGTTTGTCTTAATTTCCTTTAGTACTGATTAGGAACTCTATGCAGATTTCTCCAGCACCACAATTCAAAGGCATCAATTCTACATTGCTCACCCTTCTTTAAGGTCAAGCTCCACATCTATATGCTACTACTCGGCATACCATAGTTCTAACTATGTGGACCTTTGCTGATAATGTAATATCTTTACTTTTCAATAGATTTTCCAGACTGGCCATAGCTTTCCTACCCTGAAGTAAACATATTCATCACAACCCCATTTCTTCCCCTTCAATTTGCCAGGAACTGAGATCGCTGAAATTTCTGACCTTGTTGATATTTCTCCCAGCATTATTGATTCCTGATTTCGATCTATCAAACCCGAACTTACGCTCAATGTATTCAGTATATAGGTTGAATAAAAAAGGTGACAATAGACAACCTTGTCCTACTCCTTCTCAATTCTGAATCATTCAGTTGTTCCATGTTCGGTTCTGACCGTGGCTTCTTGGTCTACATAAAGATTCCTCAGGACTAGGATGAGATGGTATGGAATCCCAGAACCTGCCACGTTTTGTTGTGATCCACACAGTCAAATGCTTTAGAATAGTCTATGAAGCAGAGCAGATGTTTTTCATGGAATTCTCTTGCTTTCTCTGTTATCCAATGGACTATTTAATCTCTTGTGCCTCTGCCTCTGTGAAACCCGGCTTGCCCATCTAGTAGTTATCAGTCCATGTTTTACTGGATCCGAGCTTGCAGGATCTTAAGAATTATATTGCTGGCATGTGGAATTAGTGCATTTGTTCGATAATTAGATCACTCTTTGACACTGTCTTTTTGGGGGGATTGGGATGTAGAATGACATTTTCCAATCCACAGGACACTTTTGAGCTTTTCTACTTTGGGATTCTATCATTTATGGGGCCTTGTTATTAGTAAGTCTTTCTAGGGCCCACCTCACTTCACTCTCCAAGATGTCTGACACCAGGGCATTGGACAAACTATTGAGGTTATCAATGCTCTTATGATCCTTCCTGTATAGATTTTCTGTGTATTCCTGACACATCTTCTTTATCTGATCTGCTTCTGTTAAGTCCCTACCATTATTGTCTTTTATCATTCCCAATTTTGAGATCCCCAATTTTCTTGAAGAGATTTCTTAACTTTGCCATTCTGTTATCGTCTTCTTTCTCTTTACATCGCTCATTATAGAATGTCTCCTTGTCTCTTCTTGCTATCCTCTGGAGCGCTCCATTCAGTTGGACAAATCTTTTCCTATCTCCACTACCTTTCACTTCCCTTCTTTCATGGGCTACTTTCAAAGCCTCATCAGACAGCCAGTTTGCCTTCTTAGTTTTCCTTCTTCCTGGGATATTCTTTGCTACTGTTTTCTGGACAATGTCACACATTTCTGTCAAAAGTTCTTTAGGCATTCTATGTAACATAACTAGTCCCTTACCTCCACTGCATGTTCACAACAGATATTATTAATTTTGTATATGCTTGGACTGATGATTTTCCCTCTTTTTTTTCAGTTAAATTCTGAAGTTTGCAATAAGAAGCTCATGGTCTGAGCCACAGTCAGCTCCAGGTCCTGTTTTTGCTGACTGTATAGAGCTCCTTCATCTTTGGCTACAAAGTATTTAATCAATCTGTTTTCTATGATGTCCATCTGGTGATGTCCATGTGTATAGCAATCTCTGAAGCTGTTGGAAGAGGTGTTTATTATGGTTGTAAGGTGCTTTAGAAACAAGCACTATGTACATTTGATTTTAGCTCACAGGGCCCTCCATTCTTTTGCACTGTGTTATATTGTATAGCGTATAGCGCTATGAAATATGTTAGCATGTTACAAATTAAGGATAATAAATAAAAAATAATGGCTAGAGAATTATCATGAATTCTACTAACCTCTGACCTGCTTCATTTTGCACTGCAAGGTCAAAGTTGCCCGTTATTCAAGAGATCTTTTGGTTCCCCACATTAGCATTCCAATATCCTACATATTTCTTGGTATTATATACAAAAGTTGTATCTGCGTAGAACTGGATGCTTTTGGCTTCTTCAGCATCCATGGTTGAAGCACAGACTTCGATCACTGTGATGTTAAATGGTTTTCCTTGAATGTGAATTTATATTCTTCTGTTATTTATTGGGTTGTAACCAAGCACAGCTTTGGCCACCTTTGGATTGGCTATGAGGGCTACTCCATTTCTTCTGTGGTATTCTTGACCACAGTAGAAGATCTGGTGGTTGTCTATAAGAAATGTCCCATTTCAGTCCATTTTGGTTCATTAAGTCCCAGGATATCAATGTTTACTCTTGTCATCTCATGTTTGGCCACTTCCAGTTTGCCTTGGTTCATGGTTCTAACGTTCCAGGTTCCTGTGTTGAATTTTTCTTTGCAGCAGTGGACTTTCCTTTCCAGACACATCAACAGCAGGGCGTCCTCTTGACTTTGGACCAACCACTTCATTAAATCTGGCGCTACTTATACTCACCCACTGCTCTTCCACAGTAATGTGGTAGGCACCTTCTGATCTGAGGGCCTCATCTTCCGGTGCCATATTGCTCTTTCTGGTTGTGTTTATCCATAAGGTTACAAATCACAGATACGTTGAAGTTTACAAGCCCCTTCACAATGACAAGGTAGTAATCCATTATTAAAACAAAGATTTTTAGGACTCAATTATCATCTACACTATCCAGCTGGGCTTGGCAGAAACAGTGCAAAGATTCACAATGGAGCTTGCTGGATGAACCACCAGCGTACATTTTTCCATATGAAGTCTGTTTAGGGTTTGTTTTGACCAGGGGAATGAGATGGGGGGAGACACATGGGGAGTGAGAGAAAAGGGGAGAGACATAGGGGAGTGAGGGGGGGGAGAGAAAAAAAGGAGTGAGAGGAGGGGGAAGAGACACAGAGGAGGGGGGGGGGGCACACAGGGGAGGGAGAGAGGGGAGGGGGAAACATAGGGGTGGGAGAGGAGGGGGGTAGATACACAGGGGAGGGATAGGAGGGGGGAGAGACAAAGGGGAGGGAGAGGAGGCGGAAGAGACAGGGGAGGGAAATGGAGGGAACAGGCAAAAGGGAGGGGGAAGAGACATGGGGAAAAGAGACACAGGGGGGAAAGAGACACAGGGGAGGGACAGGGGGCAAGAGATACAGGGAGGGAGAGGGGGGCAAGAGACACAGGGGAGGGAGAGGTGGGGAAAGAGACACGGGGGACAGGGGGAAAGACACAGGGGGAGAAGGGGTAAAAACACGGGGGGGGGGGAGGAGACACAAGGGAGGGAGAGGAGGGGGGAAACGAGACACAAGGGAGGAAATAGACAGAAAGAGAGACTCGCAATGAGCGCCCGAGGCACGTGATGAGTGCTGAAGGCGCTCATCGAGAGGCCAGTAAAGTAGAGGGGGAGGCTCTCATTGTGTGGCAAACAGCATTGCCAGGATTCACATTTTATTGCCGTCATTTTTGATGGGCAAGTTGCTAGTAAGAATATATTTGTGAATATTATGCTTAGCAAGCAGTTCAAAAATGTGCTAAAAAGCAGGTTTGTACAACTGATTCCATGCAAATACAGAGTCATACAAACAGAACAAGACTACTTAAAAATAATTTGTTTTTACTGAAAATGTTAAGCAAGTTCAGTTTTAACCATACCAAAACACATTACACTGTTATTCCAATGCATATCTGCATGCTAATATGCCATTAACATGTAGGTGGAAGCAACCTATCTTAAGAAGTTTTTCATAAATATGGCTGACACAAAAATGTTTTACTAATTATTATTTTAGTGGTAACTATTTAGTGGTAATTATTATGTAGCTACTGACATTGTAACACCAGTATAACAGATGAGTAAATGTCACTATGATATATCATTCAAGTAAAAAAGACTTTTCTTAATTTTTTTTAAGCCAAAATTAAATTTAAACCACTTCAAATTAGCTCTTGTCTGAATAAATTGTGTATTTTACTGATTTAATAGGATATCAGTAGCAATATGTTAACATCTAAACAATACACATTCAATAGGTGCCAAAGATTTGGCCAAGATGTAAAAAAAAAATCAAACTTATTTGACACTCTTTAAGGCATCCAGTAAGAATTAATACTGCTGTTAATTTCCTTGTCCTACAGCTTCTTGCGTAAGCAGAAACCTTATATAAATTATTGGCTAAAGACTCTGAACAAAATATTTAATAAAGAAAAATCTTAACGTCAAAAATACACCAATATGGCATCCAGTGTGCCCATCTCTTACAATGTTTTATATGATAAGTTACACTATTGATAGCCATTTAATCAGCATTGCTACTTTTAACTGAACAATATATAAGCACTAGCGAATTGCCCGTCAAAAAATGACGGCAATGAAATTGTAAGGTAGCTAAATTACTAAATGAATATAGTGTACCTATTTTGAAGCATTGTGATGAAGAGCTGGCAATCTGTGTTGATGTTGCTGCAGCATTAGTGGTGTGGAGCTGCTGTATAAGCATGCTGAATGTGTGCACTGTGTGGTATGAATATCCGTAGGTGGTTTGTGGCGTTTTGCGAGTTTCTTGTGGTGTTTTGCGAGTTTGTTGTGGTGTTTTGCGAGTTTAGAGTGCTGTAGCCTCGTTTTCGTTTTGTTCGGCAGCCATTTTTTCTGTCGCTTAGATTTTTTTTTAGTCTCAAAAGTCTTTTATTTCGAGTAAAATCGAGGTGTAAGTTGCATTTTTGAGGTCCTGGGTGCTCCCTCTTGGTGTAGGTAAGGTTTTTATGTATGTGCTGTGTGTATGTATTGTGTTTTAAATGTTTGTATGTCGGCGTGTTGCGTCCGATGTTTGCGAGGTCGTAATGTGTGGTAACGTGTTTCGTACGTTGTTTGCGTTCCTCGTAAAATTTTGCGAGTGTCGTAATTTGTGTGTCGTGTTTTTTGAGTAGCGACGTGAAGTTTGCGAGGGTTTGAGGCCCTTGCCCAGTGACCTCGCCAGCAACTGAGTCCCTCGCTTCGCGAGGGGCCTCAGTTGCTGGCATGGAGCGCCTTCGGCGCTCCATGCCAGCAACTGAGGCCCTTGTCCAGTGACCTCGCCAGCAACTGAGGCCCTCGCTTCGCGAGGGGCCTCAGTTGCTGACATGGAGCGCCTTCGGCGCTCCATGCCAGCAACTGAGGCCCGTGCCCAGTGACCTCGCCAGCAACTGAGGCCCGTGCCCAGTGACCTCGCCAGCAACTGAGGCCCTCGCTTCGCGAGGGGCCTCAGTTGCTGGCATGGAGCGCCTTCGGCGCTCCATGCCAGCAACTGAGGCCCTTGCCCAGTGACCTCGCTACGCGAGGGCCGCGGCTCGCTATGCGAGCCCGCAAGCGTGAGCAACGACCCGTACGCTCACAACTATATATGTGATATTGAAGTGTCTGTCCTGTAACGACAAGATTATAATTGAATAATGTCTTGTGCACTTTTAGATGTTGGATCTTAGTATATTTAGAATATAGGGAATGGTGGCCATTGGATGTCCGGAGTATAATCTTCCTTCTTCGCTCACATCGAGATTAAGAGTAATCAATTAAAACAAGACCCAAGTCTAAAAATATTGTGCTTTGGTTTTCAAATCACAAAGATATTTTCTTCCTTTTTTAGGGAAGTAGGGAAAGTGGTATATAAAATTACGGGGAAGGAGATAGAGGAAAGGGAACAATAAATTATTTTAGACCTAGTAGCAGAGAAGCCACAATAAGAAATCAGTAAGAATGCATTCCAAATATAACTAAGATGTGTGAGCATATCAAGAAAGGTAAATGTAAACCCAATGTTTTGGAAGTTTCTTATACTCTGTACCTCTAATGATAATATAATACTTTTACAGGTAAATTACTGTATTCCAAAATACAATCTCTATCTTAACTGCATCCTGACGTTTTGTTTTCAAATTCTTGCGTAAAAAAACAGCTAAAAGCATTTTTTTCCCCCTCCAGACTCACATGTTATCGGAAACATGGAAAAAATGATTGCAAGACATTCCCAAAGTGAAAACGAGTTGGGATAAACACTTTTGATTACTGACAGACGTGTGGAAAATTGTTCTTTTATCCCGTGCAGAGGGGAAAAAAGAGAGAAAGACAATTTAGCTGCCAGGTGACTGCTTTTAGTGATCTTGTGTAATATTTATGGGTAAATCTGAAGAGATCACAATGATGTTTACAGACAATATCATACTCATCTGTAAAGTCTGTCCAGATATGTCAAACTATTAAGAAGAAGACACTGACCAGATCTGTAATACCTGCGGATATTAGGGAATATTCCTTCCTTCAGTTTGATCGTGCTAGCTCATTTTTCATACAAGACATTTGTTCAATTGCAGATCTGGCTTACGAATATTTGACATTTGCACCTGTGCGAAACAAAATCCCAGGTCCACACAGAAGTCAAGGGACAGGTCCCCATTAGTGGATTTGTATTCTTGATCTCATAATTTAGAGGGCCTAAGAACTTAGGGCAAGAGAATTATGGGTGATCCTGGAAATTAAGTTAAATTTGAATTATTATGAGATGTTCTCTGCCTTTACTGTTCCCTGACTGAAGGTGATATATTTTCCTATATTATATATCTAGGCATAAACAACGATCAGATGGTATTCCGTCTATTTTAATTACATAGGCTCCTTGCTCACCGTGCCTTAGGGAGTTCAGCTGCACCTCACTGACGAGGCCCAAGAAAGGCCGAAACATACGTCTGGGGTTTGCAGTTACTCCTGTTCATGGTACAATTGCCTGGTATTTTGGTGCTGGATTAGTCTTTTGAGTGAGACCACACTGATATACTACAGGATATTTCTCCCTGTACAAGTAAACAAAAGGAGAAGTTGACAAAGCCTATAGAACAAAGCTACCGAGGTGTTGTCCAATCTCAGTTTAAGCACCTCTGGATTTGTTTGTGTTTTAATTATATACCAAACTTCTTCAACTCATGGAACAATAAATATACTTATAAGGAGGAAGGTTGACACAAGAACAACTTCATGGAGCCACTCAAGATGGAATATTATGAAGCCACTCAAGATGGAACATCATGGAGCCACTCAAGATGGAACATCATGGAGCCACTCAAGATGGAACATCATGGAGCCACTCAAGATGGAACTGATGACAGAACTCCATAGATTAAATTATCTGTGTAGCTATCACCTCTGATGGTAGCATGAAAACATGAATATTCTGACTCCATTCCCTCACCCACTGTCTCCAGATTTTGCTACCAATGTCCCTATTTTTTTTTCATTTTTATGTACAGCAGAAAATCACATTCGGAAAATAAACTCTATGCTTTTCTTTCCTTTCCTTTTGAACAGGATACTATTAAAAAATCCCAATCAAACCCATGGCAGAAAATATCTAAAACATATTCCTCTTTTCATATGGCTGGAAATATTAATGCAATATTTTGGTTCGGGCAATGCTACCTTCAAAGGGTATAGTGAGCAGAGTGTCGGATAACATACAAAGTTGTCACGCACATTAGTGTGGGCTACCTGTGTTTCATAACAGCCTCTTCGGTTCCAGTTTCATTCATTTGGCAATGACTTGTGGTATAAATACTTTGCTCTTCAAAGTAGGAGAAATGGATAAAATATCTCAGCTATAAAATGTCAAGCAGCTTTCCAGCACAGCTCCAATCTAAAACCACATCAAGAACAGTGTCTGAAAAGACAATCAGAACCTAGCCTGATCGGATGTCTCCCTTCTAGAGAATGTAACGTGGCTGGAATGCTCCAAGTTATTACGTGGCTGTCCCCCAGAATCCTCCACAAATTGTTTTTCAAACCATGCCTTGTTTATTTTCATACTATTTTTGTAAATTGAATAAACCGCAATTCTGAATTCCTTTGTTAACTCAGGAAATTTCAAAAACTGCCCCATAATCCATTTCAAATGGTCATTCTCTACAATGAACCACATAAGGTAATATGCAAGGAATAGATTAAATATATTTATTGGGCAAATAGAAATCAGACATGTATTATTTGAATGCAATATCGATAATTATCTCATTATCTCACAGAGTCCTTTGTGTCTGTGACCACGTTTCTTGGTATCTCTGAGTGGAAGATGACTGCAAGACACACAAAAAAACGCGTTTACATGACAATAAATAGATACATACATATATTCCAGAAGCCTTCCATATCCCTTTAAAGTTGTTGACGATCTTGGCTGATGATTTAAAATAATATTAAATGCTGCTATACATTATCTTTTTTTTTTTATAGTTTACTCTTTTTTACAAGGTTTTGTATAATCTAGTTATTTCTTCACCTGCCTGCCTGTCTCTGAGATAATTTATCTGGAGCTTCTGAAAGGACTAAAAACTGCAGGCTCCTTCATTTCTCCTTCATTCGAAACTGCAGGCTTGAAATTTGCAACAGCTACAGAGCGATTAAGTTGAACAAGCCCGCAGCTACCTGGCCGACAGCCAAAACCATAAACCATGCACCCGTAAGTAGCATTTCAGTGCATGATCATGATCAATTAAGTAAGGCCATAACTACCGATTTAGAAACAACCAATAGTAAATGGGACCTTCAGCATTACATCATTAAAACATGGAGGTTAAACATCAATCAATTTGCGTTTAGATGTCCGATATGCGATCAGACTTGCAATCCGGCAATGTACAAAATAATAAAAATGAATGAACGAAATGTTCTAGTCCATGTGGGTGGCCTGATATGTATTAACTTCTTGATTACCGAGATTGATACAACATGGAAAATAAACTTGAAAAAAAAAATCAGATTTGCGAACTTGAGACTTTTGTGCAATTACTTCTAATGTCTATCATCGCTTTCCCCGTCTTTTAAAATGCAGCATTTACAGTGTTATGACCAGGTGTTTAACCCCCTTGCAAATCCTTTCTGGTACTCATTCATTGCTTTATTGAATAAGGCCCTTAAATGTTACAAGACCTTTTTAATAATGGTTCTCTTTTATTATTGAGTCATATTGTTATTTAACACTTATATTGAAAAGATAATTACAACTTAATATGGACAGAGAAAATGTATTAATTATTCAGTATCCCTCATTTAAAAGGTACTGGAATTACTTTTATATTGTACTTTTATATATTTGTTTCTTTGCACTCTTAAATGCCAACTGATCTCCACAATTTATACTATGCCCCTTGAAGAACAATAGTAGCTAATGGGCAAAAGATTTTTTAGAAAATAAAAAACATTTTAACTTTAAAGAACTACTGATGTGTGAAAAAAGGCAGTTTAATAAATATTCCAGGTTGTAACATATTTTATCATATTAACACCTTATTAAAATAAAGGGATAATGCTACTTTACTCATGATTTAGACTTCCTGTTTTCCACTATGGACGCACCCATTTTGTTGTTATCTGGCGTCCCTTTATAGTAACGTATCAATCTAGTTAAAGCTGCAGTTACAGTTTATTATGCAACACAGACCCATGCATGTGTATTCCAGTGTATTTCATTCGTTCACAAATGACTTTGCATTGACAGGTGTCATACACATGACCTGGTATTGTCATAAGATTACTGGATCCGTCACCAAACACTGCCCAGTTTACCACCACTGCTCCCACCAATGAATGATCATGAAAGATGACTTGAAGAAATTAGGTGACAGCCACTTTATTAACTTTTGTCAACATGACAAACCAACAATAGGTCACAAGACCAACTTACAGGGTTTAGACACCAGTGATTTTGCTGGTGAGATGCCCCCACCTTTAGGACTGACCGGAAAAACGCATTACTTCGCCTATTAACCATAAAAGGGACATCCCACCAAGGGGAGGCACTTAAGCCATAGGCACACCCAAGTTCCCTGCTTGTCCTCCCTAACTGGGCACCTGGCAGGAAAAAGCCGCCACAAGCTGTGACTTCTAATTGCTTCGATGTACATCATTGAAAGAAGAACACAGAGGATTGCTGGGCTTTTATTTGTTCTGCTGTTCTACTGAGGGGAGCAGCAACTGAAAGGAAGGGAGGGAAGAGTCTAGGGTCCTCATATAGTCTCTCCCAGCTCCTCCTGAATTTCCTCCTCCTTGTTCCCCATCCAAGTCATGGTAATGCCCCCTTTCCTCTAAATCCCCTCCAGAGGTTCCTGGACAAAGTGTGCGACAGCCTGCATTTCATGTTAATCTGTGATTAGCAAGATGGAGACTTTACTATGAAGACATGATTGCTAATAGTAAGATGGCTGAACCCATTCTGAAGAATATAAAGCCTAAAAGGTAAGTAGTGTTATCCGTTTATTAAAATATTATTACAAAGTAGAAACTTGCTTAAACTTTTTTTTTTTTAAAGCAGGTAAGTTGGGGTGTACTAACCAAAATAATTTGGGGGGGGGTAAAGTTTGTTTTATAAACAGACTACAAAACAGCTTCTATACAGATATATATAGTGTATATTAATTGTAAAAGCCTGTACCCCCCAGTTCCTACACCCATGCAAGTAAGATCCTATTATATTAGCTGCAGGAACTTTTTACAGAATCAAGGGCGTCATTCAATTTGGGTCTGTTACTCAAAAGTAAATACTCGATTTGCTAGTTAGTCCCCCTTTGCGAGAATCGTAAGCCATGCCGTCGGAAGTAGCATCTATGGGCCAGAACATGATGCCCGTAACTCCCGCAATCAAAACAGGCAATGGAAACAGAGATTGTCTTCATGACATCAATGTTTTCAACATCCAAGCCCTTAGGGCTTTGAAGCCAGTAGGACTTGGCAAAATGCAAATGGCAACCCTGCTGCAGGGTCCCCACATGAACCCCATGATGCAGGGGTCCCGATCGGGACCCAGCATGGCCCTTACATCAGCCCCCTTACTTCAGGGGTCATGATTCGAAACTCCTGCAGCATTTAAAAATGTAAACTTCCCGCCGCAGGTCCTTAAAGGGCCTGTGGCACACAAATTGTTAGCCCCATGCCGCGGGGGTACTGTAAGTACCCCTGCAGAAACTAATATTAACCCCCTATGCTGCGGGGATCCTGATCGGGACCCCCGCAGCAAGGATTAATGTAGGGACCCTGCGGGGGACCCAATGGGGAACCCACACCATAGGGGTGTTAATGTTATGTGCCGCGGGGGTAACAGTTTGGCATGGGGTTAATGTTATGTGCCGCAGGGGTAACAATTTGGCATGGGGTTAACAATTTGTGTTTTGCGGGCCCTTTAAGGACCCTCAGCGGGGAGTTTAAAATTTGAAATGCTGAGGGAGTCCCAATTGGGATCCCTGCGTTTAGGACCAGTGGGGAGGATAAGTAAGGGCTTTACAACCCCTTGCGCAACCTCTTTGATACCAGTAAGCTCTGGTATGCTTTGGGGCACTGACGGGCTTGACAGAAGGGTAGATTGGAGCAACTGAATAGCGATTTGTGATTTTCACGGCTGCAACTCTTGTGGCCGTGAAAGATCAAAGGCTTTGAGGGAAGTAACTTGCAATTGTAAGAATAGTAATGGATAGTAGCGCCCAGCAAGTAACCCAATCGGAAGCCATTGAATAGCTAAGTAACTTGCTATCTCCACTTGCGGGCCCTGATCTTGAAAAAGTAGCAATTGAATGAATCTGCTCCTAGTTGACAAGCCAGGTTAAAAAAAATATATGCTGCATACTGAAGACCAAGCATGGTAGAGAAGGTTAACCACATACTTTTCTTTTTACCCTTCACTCAATAAACCACACCACCTTTGGGGAAATCGGGCTACAGCCACTTTTAATAACAACTGTCAACACTTGACCAATCACAAGGTTCAGGAGCCAGCGCTTGCTGCCAGTTAATCCTCCCATGTATTGACCATTGAGAGGCATCCTTTGGACTACTAACCTTAAGTGGAGTGAGTTCACCCCCCTAAGTGGCAGCACTTAAGCCAACTCCTAGCCCAAGTCCCAGGTCTCCTCAACTTAGACTTCTGTTACCCGCTACCACTGTGACAGTTAAACAACAAGAAGTACTTAATATAACATAACTCCAAGGGTAGGGAGGGTGGAAATTTTACTCCATGGCTGTAATTGTTTTACTTCTTTGCTGTTGAAGGTTGAGCTTCTAGAGGCAGAGAGAAAAATAACAAATAAATAAATAAAAAATTCCACTTTTTAAAAGCATTTTGTTTATTGTCAAGTCTAGTTTTTGAAACTGAAAATAAGGAACTTCAGAGATCATTTTAAACTGACTTTTAGACAGTTCATTAAATGGCCACAGTATTGTTCCAGCAACCTGAAAACGGTCAGAATGAATCATCTATATGATTAGTTTTTAAATTCACTGGTTTATAGAAAAATGCTTTTATTGATAGATCTTACAAAGCAAATCTCTCACTTTCCATTCTTGGTAAATGTGCGGCTCCTCCCATACTACGGTCCTGTTGTTAATGTTGGTGTACATTTTATCAACATCTCCTTGTTTTTTATGCTTATGTTGTAAATTCCTTCCATTATTAGAGACATTTTATCATACTCATTCATTGTAGAATATGGGAGAAGACACAGATAAGATGACCCTATGAACCGAAGCACACCAGGCGCATCTTGTGTCTGGTTGTGCTTATACATAAGGTTATCTTGGCAAAGATACTGGCATGGGTTATCACTTCCTTTTCCGGTGGACCGCGATTTGTCTGAACTCTTTGCTATGGCCTGCCCATCATGGGTGACCCTACATGGTATATCATTACATTATTATTAGTGTTAGTATTATTAATATCCCCTTCTGGATCGCTACCTTGTTTTGGTGATGGGGCTTGCGTCCTTCAATGAAGCTGTGAGCTATACCATGTAGGGTCACCCAAGATGTGCAGGTCCTAGCAGAGAGGTAAGAAAAATATCACTGGAGAATGAACTGGCAACCCACTCAGATATCTTTGGATAAACACAAAAAGAAAAAGCAATATGGAACCGGAAGATGAGCCCCCTCAGTTCAGAAGGGGCCTACAGCGTTACTGAGGAACAGCAGAGCACCACAGCTAATGAAGTGCTTGGGCCAAAGTCAAGAGGACACCCTCATGCGGATGTGTCTGGAGGAGAAAGGAAAGTCCACTGCTACAATTCAGCACAGGAACCTGGAACGTTAGAACCATGAACCAAGGCAAACTGGACGTGGTCAAACAAATAGATTTTCATTGGAGAAGGAACCTGGCAACCCACTCCATTATCTTTGCCAAGAAAACCATATGGATAAGCACAACCAGAAACACAGACAGATGTCACAGAGAGTCGGACATGACTGACCAACAATTAATAATAATAATAATAGTAATAATAATAATAATGCTTGACTCTTTGTCTTTACATGTTGGTTCTTTTTTCAAAAAACATTCTCTAATGGGTTATGCATGAAATACTAATTTTAGCAATACAGACGCAATAGGTTTAAGTGACTGTTTTAAACATAGAGATAATAACAGATGTCCAATAGGTAATGCAGTTTCCTTGTGAAAAAGATCTGATTTGGGGGAATTGAATTCTCAGAACAAGAACAGACTCTGCCTTTGTGGGTGGCTGAGAATCTTTCCACGGATAACTTTTAACATGCAAACTTCGTATCTATTATTTTTTTTTTTTTTTTTAAGTGAGTGGAAAACCAGACTGTAAAATTACACAATGTAATTAAAAGCTCACAATACAATGAGGACAGAGTAATAACAGGCAAGTGCTTTGATTTCAAGAACGCAGCTATATTCTGTAATCAGATAGTCTCCTGAGACGCACACCTTTTCCACAGACAAGGACTGGTATTTTGGACACAGCTGGAAGCAATATAATCTCATTCAACAAAATATTGTATTTGTCATCTGCAGCAAGGAAATATGGGATTTATTAATACGATTTTTTTCAATAGATGTAGAAGACAGGGTGTGATGGAACATAGCCAGTGATATTACAGTACATGTGATGTGGATGGGACTTGGTCATAAATTACACAATAGCCCAAAAAGTTCTGTCGACAATTGTTAAGGTGAGAAGCCAGGATTCAAATTAAATAGAAATAAATATAAATTAAAATATTTTTCTTTCACAGTTAATATGAGCCTATCAGAAAAGGTCCCAATTATTGAAGAAATTAAAAGTACACATAAAATCAGACATACTTGCAATTTTTAAAAGTGGAAGTGCATTAAATTGATATAGAAGTTAGAGTTATCTTAATTAAGATTATCAGCGTGTGAGGGTAATAAATAAGATAACCATGCCCAGGTGAACACAAATGGTAATAGTGACAAGATAATAAACAAATAAATGTCATTGTTCGATTGTTCTTTTGGATCACTAGCTTGTCAGGGTGAAGGGGCTTGTGTACCTCAATGAGGAGGTGAGCTATGCCATGTAGGACATAGCAGGGAGGTCAGACAAAACACTAGAGAAGGAACTGGTAACCCACTCAGTATCTTTGCCAAGAAAAACATATGGAGCACAATTAGAAACACAGACAGATGTGCCTGGCGTGCTGCGTCCATATGGTCACTGGGAGTCGGGCACTACTTAAGGACAACAACAACAACAATTCCATTGTTAAATATATCTGTCACTATTACTATTTTTTCAACTGGGCATGCTCTTCTTCATTAACCCCCATGCTTATCAAAATTGATTGCAGTGGATATTGCCATTACCTCAATGGGTAAATCTTTCCAAATTAAATAACTATTAAAGCACTTCCTCTTAGAAATTTTAATTACAACCAATTACAACCTATTGTCTGTACTGTTCATTTCTGTAATACATGGGATCTGTGTCACTATGTTATAATTAATATCATTGTTTTGGTTAGGCAGATAACAAATAGGCAAACTAGGCTGCATTTTTTTTGGGGGGGGGGGGGGGTTGTTGTCAAATTGTGTTTTTGCTATTACCAAGAGTGTCTGACTCTCTGTGACCCTATGGACCACAGCATGCTTTGGCACATCTAGATAGCACTTACCATCCACATATTTGCATAATAATGCAGCACAATGTTGAACATCTGAGCAATGATTTACTTTAGAAGTATAATGTGTAGCCAATCTGTTTTGGGATCCAGCTAGTTAGAACGGTGTGAGAACAAGATGGTATTATGCCTTGTGCAACATGGAAGATGATATCACTGATATCACTCCATCTGTTGCTTACACAGTGATATGATATATTACATTATGAAGATGTAAGATAATGTCTAATGCTCGGTATACTATTTTTTGAGACCATGCTTACATAGTTTGTCATGTTTTCTAGTGGTATAATGGGGACTCTGCCCCACGACTCTTACAAACCCAGTCGTTTCTGACTCTCCGTGACCTAATGGACCGTAACACACCAGGACATCTTTATGTCCATGGTCATGCTGATCCACTTGGTATTCATGGCAGAGATACTGAAGTGGGTTGCCATTTCAGTTCCTTCTCCAGTGGGCCACAGCTTACAGCTTCTGTTATTTCTAGGTGGTTTCCCATCCAAGTATGGACCAGGCCCAACCATGCTCAGCTTCAGGGTGGTGTGGCCTCTTGGTTCCTTGACTTGGAATCAAACCCAGGTCACAGTGGACAAAGCCCCGAATCCTAACCACTGGAACCGGGGAACCCGGAAACAATCTCAATAGTGCAGTGTATTTGAGGATTCTAACCAAAGGGCTTTCCGATCATCTTGCATTGTTTGTCTCTACTTGTGGATTTTAAATTCTGGTGGTATAATTTGAAATCTAGCCCAAATCATTTTAGTTCTTAAATACATGTGGACCTTGATTTTATTTCCCAAAAATGTCAGCAGTCAGCATTAGAAGAAATTGTATATTTTTGGTTTTGTTACAGGAATATCACAAATGGTGCACACAGCTATTTTCTTTGATATTTTATTTTCCCCCCCTTTTGAGACAATTGGCCATGTTTCAATGTTTTTTTTTTCTGCTTGTCTTCTTCTTGATCAATTAACACCTAATCCGCATATTGCAGATCAGAGCAGATGTAAAAAGGTTGAACTTGATCTACTAAAGTCTTTTTTCAATCTTAATTACTATGTAACTAGAATTCCTATAAAATCACTTTTTATTATATTTATTCATGTGATTTCAATTCTAAAACTGAAAAATCCCTGATACGGAATTAATAGTGTCTATAATATAGTATTATTTTTTTACAGTTAGGTTGTAATTCACTATCATGGTATTCTGCCATCTTTATAGTAATTGTCTACGGAGCGCAATAAGAGACTTCTATTGGTTAGTAAATAAAAGATCCCACGACCAGATTCTAACGACCTCTCAAAGTCATTACAATGAGTTCTTGATACTTCTGCTAATTCCTTGTAATGACAGGGTTAACACCGTATTTTTCTTCTTGGGTAGGAATTTAAGGAGTGGTACCAGAATCCTGCAGAGGAAATTGTTGTCATTTATAGAATTTTTGACACCAGAGAATTTTTTTTTCCAGGACTTAAAATAGTAAAACCTTTCCAAAGTTCTACCCTAGAGGTGTCCAGAGCTGAGCCATGTGGCTGGCTGTTAACTCGATCAATAAAAACTCAATGAGAATTTCCGTTCCCCAAACCAGTGCTTAAGTTCCATGAAATACCTGAAAATTGCAGAGTCTTATAAATAGACCATCAGCTTCCGAAATCACACATAGTTCCCTTCCTAAAACTGACACTCCCAGCCCTTTGTCAAATAAATGGACGTTGGATGCCAGACTCTACAACTGGGGCTGAAACTGTACAAGGGATTTCACTCTGTACTTAAACCATGTAAAAGGTTTTTCACAGCAACAGAACGTAAATTGCAGTCCTATTACATTCTTATACAGGATATTCAAAGGAAATAGCAAATATTGTTCATAACTGAAGGTCTTGAAGACAATATTAATGTTTTTACATATTTGGCATTTTAGGTTACAATGTCTCCTCTTGACTATGTTTTAACTATTTGCCAATTATTACGATTAGTAAAAAAAAAACAAAGAGAATATATTCTTTGTGTAAAACAATACAAATTTGCGAAAGTCAGTAAAAACAGTTAAAATATAAATTTTTGATAGGGACATTTTAATATCTATACTATTACACTGTGTGTTAGCATGGCTGTATTATCATATTTATAATGAACTTTAAAATTCCCTTTATTTGTCTAATTAAAGTTGTTACAATGCCACTGTAGTTTATATATATAATAATAATGTGATGCCCAGGAGGGTCCACTGGGCTTTTGGGGACTATGGAAACTTGTGGGCCCGGAAGGGAACCTGGTATCAGAACACAACTACTTCCCTTTCACACCAATAAAAATGTCCAAACCCCTGAATAACTGGACTGTGGTTGCCATGTTGGCCTATTTAGAGAATGTTACTACAGATGTTTGTGTGTGACAGCCATATTGTGTGTTGTGGGCCATGTTTTACTGCCAGCCATCTTATTTGTTATGAGCCATGTTATACCAGTGATGTTAATATGTGATGTACAGTTATGGTTTTGTGGGTAAGCCATGTTGCTCAGGTTGAAGGCCACAATATAGGGGTTAATCATATCCAATTATGTAACAAATTCTCCAAACCTCTCCCACTTTCCTCCTCCATCCCTTGTGGGTAAGCATTGTTGCTCAGGTTGGCGGCCACAATATAGGGGTTAATCAGATCCAATTATGTAACAAATTCTCCAAGCCTCTCCCAGTTTCCTCCTCCATCCCTTCTTCCACTGACAGATACAAAACACAATTTCCTGCTAGCTCTTAGGAAGTCATTCAACAAAGACAAGAAGGAAAACTATATTCATAAACAGTCTTCAAAAAGTCAGCTTTTATAAAAAAATGTTTTTATATTCATGGCATACACAGCTGCTAATGATGTCAACATTTTACATACTTCATAAACAAGCACTCTGTTTCTCGAATTACACTGTTCCTTTAAAGTGTATACAACAAACGTTTTCCATGTTGTCCTTCTTATTGTCAGTTTATAAACTGATGAAAAATCACTTATTTATTTTTATCTATCTATTTATACAAAAAAGAGACTGGGAAATGGAAAGGGATTAGGTCCTTTCTAATGATGGCTCGAAAAAAGACGCTTTCTATTCAATCTCTGTGTGATCGTACGAGTTAATCTTTCATAAAATTATTTTCTCAAAGTATTCATTTCTACCTGCTGCAAGACAGATGAGAAAGTAGTTTCTCAGTACAGAAGGTCTGAACTCTGAACAACAATCCTCAAGGGATGTGCACATGACCCAAGTGAATCTGCCATATGACCCAAGCTAATCAGCCATTTGACCCAAGCATGGCCTAGATGCTACAACCCAATACATTAACTTAACAACAATTTGGATGGGAAACAGCAATCCGTGCCCACCTTGTGCAAAATAATCTCTATAAAGACTAGTCAGTCTTGGACCACCAGAGCCATAAAGTAACATAATCACAATGAATCCCCAAATCATGGAATCAAAGCCCCCCTCCTCCACATGCCTTGATGTTTGCCTCAACCAATGTGGAAGATGCCAAAAAAAGACCAAGCCAAAGACGAAATAGCAAAGTCTTGTATTCCATGGCTTTACCCAGAACCACAGAGAGTCCTGTGAAAATGCACCCTTTGTTAAGCCTCAAACCACTTCACTTACAAGGAATTGTTTAGTGAGGTCCCTAAACCATGCTAATCTAAAGAAAAACGCCAAGGCTGATAGACACCCCATGGATGAGGAAGAACAATCTGCTCTTTATACCACAGAAGGACCAAAGCAAAACCTCCATTCTCTTGTTATCTGTGCCTGCATCACCAGCACAACAAACCAGCTCATAAAACTAGTCCCACACCCTCTTGTATTAGAGCCAAGTCGATGGAACCAGAGATCACCACACCTGTAAGGATACTTCGCTGCCCCAGTCTCCCAGAAATGGTTTGGAAAGACCAAATATCTCAGAAAACGCACTACCTGCAGTTATGATGCTGAAGGGGAATTGACAGCCTGAAACACTGACTTGTTGTGCAAAAAGAACACTATTAGACTGTCTTGCAAACTGCTACCCAAAAGAAACAGTTAAATACTGTAAATATAGGAAAAAGCTGAAGGAATGCCAGATTTTTTCACTAAACTAGTCATCGCCAAATTCTCCGGCTATTCAGCCCATGACACCCTGAAGCATCCGTATGGATAAGTCCACGTTGGATAACCATCTAGACTGGATGAGAGCTTCCTCCATAATCTCCTGCAAACCCATCGCTGAGGGAAGAAGGATATTATTTCCATAAATTTGCACTTCCAAATTAAACTCGTTAGATAAATGAGCACATAGGTTATCTAGAGTACACAACACTGTCAATTTCATTGACTCCTCCAATATTGGAAGCACTCTTTGTAGCCCAGTCACTGTGTGAGCATCACCCTGACAGTCCTAACCTGCAGAAGGATGTAGAGACATGTTGTTCCCCATAGGAGGAGCGCCCACCCCTAAGGGCTGAAAAGGTGCAAGTACAGGCAGCAACAGCCATCAGCGGTTCACCAATTTTGTCTGTATCAATGCTACATTCTAACTAAAACAATGAGCATTCTAGGCATGTAATGGTTCAAAGACCTTCGAATCTAGTGGATTAATTGAATTATTATTCAGAAGTAATGCTTGGTACATATAGGCAGCCCCTGGAGCTAGTATAGGGGTGGGGGCTTTTGACAGGGCAGGTGCCTCCTGGGAATAAAACTAAATGTTTCCGCCCTTATTGTCACTTGGTCTGGACACCCTATCTTCCCTATTGTTGAGGTAATTACCTGTTAGATGGGCGGGGGTGAGTGCTCTTGGTAGGAGCATAATAATGGTGTTGGTTTACACCTGGTTTGGTTATGAGGCTCCTGGGGGGCGGGGTCCCTGGAGACTTTAAATGTTGGGCTCTTTTGTTGGTTGCGAGCATTCACCGATTTCTGTCACTCAAATAAAGTTGTGGCCTGTTTTATCCCATTCCTGTGTCTGTCAATTTATTGTGGTTAGGGGTGGTGGGTTATTTCTGGTATCCGTACCATGTCACTTATGCTTAGGTCAAGTAAAAAAACTAGGATTGGTGCTCCAAAGAGTTTACTGTTAGTGAAATACTAGAAGATGCTTCAAATTAAGTTTTCAATCTAGGCATATAATTGTACGCCATTCTGAAAGATGCATTGTAGTGATCATACAATAAAATCTGTAAACGCTGTATTTGAAGAAAACAAATATTGTTGATTTCAAAGCTTTCTTCTGAACTTTGAGCTGCAGTCTGGAGCAAATCTGCTTCTATCCACGAGATATCAATGAGATGTCAGTGGATCTGCCAAGGAAGCTATCCTAAAATTCCTACAGACCCGTCTATACCTGTAGTGGTTACTGCAGAACTGAGGCAGAAAACATGCAGGTAAGAAACTATCCAAAATCTTCCTATAGATCAATTTGTTTACCTACAGTTCCTATAGTAGGAAAGAAGGCAGATATGATTGTAAAATCCATGATATGACGGAACTACAAGCCAGTTCCATTGTGTTTCCAGTGTAATGGATAAATCAGAGACTTAAGACATAGTCTATCCCAAGTATCCTACAGTCTGTAGCTGTACTAAGAATTCCTGTATCGAAGAGTTTACAGTCTACTATAGATATGAGAGACTCTACCCAATGAACGTACAGTGTTGTAGTATAATAGTACAATCAGATATTATAATGGCACTGGTACAATCTTACTTGCGGTACAGGGAAATTTATTGACAAGTACAAAGTCTTCAGGTGATACTTTCTGGAGTTGGTAAAACAGCAGGAAAATAGGAAGCCATTCCCTTTCACTTGCAGACCCATACAATTCTATCTCATGCAAACATCTTTTTTACATCTGAATAGCTCACACACAGCTTGGCCATTTTTCTAACAAAATATGTTTCCTCAGGGTCTTGTTTTATGAACTGTTCCAACAGAGATTTCACAGATAGACAGGTGCATATGTGAGTAAGAGCTTACATTTCAAGTATATATCATCCAAATACTCTCTCTATAATGAATTACAAGAAGCAGTAAAATCATTATCCATCATTATTTTATTACCTGCAATGATTACTACAAAAAAAAACTAGGCTTCTCAGGGTTCGATTTTGTAAAAATGATCCCTCTATGTGAGCATGTCCAGCTTTGCAGCCAATCAGCAATGCTCAATGCAGCCAGCTGGATAATGCTGCTACACTCCTTAGAACTGAAGATCCTTAAAGGACCATAAATCGACATTCAATTAAAAATGCTTGAGCTGTTACATGGTTGTTCTTTAGATATACACCCTCTCCTTGATAAATTCTGACAAATTATAATTGTATTGAAACCAATCATTTCAGCTTCTTCTTCCTATTCTAATCTGTCTTTTAGGTGAATGAGCTTTTATGCTTGATGTATAGTCCTGCAATGACCTGCAAGAGAGCTCATGGTCTCTGTGCATGTGTCTATCTGGGGCTGGGGGAGGCTATGGAGCAATTCACTGGTGCTGGGGGAGGTGATGGGGCAATTGACCGGGGCAGGGGGGGTTCACAGGGGTAATTCACAGGTGCTGGGGAGCTAACAGGGGGAATTCACTGGGGCTGGGTGGTTACTGGGGCAATTCACTGGGGCTGGGGGGTTACAGGGGCTGAAGGAAGTATCACCTGATAAATGTTATATAGATAAAACAATCAGTGAATGACGGGACACAGACCTTGTTCTGGTTATTACAGAAATCTAAAGGAAAGAAGCAGCTCAATTCACAAACCAAAAAGATATAATGTATTATGTATGCTAATTTTCGCTGGGATTTTCAGGGGGTGTCAACATTGATAGAAAACAGTTTGCAAATGCAAGAAATTCAGCAAAATTTAGGGTAACTGTTTAAATGTTTATTTTGGTATTTTTTCATGCAAACAATTTGTTTTCATATACTACTAATTCTCCTCTATCAGATGCATTAATAACCCAGCTAACTTGCATATACCGTTAACACTGTGTGTCTGAACCCTTTGATTACAATTGGGTAAATTCAATTTAAGATCAGGCCACGTGTAATACTTTTCTAAAGCATAATAATCACTGCATATACGTCAAATAAAAAATAAGTAAATAAGTATTATTTACAAAATGTTAATAGATTTGAATTAAACAAAGTACATCATTTAGTATATTACACTTTATTTGTAAAGTGCCAACATTTTCAATAGGTGTTGCAGAAAGGTTCAAAGGATACAGTCAGTCCAGTTAAGATCCCTGCTCCAGAAAGCTTACAATCTAGCGAAGAAGTAATGTATAGTGGTCTAGTCGGTATGCTGGATCTACTGTAAAATTTGGCTGTGCCATGGGGTCTGCGCTAAGAGTAGTATTTGCCCTTATTAGGGTTTGAGGGTGGTAAAAAGTATGGATGTAGATTGCTGAATTCTCTACAAGGGAGATATAAAGCTAAAAAAGGTGTTCTGACAAAACTGGTGCAGTTTGTGAAATGTCTTAGAGATGGAGTGCAGTGAGGTAACAGGAGTGGAGAAAAGAAGTAGCTCCTGAGCAGTAGGGGGAGTATGTGGAGACAATGATAGATAAATTAAGAACATTGTCCAATAAAAAGAGCAGTGTAATAAAGTTGTTTAAGTTCTTATAGGGAGAAAGTGGAGGTACTGGCACAGAGGAGCAGTAGATGAGGAGCATTGACTAAGATAGATGACTCTGGCAGAGGTATAAGGGTGGAATGGAGCCTAGACAGATGGTGGACGAGGAAGCCAACAGGAAGGGAGTTACTGTAGTTAGTATGGGATATGATGAGTGAATGAATTTGAAGATTTGTTGTGTATATGCAAATTATGCATTCTAGAGATGTACTGTAGTTGAAAGCTACTGGACTTATTTAGTGATTTTATGTGCATGTATGACTGTGTGAGTTTTAATCCTGAGTTCATTTGGAATTACTTTTTTCTTACAATGTGAAAGAAAAGATATGTCAGTTTCCTTTGTAAGCAGCCATATGGAGAATGGAAGAATGGAAGAGTTGGAAGAATGGAAGAGTTTGTCTGAATTTAAAAAAAGAGTTGCATCTTTAGAAAGCTCATCAGTTTAAATATAAGTTTTCCTGGACGTTCTCTAATATTAATAATTATAGAAGGAGCGATACAGAGTGTAGACTCAAATGTAACTATGTATTGGGGGCTTGGAGTTCAATTTTGCAATTTGAGATGCAGGAGTTGTAGTCTAAGTAGGAAAAGTAGGAGCTTGGAATTTGAGACATTAAGCTTGTAGATAGTAGGTGGATAGTAGGTATCAAGTATTTGGAAAGGCAGTTACTGAAACAAGCTACAAGATAAGTGGATGTGCCTATGAACGAGACATTGATTTTGGAATCATCAGTATATACATTATCTTGCAATGCAAAAGAGTATATTATGTGTAGATGGTGAAGACCAAGGGAGCCAAGAAGAGGGTCTTGAAGTAATAGTGGTAGTGGAAAAAAAGTTTCCTTCTCTCGCACCTTTTCTCTCCCACTTTTCTCTGCAGACCAAAAACACTACTTTATATTTCACTAATTATTTATTAATAATATTAAAATATATTTTTGTTGGAACATTTAGATTAGACTTATAATAACTGTTGTTGCAGAGAAAATAAAATAAAATCTGTAGTTAATTAATACATTACCATCCTTTTATTCCCCTCCAGTGATGTCAAGCGATGGCTTGGTCCTCGATTCTTCAGTCCTGGATAAGTGGGCACATTAAATAAATAAATCCATGTTGCCTAAAGCCAATGATCATCATCTTTGGACCCTTCTGCAAAAGGCCTTATTTAAAGGTAAACATTTAAAACCTCACTGAAAATGCACCTGTTTAAGAAGCTTATCACATTCAGCACAATGCATCTTTCACACTACTTTACGTTTGAGGGTTTTCAGTCTTGCTAAGCGCTTTATGGTAAGCACTATGCACACTATATTCTAAGCTCAAAGTCAGGGTGTTCCATTCTTTTGTAATGTGTTAAAATTGTTTTTGCCTTTTACTTAACCCATGTATAGGGCTACGGATTATGTTGGTGAAATAAACAATAATAATAACAATTTATCTTGTTTGCTCCTCATTTTTGGTCTATGGAAAAGGCCGCCAAAAAAACAATCTGATGCCTCAAGAATTATTGCTACATATTTTGACTTCCTAATGGATGCAGCTATTGCCACCACATGCACATCCTGGTTATTCCAGAAAGGCAGGTTCTTCATTTTCGTTTTGCCAAAAAAATATGCAATACCAACTGTCACAAAGTTACAGAAATATATATAACATTTTTTTTTTAAATGTCAGCATGTAAACTGACAAACATTATTATAATTAGAAGTTTGTAATAAGAGCTTAAAGTAATCAAAAAAAGTTTCCTTAGATCAATCTAATAGTGTAGAAGATTCACTGCCACTTGACAAAATTTGGTTTAATGGTTCACAAAATGGCCCTTTTCAAGTTAGAACTTTGGATAATGCGTTACATTTTACATTTAAAATACTATTTTTTGCAGCATCATTTTATTTAAAAGATATTTAAAAAAATATTCTAGGAATCAGGAGTTTTCTGATATTGACACCCCTGACTACATTTATTATAAATTGGCATTTCTTATACCACTTGTTATAATCTTTCATTGTTAACATGTAATAACTATGGGGAAAATACTGTATTGTACACATAAATTATTTTATTTCTTTGTAATGCTGAATGTATTCCTAAAGTTTCTTTTCTCAGAATAACATTTCTTGTAAAATGACTTTTTTGTAATGAAAGCTTTGACATAAACTACACATTTCTAGTTAAAGAAACTGACTAGGAGGATCAGAAAATACAAGTAAATCCTTATGTATTAACATTATTTTTCTTGCCAGGATTTCATGAAATTAAATCAAAGAAATTAGTTTAAAAAATATCAAAAAGAACACATAAAATTCCAGCTCTGAAAGGTCAAACTACTGGCAAAATTTAGTTGTTCATCTGGTCCCAAGATGAAGATTTTGGGGAGAAATCAGTCAACTTTATATTCCTAAAAGTAATTCACATACAATATATCAGACACTGTATTTTACATTATGACCCACTGCTTTGATTTTCAAAGCTATTAACCTTTCAGATAATCCCCACTCTGCTTGCATTTATCCTGCTATCCCTAGTAATTATTTTTTTATGTCTTGTGTATTTTTTTCATTACAGATCATAAAATCGGTTGAGATTAAAATGAAAAAAACAAACAGCATATTCAAAGTGGTGGTAAGTGTACGGGTTAGAGCAGCTACAATATATCTGCAATTTTATGTCATAAAAAAAAGAAAGGAAAGATTATTAAGGGAACCCATGGGATGCCGGGCTAAAATATTATTTCAACAGTGTATTATTTCAACCTGTGTCATTAAAAATAAGTATCTCTTTCTTTATATGCAGAATTTTGTACCCACAGCTGTAATTAATAAGTATATATTACAAGTCTCTGAGAAGCTAAATGACCATATATATCTAAAGTCAGGAAACTCCAAGGTGACTTAGTTATGTGCAGTTCATTCCATATAAAAAACAAAAAAGTGATATTTAGGTGACAACATGCTGCATAGATAAACCAAAAATTCATATTTTTTTCACTGTATGTAACATGTCTATTTTTACTTTCATACATAGACACATACATGATACATAAACTACATATACTAGTTTTACCGATATAAAGTGGGTGTATGTCCCCTTAAAGTAACATGGAATTTATCAATGCTGATCTACGTCATCAAGCAGAATATTTTAGATTTGTTTTTTATTTAACCCAGTTAATTCTTCAACAGTCCCTCTAACAGCTGTGTGAAGGTTATTTCTTCTGTAGGTTCTGAAAGGACCAGAAATATCAAGCACCTCAAGTAGTGCTTGACGAAACCAAAATATAGTAGCTTTTTCCTTTGGTTGTCCTTTGGGGTTAGAAACTCTGAAGAAGCCAAAGATGTGATATGTATTATTGTATTGAAGAGAGAATATATGCATTTAGAAAGTATAGTCCCTTCAGAGCCTAAGAGCTTGTCTGCAAAAGCCGGGGCAGCTGATCTCCTGGTAAAACTCAAGGCAAGGATATCGTTTGAGTGATGTAAGAGATAACACTGTTGCATTTAAAAACAATTATATCACAATGAAAATTAAAATTAAATGTTTTTATTTTTATTTTATTTTGCTACAGAGTTAAGAGTTATTTCAAACGTAGCAGCAGTGGATGGATGTCAGAACTATCTGATTGATAGATTGTGATCGTCAAGCGACGAAATCCACATATTGTGATACATGGCCGCACTACTTTATTTATCCTACATACATACCTACTACCTGCTACCTATTAGGCAGCCTTGGGTGCACTATATGAAACATTTATTTTTGACTTCCTAATATCTATATCCCTTTTAGATTGCTACCTTGTAATGGTGAAGGGCATTGTTTACTTTAATGAAGCCGTGAGCTAAATCATGTAGGGTCACGCAAGATGGGCAGGTAATAGCAGACATGTCAGACAAAGCCAATCCAGTATCTTTGCCAAGAAAACCTTATGGATAAGCACAACAAGACACAGTATGAGCCTGGCATGTTGTGGTCCATAATGGAGAGTCGAACAAGACGGAACAACTAAACCTATAAATCTATAAGTTGATGCTGCCATGATAGTGTGCATGATATTTATAGTTGTATCCTTTGAGCTAATTTGTATGGCTCTAGAAAAGGGCTGTGCATTACAGCAAACAGTTTCTGTGGTGATGGATGCATGAGTTTGATAAATATCATGTGTGTGGTTTATCAAATGAGTGTAGTTTAAAATCTAGCATTTGGACCAGTCACAAAGGGTTTCCAGTGATATTTTTGTCCTTAGTCTCCGTTCTTATTTTTTAATGTGTGACTTATTATTTGGTGCCCCATTCACAACTGGAATTGGGGTCAATTTACCATATTTTATATGACTATAGTGACGGCAGCACCGACCCCAACATCTTCCTCTGATGTAGCAACACATTTTTGTTTGGTACCTTTCAATAGTATTGTCCCACTTGACTTTTAGTGAAGTTATAGTTATTTTCCTTGCTGTATAGATAGATCTTGGCCCTACTCTGGAACCCTTATTTAGGAGTCCACGGCGGAGCAAAGTGGAGGGGGAGTGGTCTTTGACCTAAGGAGGAGTTAGGGGGTGGCATTTTTTAAAGTAATTGGAAGGGAGTGGGGGTAAAGGAGGGGCCTATGGAGGGCATAAAGTGGACTGTTGCTGATCAGAGGCACATACACCTAGTTGGAGCAGTTTGCCACCCTCCCGTCCTTGGAATGGAATAGGAATTAGTTAATTTAAAGATGTTATGGTATTTAATGATACGTTGGTTTGTCACAGCATTGGTGGGCACTAGTGGCTGCCCTCTTTCATTGGTAGGCAAGGAGGGGCCTTTAGGGCAAGCACTAGTGGATATGTTTTTTTGGTTATCACTTTAAATCCAATAAAGAAGCTGTGGCCATTGTTGTACAAAAAACGGTGTGGAGTGTTTTATTTAAGGGACATTATTGGTAATGGGGGTTGGTTGAATCGAAATACGACTGTAAAGGGTCAAGTCTAAAAAGGTTGTTATGTCATTACTATTATAAGATATATTATTTCTGTGTTTTTGGTATCCATGAAAACAAATGATGTTAACTATACCTAACCCTGTCTAACTATCTTTATCTCACTGATCTAATATGTTATTAGTTAGGTTTGTTGAAACATACAGGGAGGCTGATCTATTAAAACTCCTTAGCTTTATTTTTAAGCTGACCTGGCTATGGACCTGCAAATCTCTCTGAATTGATCCACCCTTCTTTATAAAGAAACAAGGGGGTGTTTATAAGATACTGCCAGTAAGCTTAATTTGCTGCTACGGCAGCAGCTCAAGCACAATGTCCAAATTTTAATAGATATATGCTCTGTCATAAAATCTAGATTCTGCATGCATCTATATCTAAGTCTCACGCGTTTTACGAACAGGATATATAACATATACATGATGGCAGCCTATTTAAACAACTGTGATATCAGCATTATGTCTGCTTATGATTGAGAAGGTACTAAATTGTGCTCCTTTGTTCCTATACATTAAAAGTTGGATCACCCATTCTATGTTCTTTCACATGTATGATAAAAATGAGACTTCTGTGTTTGTTTCAGGCCAAATAGATATTAAGAATGATGTCTTCTGTCCTAGAATAACCTTTTCAGAATAAGGCAATGCTTTCTGCTAGCTGTGTGAAAGGAAGGATATTTTTGTTTATTTCTGCTATCTTTAAAAAGAAGACAGCAAGCTATCAGATAGGTTCAAATGTATCTATTTCTGGCTAAATTAAGATGCAGGATGGTGAATCTTACAGTCATAAGCAAGATTCCTGTTTTTTTATACTGTCATGAAATTTCAGCAAAACAAAAATAAAATCAGGAAAAGTTCAAACTGTCTCCTTATGGAAACAATTTATCATCTGTATACACATGATTTCTAAACCTCTGTAAACTGAGAAAACTATCATATACGCCGAAACTCCACATCCTCAAGTCATTTCAGCTACAGACGGTCTTTGATCAGACAGAAAATGAGATTGAAAAATGGACCAGTTACAGGCGCCAAAATAGCTATTACAATAACTTTTGGACAATTTCAAGTTTTGGCCCACGCAAGCTTGAGATATTTCATCTTCACAGCTTTATGTCAGTGGTTGTCTCTCTGCCGTTTTAATATTTTTGATGTTGTTCTTGAAACAAAATGGACGGGAAATTGGAAGACATTGTCAAGGAGCATCTGTTTGCACTGCTCGACTTTTTAATTAATTTATATCACGCTGCGGTATAATAATAAAGGCGTGACTCTGCACAGTAAAAGGAGGCAGCCTTGGCTGGAAATGAACTCCTGACCCTTGACGGTGAGATCATGGGAAATCTTATTCTAGTCAATGATAAGTCCATTTCAAGATTCTGAGTTTGATTCCAGACAAGGCAACCTGCACTCTGTATGACCCTGATCAAATCATCTAATTTCCAAGTTTATTAAATTTACACGGAAAAGCTCTAGGTCCTCAGGAAAAACTAGTGGATATAACTGATTTTATAATATTTAAAGACTATAGGCTTTGATTAATTATCTTTTTATTTATTTAAATCAGAGAATCTCCACTGATGTGCACATCTCCACTTCTCTCTGGACTTTCTCTCCTCATGTAGCCACATCACAAGGTCACAATGATAGGTCCATGCCCATCAACAAATCATTATAATTACCAATAATCACTGGATCCACTTGAACAAAAGCTAAGTAACATGCTAACGGAACTATGATATAAAATAAAACCATTTGGCCATTATTTACATCGAGTCTTCAGGAAAGTTTAGGGTATTACATGTTAAAACCAAGATGTTTTTATTGGTCAACTTAGCTTTATTTGAGGCTTGCTTCTTGGCATGTGACATTTCATGTCACAATTCATGTCCAGACCAGGACAAGACACACAATGGGAAAGACTGAAGAGTTCTGACATCAAAGGCATGATCGCACCTCAAAACTATTTGACTTTATTTGTTGAGCTGACTTGATTTAAGAATAAAATCTGCGTTAGTTAATGAAAGAAAATTGCCCTTAAGAAAACAAATGGTCAATGTTTCAATGGGGTTGTTTTTCTGTTTGCCTTCCTCTGGATTAATTAACAACTAATCTGCATATTGCAGATCAGAGGAGATCTAGAAAGATTGAACTTGATGGACTAAAAGTATTTTTTAACCTCAATTACTATGTAAGGACCGTTAAAGTGTCATATTTATAGCATACTTATCTTGATAATGGACAGACTTTATGGAAAGTAAAAACATAAATAAATTCAGGCTGTAATTTGTTACCACGGTATTCAGGTTTGCTTTATTGGAGGACCCATTTGCATTTTTCTTTTATATAACTACTCACCTTGGCATAGGTTAGGTACCCATTAAGACTCAGGGGAACATATTTGTTCTCACAGTGGGGTTGATTCCTTGTTGGAACTACCGGTACAGATATAGGTGTATGTACTTATACACAGTATACCCATAGTCATTGCCTTTACCAGTTATCACAAAATTATTAATTTATATTGGTCAGACTCTATATGAGTTTTTCAGTCTTTTTTTTCTATTTTCAAATGTTTTCCTACTTATTAAAGTGTTATTTTATACAAATGGGTGTTAGGCACCAGGAAACCTCTACAGTTATGTATAAAAAACCTATTAAATTCAGTTGAAGGACTACCATTTTGAATAGGCACTGTACAACAAAAAAAGCTAAATGTTTACGAATACTTAAGCAAGAAAATGTCATAAAGCTAGTTTTTAATTAGAATCAAATAAATTTTGACTTGACATGATTATTCAGATCTATGGAGGAATCCATGATACTTTATTGAAAGTGTGTGTGAGATATGTTCTCCAAACTACAATGGTCCTTTAAGCATCCTGCTCATTGGTGTTAATGGGTTAATTACAAATAATGTCAACCATAGCTTCTGGACATATTTTTTCCAGGGTCCAGAGATTTCAAATTAATTGTTTTTAATCAAGACTGTGATACCAGTCCGACAACAATTGTATTTACAGCCTAAAACGACTGTAAATTGTCCCAACTAAAAACAGGGATGTACATATGACTAGTGATTCTAACATGAATGTTTTAAACTGCAATTACTTTCCACAAAATAATATTAAGAAATTATAGTTCGCAATAACTAGTATGTGGACCACTATTGCCATATTGTCCCAGTATTACATGTACATGCATGAGACATTATAATTACACCTACCTGTATTTGTGAAAAAAAATATTTTAATCAATAAATACATATTACTGTAAATCACATGTAGTAGTACAGTGCTGTTTCGTTAGACCAGGTTTTCCTGTCCCAGACCACTTGCCCCCCCACACACCTTCCCTGTCTGTCTTGTACTCCCTCACTCATCTCAGTAATACAAATTAGTTTTTGTTGGCAGTTCCTCACTGACTGCTCTTTAAGAGATTTTTTGATTCTGTGTACTTTTTATTTTCCATTGACCTTGCCAAACAAGTGTCCTCTCCAAATACCACCCCCCTCCCTTCCCTTCTTATCCTACTCCTCCTCCATGCCGGTTTTAATTCACTCCTTTCCCAGAGCTCAGAAGGACTCATATATCACTCACCTTCTCTTATTTCTGTGTGGGCCACTGCGCTAGGTTACCCAGTGTCTGTCTTAAAGCAGTAATACCCTATAGTGTCTTTATTACAGACTTAGAGCTAAAAGGGATGCTGTGAAGCTGAGCCAAACTCATATTAGATCTTTGGGTCCCTTGGTTCCTAAGAAATGTAGCAGTGATTTGATTCTCATATGGGGAAACAAATTGCTTCCAAACGGGATCTGTCCCTTAGCTCAAAAGGAAGTTGCAATAGCATCTGGGGAGATCAGTGCAGCTTATCTACCGGCACCGAAGCCATGTCTAAATTTCCAGTGCATATGTAGATGGCTGATCAAATACTCCAAACACATGTTTCCACATGTATCTATCTATCTATCTATCCATCAGTCTATCTATCTATCTATCTATCTCTTACTCTCTCTCTCTCTCTCTCTCTCTCTCTCTCTCTCTCTCTCTCTCTCTCTCTCTCTATATATATATATATATATATATATATATATATATATATATATTTATTTATGAGCTCATGTAATTATTTACCCTTGAACATAGAGACAATCACACTCAACGGAATATGGTTCATGTATTTTACTATATATAAATAAATATAAATATATATATATATATATATATATATATATATATATATATACTAGCCACTTGCCCGTCATAGGACGTGCAATAAAATGTGAAGCCATGGCAATGCTGTTTGCCACAACATATAAAGCTTTTTCTAGTCTGAGGGCCTTCGGCGCTCATTGCAAGGCTCTCCTTTCATGTATTTTTGCTCCTCTGAGCACCTTCGGCGCTCTTTGCGAGCCTCTTCCCTTGTGTCCTTCCAGTTGTGCTTTGCAACGCTCATGTTCGTCGCTCATCACAAAGACAGATATATATATATATATTTTTTTTTAAAATAAATAATTAGTTACTTAATAAATGAATATACTTTACCTATTTCTAATTAATATATACAGCAATCAATAGCCTGAAGAGCTAACAATCTCTTTTTATTTTCCTGCAGCATACAATGTACAGTTGGACTGTTGCTGCCCTGATGAGAAAGTGTCAGCAATGTGCCAAGTGTGCAGTATAAATAGGCTGTGTGCGTGAGGGCAAACCGTTGGTTTAGTTGTGTAAAGCGCCATTTTAGATTCGTAATGTTGCAAGTTAGTTTTGTAAAGCGGCGTGTATTGTCTATGTGTTATGCAGCTTGCATGCATTTTCCATCCTTTCTAATAGTGTATTTTGTACCTCGTGCGTCCCTGGGTAAAAGTTGTACGCGGCTGGCGGTGTTTTGCGCAGTTCGGGGTCGTGTAGCCTCATTTTCAGTTTATTTGGCCGCCATTTTTTTTGGCGCTTAGCCGATTTTCGAGTGCTAAAGCTCTGGAAATTCGGCTTAAAGTGGGTGCAACCGCACTCCCAGACGTCCTGGCTGTCCCCCTGTGCTGTGTGTGATGTGTTTTTTTTGTATATTGTTTTTAATTTTTTGTGTTTTTCGATATGCGCAGTTCGGCCATTAGCTTCGTATTTTTCTGACCTCGTATTTTTTTTTTCTATGTCCTGCGTCTCGTCATTTTTTTTTTCTAAGTCTCACGTTCCTCAACTGCTTGCAGCCTAAGGCGATCCTGCGTTTCCTAAGTGCTTGGAGGCTAAGTACCGTGTTTTTCAATGCCTCAACAGCTCGCCTTGCTTCGCGAGGCTCGCAGGAGCACCTTTTGCGCTCATTTTGTCTAATACCCATGTCTTTCAATGCTTCACCGGCTCCTCTCACTATGCAGGGCTCGCAGGCAATGAGCGCCTAAGTGCTGCGAGTTTTAATGCCTCAACTGCTTGCCTCGCTATTTGTCACCTAAGTCGTACGCAACAGCGCAAATCGTGATGACGTCTCGCAGTTTGACAATTACATTATGTGATATATATATATATATATATATATATATATATATATATATGTATATATATACACATACATACAGTCATATACCTTTGTATCTATTTACCTTTATGTACTTTTTTTTAAGAAGAACTTATGAACTCTGTTTTTACTATTTGATGGTTTAATAGAATAAAATATAAAAGTAAACAGATGCACAGGTATATTATAAACGTAGTAAAATCCAGAAACCTTCCATATCCCTTACATATTAAACATTCCCTAAACACAATAGAAACAAAAAAAACAAAAAAAAAAGAAAGAAAGAAATATGAATAAATTACCCTTATTTTAAACCCCCCCAGTTATCTATCACAAGTTCTTATTGCTATTCAGTGTCACAGCAGTCCTCTGTTTTTATCACTTATTTTAAATGATTATTGGGTTAATTGTAGAGCAATGGTTTAGTTAGGCAGACATGTTATTAGTTGTGTTGCTATTTAATTTGCTAAGGAACTAATTATTTGTTTGTGGATGTTCACAGATTGTTCTGTATTATTAGGCGGTTATTAAGTATCCATATATTAATATTAAGTGGATCATTTTACTTTCAAGCAAGAAGCATAGTTTTGTTTCTTGGCAGGAAGGATTCAATTGTATTCAACCAACAATTTGAGCTGCTGTGTATTTTTTTGTGCTATTTTCTATTTCCTTGTCTTCTAACTATTAAATCTCAATGATCTTGTTCTCACATAACTTGATCCTACAATACAATATGGATGCCAAGATTGCCTTGCTGTTTTAACCTGTAGAGAATGGAGATGGCACGAAAGAATTTCCTCAAATATGCAGCTTAAATAAAAAAGAAATAAATGCTTAAATAACATTACATTTCTTCTTACATGTACTAGGATATCCTTTGTTCACTGCCTTGAATTTGAGATGTCTACCAGATATTGAATGAGTAGGATGTACCTGGAAGTGTACCACAGTTGTCCAAGGCAAAAATCCCACAAGAATAATATTTCCAGACTAAGAAGCCCACGTCCAATTAAAATACCACATGAAGAGTATTTCCATCATCATCACCAGAGGGCCCAATTTTTTCCACAGCCAAAGGAAGATCACGATTGTGGTACTATAAGAAAACAGCAACAAAAGAGTTGTTTCAAATCCAAGCATGAACGTTCGTTTTGTGGTTGTGATAAAATTGTAGAAATAAAAAAACTCCTAAAACTTGTGAAAACTAATAAAGCACTGGGCATTTATTATTATTATTATTATTATTATCTTTTATTTGTATCACGCCAACATATTTTGTAGCGTCTGTACAAGGGGGTTAAGAAAAAGGAAATGTACTACATTATACAAATATTAACAACTGTAGAAAATGGAGGGCCCTGTTTTGAGCTTTGAGTCTTGTAAAAGCACTTTTTCCAAAAGCAACTTACTAGAATGGAAATTCGCTACTTACAATCTAACGGGTATTTAAGAGGCAGAGAAGGTGTGAAAGGTATGAAGGTGTGAAAAGTTAGAAGGTTATTTATTAGATGGAGAGGGAAGGGATCTGATGTAAAGTCATTGTGAAGTGAATGGCTCTAGTATGCAATATGTTATCTGCCCCTAGTGGTCGGATAATGTAAACTGCAAGTGGGAAACTCAGGGGACACACAATTTGAACACAGATTAACTAAAAGTAGCTTGTGGGAGGTGAGATGGTTATGTTGGAGGAAAGAATGTGAACAGTTGAAAGAAGAGCCTGAGGAAAAGGCAGGGGCATATGAGGAAGAAGAAGGCAGGAGGAAACATTGTGTAAAGGATTAATATGACTAGTTAGCAGGTGAACTGCTGTAAAGAATTAGTTTAAATCAATAAATTAAGAGTAACCAGGCATGGGTGGTGAGGGGCAGGGAGGGAGGGGATTGGGCTCAGGAAACCAGAAAGACAGACCAGTGAGGCTGAGTGGACATTATGGTGTCTGGAAGAGAGTGGAAATGGCTTTAGAAGGTGTAAGTTAAAGGCTATAAACATAGGATATGCAAATAGTGGGGGAGGTTACAAAGAATTACAGAGATACACAATTTTATCCAGGGAACCTAACAATGGCAGTAGTTATAATAACAGATATTATAATAATAATAATAATAATGAATAATCAGTAAATGTAGCAGAAGTCTTCAGTTCTCAATACCTTAGCTGTGGGAAGGTAGCAGTGGGCTCAGGAAACCAGAGAGACTTACCACTGAGGCAGAGTGAACAATATGGTGTCTGGAATATTATAACAACAGGAATTAAAAGTCAAAGGGTCACTTTTCTATTCAACTTCTTCTAGATCTCTCTCCTGCTTTTGACACAGTTGACCACCCTCTTCTAATCCAAATCCTCTACGCCCCTCTCATAGTTCAAATCATACTTTCAAGATCGAACATTTAGCGTCTCCTTCTCTGGCACCTCTTCTTCACCTCACCCTCAGACTGTATGTGTACCCCAAGGTTCTGTCCTAGGCCCCCTCCTCTTCTCCATCTATATATCCTCACTTGGAACCCTAATAAAATCGTTCGGACTTCAGTTTCATCTGTATGCAGATGACACTCAAATCTAAATCTCAACACCAAATCTATCCCCCTTTCTTCTAACACGTCTCCAACTGCCTCTAAAGTATATCCTCCTGGATGTCCTCCCACCACCTCAAACTCAACATGTCCAAGACCGAACTCCTAATCTTCCCACCCTCTACTTCAGCTTCAATCCCTCACATCTATTTCACTGTCGACAATGCCATCATCACTCCCACCTCCTAAGACCGTTCTCTTTGAGTTTTACTAGACCCTGCCCTAGCCTTCATTCCTCACATACAGTCACTAAAAAAATCCTGCCTGCTTCATCTCAAAAACACCTCTAAAATACTTCATTACCTCACACAAGACACAATATATCCTATGTCCAACACAATATCCCATGTCCAACAAAACATATCCCATGCCCAACACAATAACCCATGTCCAACACAATATCCCATGTCCAACACAATATATTCCATGTCCAACACAAAAACCCATGTCCGGCACAATATCCCATGTCCAACACAATATATCCCATGTCCAAGACAATATCCCATGTCCAACACAATAACCCATGTCAAACACAATATATCCCATGTCCAACACAATATCCCATGCCCAACACAATATCACATGTCAATATCCAAAGTGCAATACCTAAGGGTTATGTTTGAATCCATGCTCTCAATGAGCCCTCATATAGGGAATATTTGCAAAATTAGATATGAGATGCAAAGTGAAATATAAACCCTTTATATTGTATCTGCATAAGTTACTTGTTCATTAAAAGCAGCATGCAATGTCTGGGGGAATTAATTAGATGGGCAAAGCCAGTCTGGCACACCGCCCCTTGGAAAAAGAAATGAACCCCACACCACACACATAATAACACCAGAGACAGAAATACAGACAGAAATAATTGCATATACAATACAATGACGTACCTTTTGGGTTTTATTCATCTGAGGTGCAAATTAGTCTGTGGGACTGACAGGATGCCTTTGCATGTTCCCCAAGAATAGACTTGGTAAATAAAATGTGGATGGAAACAACCCCTTTTTAAATAAAGAAGTTAGTAAAAATGACCTAGGCCCTGATGTATAAAAATGCTGTAAAAACTCTTAATCTCTATCTAAACAAACAGCATCATGAAACCAAGGAGCTATAAACAGGTTCTTTAGAAGTACAAATCAGGGACGAGTTATAAATAGGGCCACATTTTGAACATTCCCTGCAGCACTATTAAACTCATTATTAAAAGATGCTAAGAATATGACCTTGAGAAGTCCTTCCACCAAAACTTGTTGACTGGATAAGGAGAGCAATAGTCAGTGAAACAACTAAGAGGCCAATGGTATCCCTGAAGGAGTTGGAAAGATCCAAAGCTAAGAAGGGAGACCAGCCATAGGTTAACTATTATCTGGACACTTCAAAAAGCTGGGCCACATGTAGAAAGAGTGGTGAAAATAAAGATAATTCTAAAAAAAAACTTATTTTATTTGGGCTTCACCAAAAAGCATTAGAAAAGAGTCTTTTGTTTGATAAAACCAAATGTTACTTTTTTGCTGTACAGCAAAATACTATCAGCCTCATTAAATTCCAAGCTTGTAGTGGCAACGGCAAACCCGCAAAAACTGCAGCCTTGAAATTCTGCTGCGTTACAGAGCACTTACATTCAATTATGCCGCAAGCTATGGGCCGTAGACGCAAGCCCATAAACCCTTTCCGTGCACGCAAGCTGTTAAAAGGCTGGCCGAGCCATGATCAGCCATTGCTATCCAATCGCAGTATAACGTAGTGCGATACAGGCCTCTCAGCCAATAGAAAGCGGTTTAGCCGCAGATGATTGACAGATAGAGATTATACATTTGCGCCCCACCAGCCCATGCGTTGACTGTGTTGTATTTTCTGACGAAGTAGCATGCAGGTCCCGGAGTTGGAGGTTTTTGAGAGATAGAGAGAGAGCAGGAGTATTTTGAGACTAGTAATTTCCAGTTTTGTTCATTGATATTATTCTATTTACGATTTTACACATAATACCTGATTACACATATTTATAGATTCCACATAATTGCACTACAAATTTAAAGAACACACATAGAGACACAGCCAGGTCACTCCATACACCCCCCCCCCCCCCCCCCCCCCATCTCATCCCCCACACCCTATCCCCCAACAGTTATTAGTTACACATAATACACACATTTTTTTTTCCATCATATATTTACTGTAACACTTATTTTTATTTATCGGGGATTGATATGGAGGGAAGAGGAGAGGAGGAGAGAGAGGTGGCCCTGGGTAGTAGGGATAGAGAGGAGGAGAGGAGTTGTGGTAAGGAGGAGAGGAGTGGTGGAGAGGAGAAGAGTGATGGAGATGAGGAGTAGGGGGGAAAGAGTAGGAGGAGAGGAGGAGGAGATGGAGAGGAGTGGTGGAGAGGAGGAGGAGCAAAAGAAGGAGGAGGAACTTGTCTGTAAACCCTTTGCAGGTCCTATTTGGAGGCCATAATATTTTTGCCTCCATTTGCGGGTTATAGGTTTGAACACCAAAGGGAATACGTAGCAATTTAATAGCGATTTTTGAGCAGAACAGTTATGGGCTTGACAGATCAAAGGATTTGCGGCAACAGACTTCAGATTTTGACGTCCCATAGGGTTTTACCGCCTGTAAACTGCAGATCGTTTGCGGGTAGTTTTAAGATGCCAATTTATTAGCCGTGAGTCTTGCAGGCTCCGTTACGGGCTACGGTTTTACACGTTGAATTTATCGGGCTGTATGTGTGGAGCAAAATCAACATTATTTCTAACCCGAGAACACCATGGCCACTGTGAAGAATGGGGTGGTAGCATCATGTTGTGGTCATGATTTTCATTGTCAGGGACTGGACAATTTGTTCAGGATTGATAATAAGATGTATGGAGCCAGTTCTAGATGAAAACATATTTCAGTCTGCAAGAGTACTTAGATCGGGACAGAAGTTTACCTTCCAACAGGAGAATTAGCCTAAACACAAAGTCAGAGCTACACTGAAGTGTTTTAAACCCAAGCACCTTAATGTCTTAGAATGGCCTAGATCTCTATCTCATTGAGAATAAGTGGCAGAATTTGCTAATTACTGTTCACCGACAGTCCCCGTCCGATCTGACCAAGTCTGAGCATTTTTACCAAGTAGAATGGACAAAAGATGCAGGATCCAGATGTGAAAAGAAGGTAGAGATTTGCCTTCAGCTGTAAATTGTAACATTACAAAGTCCTGCTAATGACAACTTTTAATGTGAAGTTGAAGTAATCAGATTCATTAACCTACCTGGCCGACCAATTCATCTAACTTTTATTTTTAATAAATTAATTAGACCTTAATGTGCTCTTTTATATAAAAGCAACCTAGGTGCCGAGGGTCCTTTTTGCAGCTTGTTTTTGGGTTAACAGGGTCTTCATAAGAAATATCTCCCACTACAGTGTTCTTTCCAGTCTTAAAATAGTTAATTGTTTGAAAGTCCATTTGGAAGTAGAAAACAAATCTTACCTGGCTCTTACATAACTTAATAAAGTTGATTTAAGAGTTTAAAAAAAATCTAATCAATCACTAACACCAAAGGACTGTGAAAGGTTAGACATTATATTACCAGATGCAGTTTATATCGCAAAAATTCCAGGAGGGCTGAGAAAGATATTACAATAATCAAAAAAAAGATTTCTCTTGTTTTTAAAAAAAAGTAGTTTAATCCCTTCTCTGAAGATGGAAAAACAAATAATAAAATTTTTATTATGAAGAGTGGTTCCATGCAGTGCGATGAAGAGGTATTTGATATATTATTCCTCTGGTAATAAATGGGAAGTCTTTATGATCGCAATGCAGACACCTGGAGGTTATTTTTCCATGGCTGGTTAAACCAACGATTTTCCAGGCATTTGCTTGTGGGATACCCAGCACACCATGTAGATAAAAGAAATAATGAATTATTCTTTAAGCCCCCACTATTCTCAATTATTTTAAGTTTTATGCTCTGTATAATACACAGTACAACTGTCTTTATAATGGTAGAGAATAACTTGCATTTAGTCCTTTTAGTCCAAATACACTATGAGGCATTATAATTTTTTTTACTTCCCTATGCTCTACTCTATAGGGTTCCCTGGTGGCCCAGTGGTTAGGATTTGGTGCTTTCACTGCTGCGACCTAGATTTGATTCCAGTTAGGGAACCAATAGGTCACACCAACCTGAAGCCTGGTCAGTACCTGGATGGGAGACCAAATAGGAATACCAGGAGCTGTATGCTGTGGCCCACTGGAGAATTAACTGGCAACCCACTCCAGTAACTCTGCCATGAACACCAAGTTGGATCAGCATTACGGTCCATGAGGTCGCAGAGAGTTGGACACGACTGAGCGACACAAACATATGCTCTACTCTAAGGAGTTGCCTGTATTACAAGCCTCTGAGTGTCTTACTGTGCGAGTTGTCTTCAGCAAGCCGTGAAACACTATTGTGTGGGTTTTTGCACCAGTCTGTGACTTGTTTTACCAATGCAAAGTCCCATTAAACCCCAGAGGTTAAGTTCATTAAGTTATTGCAAAGGCATTTACAAAGTAGAGTTATTGTTCTTTTCAAGAAAAATATAATACAAAGCTCTGAAGAACCCTATGGTTAGTGTAATGAGCTATGAGAGGCACGCCCGAGGCCCTCGAACACAGTGAGGGCCTTGCTGTCCATTCAGCGCCGTCGATTTGCGCCACATCGGCGGGGAGAATAGTTCTTTGCCTTCCGTGAAACTTGATGGTGCACAAAGCTGTCAGTGCTGCAGAAGAAACGCGCAGGCAAAGAGGGATAGTTCCAAGATCTCAATCAGAACCAAGTGGTAACTCAGTGGTGGACACTCAGTACAAGAGAGCCAACAACAGTCCAGAATTTCAATCTCTCTCTACTTCAGCCCAGGTAGATCCATCAAAATGATAGAGACTGACTCAGCTGTGATCAGTCAGAGGGATCCTAAATACACAAGAAGAGATATAATGAAATCCTGGACTGTTGGTGGCCCTCGTAGGATTGAGTTGCCCACCACTGCTGTAACTACACAACAATTCTGATCTTCCCAACATGTGTGGCTTTTTATGCTGCTATCAGGATAACTTAGCATGTGCAGCTCTAGTTATTGATGCACGTCCATCAAATTGTAGCATATCCGAACATAAAGACCACACAAATGGTAATAAAGTTTTGAATTTGTATCAAACTTAAGATGACAGTGAGGAAATGGGCTTCCATTACTAAAGTATGTAGGTTTAATTAAAAACATATGCAATGGAAATAATTTACACTCAGAAGATGTATGCCCAAATGAAGCCCATGGGGCAGGGAGATATATCCATCATCTTCTTTTTAATGCTGCCACGACCCATGGATGAGGAAACTATCAGATCAGTTTTATCATCTGTCTTTAGCAGAACTTCTGCAGTAGAATATAAAAAAATAATGCTCCCAGTCACATGAGAACCAGAATGACATGACATTTTGTTTCAAGTGAATAGTTATTTTCTCACCCCCTATATTTGACATGTTTGATTTTTTTTTAGATTTAAGCATTAGTTTCAGCCATTATTCTGTCAGGTTATCACGCATGTGAGTGTTATTTTGAACTCTCAAATTATTTAATTTGTTAGAATTAACATTGTTATAGGGAAAAGCCACTGCTTACAATAGCGATTTAAAAATCAATACAAATGAATGGCGCTACTGTTCTAGTCCATGTGGGTGGCCTGATATGTATCAACTCCTTGATTCCTGAGATTGATATAACAAGGAAATTAAACGTAAAAAAATATATATTTTCGATTGCAGATTTGGGAGTTTGGGGACTGTTGTGCATTTAATTCTAATGTATTTCATCGCTTTCCCTGTATTTTAAAGTGATGTATTGAGTTTTTATTTGCATTTACAGTGCTACGAACTGGTGTTTAACCCTCTTGCGAGTCCTATGTGGGACTCGTAGGATTTTTGGCTACTTTTGCTATTTACAGGTGTGAAAGCAATTGCTTGAGCAATTAAATTCGATTTGTGATTTTAGCAATTGCGGGCTTGACAGATTAAAGGTTTAGCTGGGTCGGAGTTAAGATTTTGACAGCCTGCACGGATTTTCAGCCTGTTACCTACAAGAGGATAGCGGGAGCTAAAAGAAGCCAATTTAATAGCAGTAACTTTACGGGCTACAGTAACTACAATTTGGACAATTTAATAGGTCCCTATTTGATTTAATTTTTAGAAAAAAACACTTTGCAATGGATGCCAGCTTCTGATACCCAGATTTGGGTACCAGAATATGTGCTAAATCATTAACATAGTTTACACCTTAGAAGAACATTGATAACTGCTATGCATTGTGACAGCCATTGCTCGGGATTGCAATGTTTTTAATGATTAACAATCACCACAAGTAGTAAAACATTTATTGAGCACACGATACATTACAAAGGCTTTAGCCTATTAATCCCTTAATCCATTAGCAGTACTAACGTACTAGCCACATTAATAACATTGAAAACTTCTGTTACAAAGTCTCCTCTCAGTGTGGCCCTAACTCACTCAACAAACTGACAACACCCAGCCTTCATCCTTACCCATTCGCTCATCCATAATGGACACTTTTGACCCTGTAGCTGAGGATGAAGTCTCTAGTCTTTTATCTACCTCTCTTACAACTGGTCCATGTGATGCCTGCTCTCACACATCTTTTCAACGTTTCCCTTAACACTGGCAAGTTTCCATGACCTTTAAAACTCGCCATTATTACATAAATTCTTTAAAAAAAACTCATCTGTTCAGCTTCTCCATCTAAATACCGGCCTATCTCTCAACTTTCCCAGGGGATCTACAATCATCTCTCCCAATTGATTTCCTCCAACTCGCTCCTTGACCTCTTCCAATCTAGATTCCGGTCCCAACACTCCACAGAGACAGCGTTTATTAGTCACTAAGGATTTGCTAACCGCCAAATCAAAGGTAGACTTCTCTGTTCTTATTCTCCTGGATCTCTCCACTGTCTTTGACACAGTTGACCATCTTCTTCTCATGCAAATTCTCCACCCTCTTGGCATTGTTTCCATAAAATTGAACATTTAGTGTGTCCTCTGGCTCGCCTTCATCATCTCGCCCTCTGACTGTTGGCATACCAAGGAGTAGAGCTACTGCCGGTACAATTGATACAAGGCACCAAGGCCCCTTGCCTTTGAGGAGCCTCTGCGGCCTCTGTGGACCTTCTGCGGGTCTTCTGTGACCCCACAGGCTCCCTATGGCCCTCATGGTCACAAGTGGCCTCATGGGTCCCCAAAAGCCCCAAGGGGTCCTTGTGGCCCCCAGGGACCCTGTGGACCCCAGGGCTCCTTATGTCCCCTGCAGACCTCCCATGGGTCCCCTGTGTCCCCTGCAGGCCCTGTGTCCTCCCATGGCCCTCTTTGTTCCCCTCTCAGCCTCCTGTGGTTCCTCACAGAACTCTTTGGCCTCCCTCAGCCCCCTGTGTCCCCCCTCAGCTCCCCATGGCTTGCTAGACTGAACATTTTATTTATTAATATTATTATTTCATTTTATTTCATTAACACAAAATAATTACACCAAGTAATAGAAACAAGCAAAAACAATATACCATAATGACAAAAGGTTCTGAAAATAGCAAATATAATATATCTTCAAAAAAAATGAAACCATTTTTAGCATATATTTAAGTTGTCAAAACCATCTTCATAAACTACATGACATTTCTTGAGATAAAGATCTCAAAAAGAGTTCCCATTCTTTAAAAAAGGTACTGACCTAGAATCATAATATCTCCTAATGTATCTAAACACTCTATAATAAAATGGTCTCTCAGATCCATCTTTGATCTAGTTAAAGAGGAAATGTTAGGTTTTATGCAAAATTTCAAACTTAATTTTTTAGCAATTTAGATTAAAAATTCAAAAGTTCCAATATTCTAATCAAATATTATAAGGGAACAAATTGACTATGTCGTTAGTGATCTCCAGAATGTTATAATGTTTGAACAAAATCAAAAATAATGATTGAGATCTGGATTGTATACTCTACATTTTAAGCAGTGATTGTCAATAGAGCAACCAAACATTGACAATGCGAAGCGTAAAATAGTCCCGAAATAAAAGCCTACATTGAAGGTCACACAAATTAGAAGACTGGGCTAATCTATTAACTCTAATACATCCACTAGAAACGTCTCCAGAAGAAACTATAGTAGGAAGAGTTGTTTTCCAAGATGATAAAATAACTTCTTGTGTTTCTAATTTACAATGAATCAAACATTTATACAAAGTAGGAGCCCAATTTAATTAGAAGCCCGCATCTCGTGGGATCCAGGCCGTATGTCTGCGGGCGTGCTGCTGGCTCCAGTTCGGTTCCAATTCCAGTGCTATTCAATTGAACAAGCCCGCAAGTTACGGGTCGAACGCCAAAGCCGTAAACCATGCAATCATTCGTAGCAGTTCAGGGCGGGAATATGATCAATTAAACAAGGTTGTAACCACCCATTTCGAAACAGCCAATAGAAAATGAGACCGCCATCATTACAGCAGTAAAACATGAAGGTTGCATGCCAATCAATTAGGTTCGTGGGTTCGATATGTGATGGGACTCGCAAACCCTCAAAATACAAAACAATAAAAATGAATGCCAATACTGTTCTAGTCCATATGGGTGGCCTGATATGTATTAACTCATTGATTCCCGAGATCGATAAAACCCTGAAATGACACATAAACAAATATGATTATTTATTGCCGATTTTTGAGTTTGAGCTTAATTCTATTGTCTTTCATCACTTTCCCCGTCATTTACAGTGCAGTATTGCTTTTTGATTTGCATTTACAGTGCTGCGGACAGGGGTTAAGGTTTTCAAAGCCGTAACCCCTAAACCGTTTGGAGCCCACAAAAAGATGCCAATTTAATAGCAAATTAACTAACAACTTTACTTACGATTGCTCAATTGAATCATGCTCTAGATTTTTTAAAACATACCATTATTTAATTTAATAATAGTAAACTAATTATCAGTTTTATTGGTTTCCCTAAAGTAAACAATACAACTAAAAGTTTTAAAATAAGAAAATAAATGAGAATCAGGAAGGTCATATTTATTTTGTAATGCTTTAAAGTCTGATATCAAAAATTTCTGCAATAGCCCGCCAAAGGAAGACACTGAATAAACCTTATTATTTGTTATATGTCAAAAAAGCATTCTAAAAAAAGAGAGATACATAAGACATTTTATTAAGTAAAAAGAATATATACTAAACCTACTTTTTTATAGGAGATAAGTTTTGGGAGAGAGAACCTTTTTGTAAAGCATATCTTTCCAATAAAAGATAATGTAAGATTCTTCCACTGTAAAAATTAATTATTTATCATAACAATAAATTGAGATAATACCATTCAAAAGGATAATTTGTAAACTTTATTCTTAAAAAATTAAAATAATCTTACATAAACTTACACTTTCCTTGTCATTTTTTTTACAATTAAAGAATCTCTAATTGAGCTATATTTGTATTGTAACCTGAAAAAGAACCATAAAAATCTTTCTCTGAACAATATCAATAAGTTTACATAGATCTTAAACAAAACTAATCATATGATTAGCATAAACTTACATTTATACATTAGGTGTGCCATTTCTTGCTCCTGAAAAACACTGTTTACATTGTATTGCTAAAGGTTCACTAGATCAAATAAAAGCTGAGAAATAGGACAACCTTGTCTAGTACCTCACATCAAAAGAAAAGCTTAAAACATTGTACAGTTTACCAAAAGGGAAATAGAGAGCTCTGATTAAATACACTGCACACAATTCAAAAAGTTACCAGTAATGCAATTTTTTTTTAACTGTAAGGAAGTGATCATAAGTATTTTTGTCAAATGCATTGTCTGCATCAGTTCCCAAAGTAAAACAAGGTTTTATACAGTTTTTCAATCCATTAATAGTAGAGTGCTGTAAAAATCTACCTAGTGTTGGAAAAAACTATGTCCTGGAACAAATCCAGTATGTTTATATGAAGGGCGGAATTAATGATTTTTGTCTATTATCCACAATCTGAAATATTATATTTGAAATAAATTAAGAAATTGGTGTATAAGACCCAGTAGGTTCAAAATCTTTATTCTTGCAAACCAAACAAAAATGTGCCTGTAAACATCACTAGAAAAAGCCTTCCAAATAATTATTAAACAGATTTACTAGATGGTGCGTAACTTAATTAATCAAAATGTTAGACAATTTGGAGGCAGTGCCATTTTTAATAACCTCTTGTATTTCTCTTTCAGAAATTTTTGTATCACTTATATCCAAATCTACAGAATAAATATTCAGTAGATTTATTTTATGCCAAAAAGATGCTTTATTATCCAAATGTGAGTTATTTTCATGATAATATCTTTATAAAAATCCACAACAAAATCATATTTTCTATGATTAATAGTTCTCAAGTTAATAGTTCTCAAGTTAACCTTATTTATTGCCTGAATAGGCTCAGTACCATAAAATTTGAGTCAAGTAAAGAACTGGATTTATTTCCAAAGCAAAATAAATATACTTTCATAGTAATTAAAAGACAATTGTTGTCTCTCCAAAATCAATGCCTCAACTTTCCTTTTGGCTTTCAAATAAAGATTTTTGTTAAACTTTAATGACATTGAACATTTAAGGTGTGGGAGGTTAAAGTTGACATGTTTCTTAGGTTGGCTTAGTTTTTTTTAAGTAATTTATGATTTTCTATTCTGGGAAATGAATTATTTAAGCTTTCTACTTTATTGTTCGGCATCAGATTGGGGAATTTAAAAGGGAAAGTATTTTGGAGATGGCTCTTTAGAGTCGTTTTGTTCTCTTACAATAGCTCTCAGAGAGACACTCCAAAGGCTCAGATAGTTTCAACGCTGCTTTTAATAAAAAAATGAAAACAAGAAGTGTAGTAACAAAATCAAACATCTACATTAATGATCTGACTGACTTCAGGATCACCCTCTCTATACCTGGACAGCTTGTCTGTTACAGGAAAAAAAACTATTACTCCACCAATACAGTCTCTTCCACACTCTGGTTTGGACCGGATGTAGCAATAGCAGCATGTGGTGCCGCATTATCCTTCACCCTTAGTTATTTTTAGTTCACTGCACTGTAAGTCCAAAATACTCAGACGTTTCCCTGGGGTTCTTTACTTATAGGTAACATAATTCTTCTCTTTGTACCTTGTACCTCCAGCACCGCAGTCTCTGGTTTTCAGTTTTAACACAAACTCTACTTCATATCCACTGGGTTTGACACATATTTAAGCCAATAGGAATCTATAAAAATTAGTATATAAGGTAAGGGCACAGTCAAAAGCTGTTATTCGGCGATTAAGATCCTCCTATAAATAACTCCGTTGGTCTAAAAAAAATGTTTATAAAATGGCAGGATTTTTTTAGGCAGAGGCCCATTTCAACAGTTGCTTCAATGAAAAAAGATGATGACAGATTCTTCTAGCAATATGGAAGTGCCTGTTTATCCAGGGCTGAAGATTGCGGACCAGGGTGTATGTGTCCGTTGCTGGGGTCTCAAGATGATAGGTAATTATATATTGCACCACCTGCACCATGGTAGCTCCACCCCTGCTTAGGGGTTTACTGTTTGTAGATATGTAGTGATTGCAGTTGTTCATTTTAAGTATATAGGGAGTAATGGCTTTGATATGAAAATATGCCAGGATTAGTTTAAGACTCAATAACTCAACAGCTTGTGTGAAAGCAAATGTCTCCTCCTCTGTCATTCTGTTCTGTCTTCAATCTTTTCCATTTATCACATCGGCAACACATTGAAAATCAAGTTTAACAATGAAGGAGTGAATAGTGATCAGCTGGCTTTACAGCCATGTGTCGCATTTTTGCATAAATATAAAGGCCAGATGCCCTAAAAGTCAAATTATTTGAGCTTTTAGACCTCAGCTATATAGATGCATGCTTTGCAAGACACGATACTCTATGTTCACCATGTGAGCTCATGTGTATCACAGCAGTGGGGCTTATTAAATGCTTATTAGTATATAGGGAACACCTTTCTCTATAATAGTTATCAGTTTTGCGATGTTGTTGACGTTTGCGATGTTGGTAACGCCTTTGCGTCACTCGCGACCCAACACCAACACCCGACGAGGGCTGCAATGAGGGGCAAAGGTGCCCGCATGGATCGCATTAGCAGTTCAGGCACCATCCCAATACCTGGGGCAACCCTGTTCCTGCCAGTAGTGTACCTGGATCCCTGTTCCTGTCAGTAGCTGTGCTCACATCACCCACATCCGAGAAGCGTACCTGGATGCGACCCTGCCAGCAGTGCAGCACTCACCTTCTTGGCAGCTCCCGTCCTCCGGCCGAAACTATATTCTGGATCAAGCCGTGCATTACGCAGGCAGAATGCGCATGCGTGGCTTGATCCAGAAAGTAGTAAAGGAAGTGAGTGAGGCGAGGCTGGTAGGGTCACATCCAGGTACGTGCTTTGCGCTGCTGGCAGGATTGCATCCAGGTAGACTACTGGCAGGAACAAGGTAGCCCCAGGTACTCGGATGTGGGAGATGTGAGCACAGCTACTGGCAGAAACAGGTATCCAGGTACGCTACTGGCAGGAACAGGCTTGCCCCAGGTACTGGCCTGGTACCTCAACAAGACACAGGGGATAGAGAGGAAGGGGAAAAGGAGACAAGGGAGGGAGAGGAGGGGCAAAGGAGACACGGGGAGGGAGAGGGGGGGAGGTGACATGAAGGGGGAAAGGGAGAGGGGGAAAGGAGACACAAGGAGGGAAAGGGAGAGAGGGAAAGGAGACACAAGGAGGGAAAGGGAGAGAGGGAAAGGAGACACGGGGGAGAGGGAGAAAGGAGTAACAGGAGAGGGAGAGAGAGGGGAAAGGAGACACAGGGGAGGCAGTGGGGGAAGGGAGATATGGGGGAAGGGAGAGGGGCAAATGAGGCACAGGAGAGTGAGAGAGAAGGGAAAGGGGACACAGGGGAGGCAGTGGGGGAAGGGAGATATGGGGGGAAGGGAAAGGGGGAAATGAGGCACAGGAGAGTGAGAGAGGGGGAAAGGAGACACAGGGGAGAGAGGGGGGATGGAGACACAGGGAAGGGGGAATTTGTAAAAGGAGGGAAAGGGAGAGAGGGAAAGGAGACACAGGGGGAAAGGGAGAGGGAGAAATGAGTAACAGGAGAGGGAGAGAGGGGGGAAACGAGAGACAGGGAAGCGAGAATTTTATTCCTGTAATTTCTGATGGGCAATTTACTAGTATGTAATAAACAGGAGACAGTGAATGTATCCAATCAGTTTCTCCAAATCATTAATTCAAGTTCCTACATCCCAAAGATAAGTAATAAGTAATGATAAGTAATACAACATGGTATTATATGCAATGTATGCAATGTATTAGAATGCAAATTAAAGTAAATATCATCAGTTCCATAAATATTTGCCAAAAACTGTGAGAATATGATTACAATAAAAGCTGTATCTTAAATTTTATAAGTTTTGGATTACACAATAATAGCTGCTATTCTCCTGATCGATGACACTTCTATAACTGACATTTCAAATGTAGTTTACTTTATAACTTCTGATGAATATTGCTATGTATAATTACTTAAGACTGGGATATCAGCTTGGTTAGCAAAATGTTTGTACAGTTGGCTACCTGGACCATTACATCCTTATAAATGTATCTCAGAAAGATAACATCAAACTCTTCTTACAGAGATCACCATCTTCTTATCTTCTTTGAGGCGTCCAATGGATTTGTTAAAAATTCTTTCACCAATAATCAACTCTTTTTTTTTATTCTCTTTTTCGTTGTAGAATGTTTCAGAAATCATATAATTTGTCGGCTGGAAATCCAGTGGATATGTTGCTAATTTGTGGAAATTCCATTAAGTGCCTTTCATTCATTTTTCCATATATTGTATCAGTTTTCAAGTTCAACCATCCAAAAATCTGCAAGATATTATTTCTGAGTCGGGAGGGTACAGAACAGTATCATTGTACATCAGATTCCATCCATCTACATATTGCTCTCTGAAATACACACGCCAGAGTTTTCCGTGCAGTGTCTGAATATTTGAGCATTTTATTTCCATGTAAATCTGTATTAAATATAGTTTATGAAGACCTTTAACACTGCATTTTTCACCAACCAAGCATACTATGACTGGTCAAAACGCAATATTACCATGAGGTATCAATGAAAATATAGAAACACAGAAATTGGCTGCAAGTGCATTACCTGTTAGCCGTGGTTAGCAACTCCGCCCTACAAGAGCTGTCATCAGTTGCGGATTTCAGTATGCTTGTATATTCAGATTATTTCTGCTTTAACACACCTGATTTACTCAGCTTCATTCATTGTGATTGATCCACCTTTGCCCATGCAGAGATAGATTGAAATCCTGTACTGTTAGAGGTCCATGCTGTAAAGAATTCATATGACACTAAAAACTAAACATAACAGGAGGTTAATGATCAAATAAAATGTGACATTTGTACAGAGTTTCTTAGGATTTTTTGGTCTGTTATGCCATCACAAAGAGGCAGACTTGTCAATATTACTTTATTTTGAAGTTGCTCTATCTTAGTTATTGAACTTTCATCTACCACTGATGAGGAAATCTGTTTTATTTGTTTGTTTATAATTTGAAGGTTAATATATTAATCCAAAAGTGTCTAAAGCAAAACATAAACAGTAAAGGTACATCACTTGGGAACTAAAAACTTTGTTTTGTGCAAATTTCCTTATGAATTAATCAAGCCTTCTAAAGGATTGGGATGCTTGATCAACCCTGATTAGTTCAGTTTATTCTTTATATACTACTTTAGATTGAAAGTAGCAAGTTTCCAGTCTTGTTGGATGCTTTGGAAAAAAGCACTTTCTGAAAAGATTCCAAGCTCAAAACAGGGCCCTTCAATTTCTGAATTGTATTTGCCTTGTTCTTATCCCCTGTACAGCGCTATGGAATATGTTGGTGTGATACAAATAAAAGTTAATACTATTAATAACAATATAGTTCTAGTACATACTATACAATAACAATAGATATGACCCCACTTAATATGTCCTATACCTCATTTAAGTCCATGTACCAACTGTAGTCATTGTTTTTAACCATATCTATAACTTCTATAGAAATACAAACATTCAATCTTAAGCAAATATCTGTCTTTGGCTAATTGAACTTTGCTCAGTCTTAGAGACATGATATATCCATCAAGTGATTAAAAACTTTAGCTCTGTTTCCAAGATTTATCCAGCCTCTGCTCTCATTATAATTGCTTTATTGCATGTGGAAGAACTGTGCTGTCAGATGCTACTTATGATTCATGTTATCAGTGAGCATTGTATTGTGGATTCTCATGAAACGGCTTAATAGTGATTGCTGTCCAATATAAAATAGTTAAGTCATATATATATCTTCGCAAAAATCTTCTGTCCAGCACAAATCCCAGGATATGCAATATCCCTTCAGTGGTCTAGAAATTCTGGGCAGGGTCATGCAGATGAGAACACACAGGGTTGTTACTCTTGATTCAAAATCCTTTATTAGATGGATCATTTTAAAGTTTGCATCTTCTATTGTAACAGCTTTTTCAACAAAAGACAGGTTGGCAGCGACGTTTAACCTGCCCACAGACAACTGTTTCGATCTATTTGGTCTCATTAACATTTGAATTGCTGCTAGATCTAAGACTCAATTTTATTGTAGTCTATGTAGATTCCCTACTTCTGGAAACATACTTTCTGATTAATAAGTGGTAAGCATAGGGAGATGACTTTTTCTTTGAACATGAAATATATTGTTGCACGTAATACTGATTTATACACTGACAAAGTGAATTAGTGAATTTTGGCTCAGATTTGCCTCTCTGTATGTACATCTGTGTCTCCGCAGAATGAAAATAATCTTTAACCTGTTTGAGCGGCAACAAAAATTATTAAAACATTCAGTGTGTGAAAATTGAAGACCAGCAGATTCCTTAATCAGCCTATATCACCGTCCAAATGCAGAGCACGTGAAAGTTTCTCTTTGAACCTAATCATTAGTATGATCACAGACAATGGGAATAAATCTTCTGTGTGTTACTCACCTCAATCTTTTGGTATGCTCAGCACTCCTTCTATGCTGTTTTCTCTTTGAACAATGTTGGACTGTGTAAATTGTTGGCGATTTGCAACCAGCTCCTTCCAAAACCGTTCTTATTTCCCACCCAAAATCTTGGGAATCTTGTAAGTACAATGGAGAACACATGTAACAGCTGGCTAGGAACAACATGCAATTATCAGTCCCTAGGACAAACTATTTTTACTGGGTTGTTAGAATGTTACCTTGTGTCTGCAGACACTCAGTACCTGTGAGTTTTATTACGCCAACAGTGTGAGTTATTGCAAACCATTTCAGAAAAGAAAATGCTAAATTATTCAAGAACCTAGAAGATAAAAACATTCAATATTATTTCATGTATACTACCTAAATCTACATCACCTTGCAATCACACATGAAGCTTTTCCTCCACCTAAGGCACTATGTGTACTGGCATGCAAATGAGTAATCAAATGATGATTTGCAGTTAAGATATAATATTGATTTTATGATTATTATTTTGCAAATGCATGACTAGACCTTATGCATTGTTACTAATTTATTTGACTGGACCACTATACATACGTACAAGTTATATAGAATATCCGATTAGGTATAGAATCTTTAGTAAAACAGGAAAAGAATAACATAGAATAATATTCTATACCTAATTGGATATTCTATATTCTGGTTGCTCTGCCTATCCTGGTGCTCCATTTATTTCTTATTGAGGAGATTATTTTGGACAAGATCCACAAATCAGCAAAAGCAAGGATTTATTTGCAGAAAGAGTAATCTTGGACTTCTACCCTATACTGAAGTCCAGCTTCATATCCCTGGAGCATTCTGTGGCAATGCTTGGCAGGCAATTGAAATATATCATTGACTTTAAAAATATTTTTTATCCTCCAAACTCAAGATTTTGAAAATCTAATTTGCATAATATTGTTTATGTCATTAAGTGATGTAGACAAGCGAGTGATGTCCATGGCACTCCATCCTAATCTACATTGCTTTTTGATGGTATGGCCTTACTTTAGCCCAGATCTCATCAATTTGAAATTAAATAGTTTTGTTTCCTTATTTCTACCTCAATTTAAAAAGAAAAAGACTTCTGTCATGATATTGTTTTGATGATCACTTAATCAAAGGGATGAAATGGCTATATATATATATATGGTGTGGGTATGTTGTTGTTTTTGTTTAGTCGTTCAGTCGTGTCAGACTCTTTATGACCCTATGTACCACAGCATTGCAGGCACATCTGTCAGCCACTGTCCCTCTGAGCTCCCTCAAGCTCATATGGTCATTCACTGACATCATCTATCCATCTCCGTCCCCTTCTTCATGTGGGGAAAGCAAAGAGTATTTTTTGTAAGCTTCATGCTTTATACTATACTGGCGACTTGCCCGTCAAAAATGACAGGGCAATAAAATTTGAAGCCATGGCAATGCTGTTTGCGACACAATGTTAAGCTTTTGCTACTCTGAGGACCTTCGTCGCTCATTGCAAGCCTCTCCTCTTGTGTACTTTTACTCCTGTGAGCACCTTTGGCGCTCATTGCGAGCGTCTCTCATTGTGTACTTTTGTTCCCCTGAGCACCTTCGGCGATATATATATATATATCACTGCAGTGTAAAAATTAAAAAATGTTTACTGTAGTGTAAAGTATAAATTAATGTATGTTAATAATTAATTCTGAATAAACAAATGTATTAGGAAGTGTGAAGCATTAATGTATTCATAAAGTAACGGCAGTGTAAAATATGCTATTAGCGTAGATATTTATTTCTATATTTTTTCTTTTACTAAGAATTAATTAATGAATTACTTCAATCAATATGCTGAAGAGCTAACAATCTCTTTTTATTTTTCTGCAGCATACAATGTACATTTGGACTGTTGCTGCCCTGAGGAGAAAGTGTCAGCAATGTGCCAATTGTGCAGTATAAAAAGGCTGCGCGCGCGAGGCCAAACCGTTGGTTTAGTGCCGAAAAGCTCCATTTTAGATTTGTAATGTTATTAGTTGATTGGGTGATTGGCTATGTGTTACGCGGCTCTCAAGCATTTTCCGTCCTTTCGAATAGTGTATTTTGTACCTCGTACGTTCCTGGGTAAGTGTTACGCGGCTGGCGGTGTTTTGCGCCGTTCGGGGTTGTGTAGCCGTGTTTTCATTTTTTCGGCCGCCATTTTTTTTTCTTGCTTAGTGGATTTTCTAGTGCCTCAATTGCTTGCAGCCTAAGGCAATCCCTCGTTTCCTAACTGTTTGGAGGCTAAGTCCCGCGTCTTTCCGTGCTTCAAATGCTCGCCTCTCTATGCGAGGCTCGCAGGCAATGAGCACCTTCGGCGCTCATCACCTAAGTGCTGCAAGTTTTATTGGCTCAACTGCTCGCCTCGCTTCTGATAATACATGAGTAACTGTGTTTACAGACTTAAATTGATGTTAATAAGGCGTTGTTCTAAAAGCCTGGGATGACTACGTGGGGAGCCATAATAAGGCCTATCAATCCTATCAAATCCCTTGCATGATAGTGCTATTGTGCATTGTATTCTTACTAAGCCACTTCATGGATATGATCAATGCTTGTTATAGTCCTGATAAACTATTTCCATTATAGGGTCACTGTTAATTCATTCATTTTCACCATAAAGACAGGCTTCCATGATAGGATCAGTATTCAATACAGCACGGCCACATTAGTATCTTGAGACCTTTAATACATCCATCCATTTAAAGGACCGTCGTTGGTTACACGTGCTACACATTTTGAGCCGTTGCTAGCTAATAGGGATGGAAAGTAAGACATACGCTTAGTCTATCTGTTTTGAGCTACTTTTGGCGACAGAGCCAATAGGTTGCAAATCCCCTAAGCAATTTGTTTATCGCATACTTCATACATCATTTTCCTATTTCCCCTGAAAGATCTGAAGTTAATATTAAAAAGAAAAGACAATGAAGAAATGTTTTATGATGTGAAAATTTGGATGAGGTCACTGTATTGTCTACATGCCAAATGTTATTAAGTTGTCTACAAAAGACTGTTATTGTTGTATGTGTAACAAATTGACGTTCTGTTAAAAAATTTAAATCATTTTCAATTGGTTGCAGATACATACACACTGAAATCTCCAACTGCAGCATATTGAGTACAATATAGATTAGGCCGTCTATATATCTATCTATTTAAAAAAAAAAAAGATTTTCTATAGTAATATGAGCAGATTTTGCAAATGAAATCCATGGACATTTTTTTCAGGGTCACCTGGGGTGGGTAATTTATGAAATCTGTAGCTGAAATATGTCACAATATAGGAAAAATGTATCTATAGGAAGTGAACTGCACAGCGTGCTAATTACCAGTTGTTATCAGGCCTAATTATATCACTGCTGTGGCATCCCAAACAAAGTTTGGTGAGAACAATCATTGTCTATCGATCCTGGTGATCAACGGATTAAACAGGTCAGGATTTGCGGTTTTCATTCCTTAACCAAGGTGACTCAATCAAACTGTCTGATCTATTAATTAGCACACCTGTATTTAGGTAGGGATAACCACCAAACCTGGCCTCTGAATGTGTCTGGGGTTGGTAACCACAGGTTTACAATGAATACATATTGTGATAAACAAAAATAAAACACTGAGGTGGCCCCTGGAACAGTAAGGGAAGGGGCTTTTGACCTCCATATAAATAGGGAAGGTATTCCGGGTCAGTTGGTAGCATGAGCTGTGAGTGGGGATTGGTTATTGGAAATTAATAAAAACCCCTGTGTTCCGCACAGGCAGTTAGGTGGGAGCATGTGAGAAGAATCATACTTCCCTCCCGTTCTCCTCTTTTTGGGTTATTTTGTTTTATTGACTGTCACAGCTGGTGTGACGGGGTGCTTGCTCAATTTATTGGGGAGCCCTTACATGGGGTCTGTTAATAGTCGGTTGCAGTGGTCTCAGTTCTCCTCATAGGCTCATAGGCGAAGGAACCCAAAAAAATATGGGAGGGCTAGTTCTACTCTACTCCCAGGACACGAAGCAGGGGCAGATCTACCGCCGACTTTCTGGGGGCTTCATTGCTGCAGTGCCCCTCAAAAACTTTTTTATATATATAAATTATGGGTCAAAGCTTCCATGGGAAATACATACTGCTCCATAGTTGTGGTAATGCATACGTTTAATTTTTCTATTTTTTGTGTCCCCTATTCATTTAATTTGCTTCCCCCCTCCCCCCCCTCCTTTCTCTTGTGCTGTGGTGTGTTGTTTATCCCACATAATTGTCCAGTCTCAATTATTGTTATGGTTCATTTTTATCCATTATATGATTTATAGGTAGGAAAGTACCAAATTGAATATGCATCAGTTATGCACCTCTAAAGGTTGGGGTTTGCTTTCATATGCTCAATTATGGAACTCTTGTCCCTTCCGTGTATTTCTAAACACAAATAATACCCAATCTCAGTTACAAAACTATCTCCTGAAAACAATGACATGTGGTCATCCTGTCTAATCATCCTGTCTAAAACAGTCAAACAGGTAGATTGATAGATTATAAATGATCTGCACCAGGGCCCTCTAGTCCTTTGCATGCATTTGTCAGATAGATAGATAGATAGGTAGATATAGATAGATAGATAGATAGATAGATAGATAGATAGATATAGATTGAGATATATATATATATATATATATAGATAGATAGATAGATAGATAGATAGATAGATAGATAGATTTTAAAATAAATGAACACCCTATGTTGACACATGAAGTTATTATGTATTGGTTCCTCTGGTAGTGACGAGTTAATTTGTTTAAAAAAAGAATATATTTTTATCCAGGAATCATTGTCTGAGAAACCTCTCTAGCAAAGCATCACAAAGTAATTGAAACCAGACGTTGTAACTATTGTTCATAACATGTAAAGTACACAGAGCAATGTGTGTGGGATTCAGGTGTTTAACGCTCATGCTTGACTGAAGAACACATGTTTGTGATTGGTAGGAAAATATTTTAACGAGGTTAAGTTAACATTACTGTAACCTATGGAAAATTGCCTGCTTTTATCTCCTTACAGCAGTTAGTCATTTTGGGGACAGGACCTGTTGCAATCCATAGAGATACCAGGTATCACTACAGGACCATATAGACACAGCAGGCCAGGTACATATGTCTGTGTTTCTGGCAGTGCTTATCGATATGGTTTTCATGGAAAATATACTGGAGTGGGTTGGTAGTTTCTTCTCCAGTGGACCGCGATTTGTCCGACCCCTCTACATTGACCTGCCCATCTTGGGTGACGCTACATGGTTTAGCTCATAGCTTCATTGAAGTACACAAGCCCCCTCACCACTACAAGATAGCAATCTAGAAGGGGATAGAGCTCTATTCTTTCACATAAAACTCAAAATGTAATTTATATATATATTTATCTATCCATCTATGTACAGACATCATGTCTAAAACAGGGCCCCTCATTTCCTTCTGCATCAGGTATCCAGGTATCACTAGAAACATATAAATCCCGCGAGAGAACAGACTACATTACATAATGTAATTATCTATCTATCTATCATCTATCTATCTATCTATCTATCTGTCCATATAATCTATCTATCTATCTATCTATCTATCTATCTATCTATCCATCCATATAATCTATCTATCTATCTATCTATCTATCTATCTATCTGTCCATATAATCTATCTATCTATCTATCTATCTATCTATCTATCCATCCATATAATCTATCTATCTATCTATCTATCTATCTATCTATCTGTCCATATAATCTATCTATCTATCTATCTATCTATCTATCTATCTATCTATCTATCTATCTATCCATCCATATAATCTATCTATCTATCTATCTATCTATCTATCTATCTATCTATCTATCTGTCTGTCTGTCTATCTGTCTGTCTGTCTATCTATCTATCGATCTGTCTGTGTGTCTGTCTTTGTGTCTATCTATCTATACATCCATATAATCTGTCTATCTATCTATCTATCTATCTATCTATCTATCTATCTATCTATCTATCTATATATCTATCTATCTATCTGTCCATATAATCTATCTATCTATCTATCTATCTATCCATCCATATAATCTATCTATCTATCTATCTATCTATCTATCTATCTATCTATCTATCTATCTATCTATCTATCTATCTATCTATCTGTCTGTCTATCTATCTATCTATCTATCGATCTGTCTGTGTGTCTGTCTTTGTGTCTATCTATCTATACATCCATATAATCTGTCTATCTATCTATCTATCTATCTATCTATCTATCTATCTATCTGTCCATATAATCTATCTATCTATCTATCTGTCCATATAATCTATCTATCTATCTATCTATCTATCCATCCATATAATCTATCTATCTGTCTATCTATCTATCTATCTATCTATCTATCTATCTATCTATCTATCTATCTATCTATCTATCTGTCTATCTATCTATCTATCTATCTATCTATCTATCTATCTATCTATCTATCTATCTATCTGTCTGTGTGTCTGTCTTTGTGCCTATCTATCTATACATCCATATAATCTGTCTATCTATCTATCCGTCCATATAATCTATCTATCTATCTATCTATCGATCTGTCTGTGTGTCTGTCTTTGTGTCTATCTATCTATACATCCATATAATCTATCTATCTATCCATCCGTCCATATAATCTATCTATCTATCTATCTATCTATCTATCTATCTATCTATCTTTTTATGTTTTCATCTAATATATATTTCTAGCTATATGTTATTCAGTGTAACTATCTATCTATCTATCTATCTATCTATCTATCTGTCAGCCGTATGTTTATTTGCCTTCCTCTAACTCTGGGTATATCCATTTATGTGTATGACTGTCGCTTAGCCTTTTGATTATATATCTGTTCATGGTTTTCCTGTATAGTACTCAAATAATAGAGTATATGCATCTTTATGACTCTGTGTTCATACATATAAACACACACCCACATATACTTGTTTGTGGGAGACAATGTGTGTGTGTGTATGAACTAATGTCATGGTCTATTTTGAGGAATGAAAGCTTTCAGATTTCTGGCTATTATTGCATTTTTCTCAGAATGAGTGTCTTTTTTATGTGGGGAAATCGGGTCATTTTTATCATGCCATTGTGTGTTAAAATAAATCATTTCCTAACACGTCCACAGATTAACACCATAACGTTGACCGGATTAAAAGCCTTGCAGCTGCCTTTCATTACCCGTAACCGCAGTGGAATGAGTAACACAAAAAACAGATTTAGCCTTTTACATTAAATGCTAAATGTGTCATCTCAAAAGAAGGAACCCTATATAAACTACACTGGCATTTTATGAAATGCTTAAAGGGCCATGTACTTCACTGTAAGCGCTCTTCATGGTGTGAAAGAGCACACGATTGAATGTTAAAATAATCTATTTTTTAATTACAGTAAAAATCGTTAAAAAAACAAACATGTTAAGTCTGTTTACAAACAGAGTCTATCCTGCCTACTGACAGCTTCATGATTAATAACAGACAGCTGCAGTGCATGGTGAGGACAGTGATTGATAGCAGTTTCTCCCTAAATTTAGTAATGCACTCAAAAGTTAATCCACAACTGACCTGTTTAGGTGATTCCGGCATTCCATGCTCTGCACAAATTGATTTGCTGAGGGTTAACTATATATTTTCTTTTACACACTACACAGAGCTGAAGTCGCAACTCTGGGGGTGGGCAGTTAGTGACACATGTAAACGCACACTTTAATGAACATGCAGTGAAAAATGCATGTATTTCAAAAATTCTAAAGGTATTTCCACATGCTTTTAGGAGATCTTTACTGTGAAGTGATCCATATTGTGCTGAATTAAGTGGCCCTTTAAAGGCACACAATACATTATTTGTTAATGTCCATATATCATTATTATATGAATCAATAGAAGAATCTTATTAAAATACTGTAATGCTGCCCTTCAGAGAAAAAAACTAAGTATATGCTTCCTCTTCCAATTGACAGCTCTCATTTAATAAGTGATAATCTAATGTTGGCCTTTTAGCCAATCACATGAGATTATGGCCAAATTCATCCTTGGATAAAGGAGATTTGGTAAGAAAAAGTAGCATATACTTGTTGAATCCTTGTGACAAAGCATCACTTGAAGTTTAAAACATCCTGAACACTTTTAATATACTTCATAGAAGGATTCTCCAGTTTTCAATGGCGAGTTACTATGTCCCTTTAGCAGAAGATGTTAAAGAATTGTACATTCCGAGGAGTAGGAGCACCCTCTCCATGGTAATTTACTATTTACATTTTAGGCAAGCAGTTAATTAATTATTAACCAAAGCATAACTCTGATACAGAGCAGGAAAACAAATTAAAGGGACTCTCAGCCCGATTAAATTGCCTGTAACAAAGCCCGCAAGCCTTATGGCTATTAAATTGGTCCCGTAAAGCAACCCACCAACAACTTGCGGGGTAAGGGGGAAAAAACCCTACTGGATGTCGAAATCTGAACTGCGCAGCTGCAAATCCATTGATCTGTCAAGCCCGTAACTGTTACATTCCAATCACGCTATTAAATTGCAACAAATTCACTGACTTTCAACCATGTAACCCGCAAATGGAACCAAAAAGCCAACAGGTACTAGAGAGGACCCGCAAGGTGGTTAAAGTCCTATGCGTAGAACTGGAAATGCAAATATACACGCACTACTGTACTCATAATTAAAGGGAAAGTGATGTTAGGTATTACAATTAATAGCACAACATTCTCAAGCACACAAATCTGCAATAAAAAATACTTTTTATAATGTTTCATTTCCGTGGTGTATCGATCCCGGCAATCAATGTGTTAATACATAGAATGGAACTCGCATGGACTAGAATATCATATTTACGGCTTTATTAATATCTCATTATTTCTGGAATGCGGGTCCGATCTAAACCTGTAATTACGGGTTTGACTACTTGATCATGTTCACGGCCGCACATCTAACGTGCGACAAATGGTTTCTGGGTTTGCGTCTCTGGCCCGTAACTCTCGGCCTGGTCTAATTTATTAGCTCTGTAACACAGACGAATTTCAAGACTTCAGCCTTTGCAGACTTGCCAATGCCGCTACAGGTTTCAAATTTAATAGGGCTGTTAGTCACCCAAAAGTTGTCAAGGCTATTCTTAAAGACCATGATAAACTGGCTGTATGCTGTGTCAAAGTGAATCAGTCTTGGCTCAATACATGTCGCTGTATTTATATGCAAAGGAGCGGCTCCCACATATTAATTAGCTGCTTTGATGTGATTTTTAGGATAACAGTCTGCTTGTCTGTATCTGTATTGGCTAAAATAAAGGCCTGCAGTGTTGTCTGGCATATATACCTCGCTCCCACCCTTAAACACTCCGAGCCGCACATTATCATATAATCAATTCTAAATATTTCAGAAATGTTTAAATGCAGAAAAACTGTGAATACAACATATAGCCAGTGTTTCATGCTCTTTAAAACTAAATCAACTTCCTGTTGGGGTGACCGAGTCCCTTTAAGGCTATCAATCAATTATATTCTAATTTGTGAAAACTTTTTAACAATCTGAATGATTATAACATCTTTATATGTTTTACTTTTTATATATATACGCTGGCAAATAAAGTATTAGTATCTTGCAGAACATATTAAACTTATCCGGCTTCTGTATTCAAGCTATTTGTTATAGTGGAGTGAGGTTTGAGACCTGAAGAGGGCTTCTTAATACTTTTATTTTACTCACAAGTAATATATTTTGCATAAGCTCCTGAAAACAGAAAATTGCATACCGTTATGTGAGATGCAACCAAAACTTTTAATATGACATAACTTAAAAAGTGCAGGGAAATCAAATGTAGATATTACATTTTGCCTCATGTTTATCCTTCTGCACAATGTATGCAAATCTATTTGGAATGGTCTTTCCATCTAATGATATCCAACTCGCTGTGATTATATATACAGATACAGTGCCTTGCAAAAGTATTCACCCCCTTGACTTTTTACCTATTTTGTTACATTACAGCCTTAAATGTAATGTTTTGTTAATCTGAATTTTATGTGATGGATCAGAGCACAATAGTCTAAGTTGGTGAAGTGAAATGAGAAAAATATATACATAAAACTATTTTTTTAGAAATAGAAAACATTACATATACACACCTTTTTTGAAAGGCCCCAGAGGCTGCAACACCTAAGCAAGAGGCACCACTAACAAACACGAAGACCAAGGAACTCTCCAAACAAGTAAGGGACAATGTTGTTGAGAATTACAAGTCAGGGTTAAATTATAAAAAAAATATCCAAATCTTTGATGATCCCCAGGAGCACCATCAAATCTATCATAACCACATGGAAAGAACATGGCACAACAGCAAACCTGCCAAGAGACGGCCGCCCACCAAAACTCACGGACTGGGCAAGGAGGGCATTAATCAGAGAGGCAGCACAGAGACCTAAGGTAACCCTGGAGGAGCTGCAGAGTTCCACAGCAGAGACTGGAGTATCTGTACATAGGACGACAATAAGCCGTACGCTCCATAGAGTTGGGCTTTATGGCAGAGTGGCCAGAAGAAAGCCATTACTTTCAGCAAAAAACAAAATGGCACGTTTTGACTTTGCGAAAAGGCATGTGGGAGACTCCCAAAATGTATGGAGGAAGGTGCTCTGGTCTGATGAGACTAAAATGTTACTTTTCCGCCATCAAAGAAAACGCTATGGCCCTCATTCTATTATCGGCCGTAAATCGGCCGCAAAGCTGCGATTCCTTGCGGGGCTCCCGTTTCCTTGCAATTCAAATAGACGGCGCCGCAAGGATATCCCCTTACGGCCGGCCGTATATCTTGCAACCGGCCGTAAGCTCAGAAATCTTTAAAAGCAAATATAAATTCAAGGCGGCACTGTAAAGCTCTGTAAATGCTAGGGATCATAATGGGGGACATGAGGATTAATAGCAACCCCCTCTCAAGCTTGCACATCAGCCCAAATCCGAGATTTCATTAACTGTTTATTTTCTGGCCGCAGCCTGGGCGGGTCTGAGGTGCTCCAAGTCCTCTGGACTTTTTCCACGGATATTTGACATAAATTAAAATACAAATTATTTACGGATTTGAGTGTAGGGGAATGTTGTGCTATGAATGCTAACACCTACAATCACTTTATAGTCTCCTCAGAGTGCAGGATGGCTTTATTATGGCTTTATTATGTGCTTAATTGGTGCTAGCGGCACCTTTTTGCTGCAAGTAAGCTGCGGCTCGGTTTTAGCCTTGCAGAGAGGGTTCCCGGAGCAATTGAATAGCAACCGGGATTTTCTTGCGGCCGAAACTCTTGCTGCCGTTTAAGATCAAAGGCTTTCCTCTGGCGCGTGCGGCCGCAAGGAATAACAAGGCGCCGGCCGCAAGCCTGCCGGAGCCCCCGGCCGGAAGGGAATAGAATAGGCAAATAGCCTGCGGCCGGTCCTTGCGGCCCCGCATCTCCTACGGCCGATAATAGAATGAGGGCCTATGTCTGGCGCAAACCCAACACATCACATCACCCAAAGAACACCATCCCCACAGTGAAACATGGTGGTAGCATCATGGTGTGGGGTTGTTTTCCAGCAGCCGGGACTGGGAAACTGGTCAGAGTTGAAGGAAAAATGGATGGTGCAAAATACAGGGATATTCTTGATTTGAGGCTAGGACGAGGTTCACCTTCCAGCAGGACAATGACCCCAAACACACTGCTAAAGAAACACTTGAGTGGTTTAAGGAGCAACATGTAAATGTGTTGGAATGGCCTAGTCCAAGCCCAGATCTCAATCCAGTAGAAAATCTGTGGTCAGACTTAAAGATTGCTGTTCACAAGCGCAAACCATCCAACTTGAAGGAGCTGGAGCAGTTTTGCAAGGAGTAATGGGCAAAAATCCCAGTGGTAAGATGTGGCAAGCTCATATAGACTTATCCAAAGCAACTTGGAGCTGTGATTGCCGCAAAACGTGGCTCTACAAAGTATTGACTTTAGGGGGTGAATAGTTATGCACATTGACTTTTTCTGTTATTTTGTCCCATTTGTTGTTTGCTTCACAATAAAAAAAAAAAAAAACATCTTCAAAGTTGTGGGCATGTTCTGTAAATTAAATGATGCAAATCCTCAAACAATCCATGTTAATTCCAGGTTGTGAGGCAACAAAACATGAAAAATACCAAAGGGGGTGAATACTTTTGCAAGGCACTATATATCAAACAGAGCGTCTGTTGTTATATACTGAATGGCCTTTATTTGGAAGAGTTTCCTTTGTTTTGACAGACAACTTCTACCTTATTATAACACATTTTTAGTTGGTCCTAACAATAATTAGCTCCTATTTCTTGATCCAGATAATGTGCACCTGACGCGTATGCCCATATGGATGATTCCGTGAAACAACAGTTAATGGAGATTGCTCATTTGCAGGTAATATTATTTTTTATATGGCTGCCAATCCCCCACACTTCCCTTACCTTATCTTCATGCAGCTGATACAGGCAGCTCCCCTCCCTGGTGGCTCCTCCACGGGTCAGAGCAGAGACCAGGGGCCAGGGAGTCATAGAGGTCCTTAGGGAAGGAGTGCCAAGGGTGGTAGTTGGCAGGTGGGGGCATTTTTCCCCGCCACCAGACCAACACCCCCACGCCCCTTGCTGCCTGCTGCCTACTGCCTACACTTGAACACTGGCAAAATAATTATAAAAATTAAAAGAGAATCTAAAACTTCTCTTTTTTTTTATAATCTGTTATATGCAATTAGTTAGCAATGGGAGTTGCAGTTTTTGTTTCGCCTTCTACTGGTTATTATTTTCTTTATTATCTACGTTTTGTTCCTCATGATGTTTTCCATTCAAACCCTAACATTGTAAATATAGGAATACAGTGGTTATTTAAGTGCATGGCATCTCTACAAAAAAGTTGTTATTAATATTTCCAAGAAAGATTACTAGATTTTCTAAATAATACAACAATGAAGCATATTTCAAAGAAAAGAGAGTGAATGAAAAAGTAAAAGAAAACACCATATCCTGTTCCTGGAAAGTGAGAGAATAAGATAAATGGAAAGAGACAAATGATTTGAGTGACACATGAGTTGGGAATATATGGAATAACGTTCCTGTTTATGTGGCCGAGGCTGAAATAGAAAAAAGTATTCAAATGCTCGTCTGATATATACATAGCTGAAGCATGGGTAATATTAGGCAAAACATATTTAAATTGTGTTCAACAAGCAATCTTTTTTTTTAGATTAAATGTTTGATATCTGAGAAATAACATATTAGTCTCCATTTGTGGAATTGAACCCACGCTCTTGAATATTCCAGGCTAGCCATATAAATTATGCATTTCCTCTGCTCTTTGCTCATTGTGTCCAAACCAAATGTTTGTAGAGCCTTCACGTGGCATTGCTCACCACTCACTTTCTCACATAAAGACCATTACTTGACTTTGTTGTATATCCAACACTTTCCTTTAATCAAAACTCTTGACCTAAGTGGAGAAGGCAACAATCTGGCATCAGGGATCAAAAACGGAGAGTAAAAGCGTCAAATTCCGATCCAGCTATGACTCTAAGTCTATTTTCTTCCATGACGTAGGAAGATTGTGGGCCAGCTATTTTCTTAGTGGTTCATCGCAAAGCATCCAACCCCTTACACAACAGGCTGTGCCCTGCTGATATTGTGTAAATATATATTTATAGTGTTCCAGATACTTCAAGAGAAAGCATTGGCAGAGGTGAGGCTTGAATAAATTAAGCTGCTGTCCAAACCAGACACAATCCAGAAGTTAGCAAAGCGAAAACAAATGAGAGTATTTGAGTCTGGATCTTCAGCCTGAGGTCATATGCGCTGATGGGTTCAGATTCTTTTGCGATATAGAAAGATGCAAGAGTCAGATTGAAAGCTTAGATGTCAAATAAAAGGCAACATTGAGTATGAGCTATTTACGTACATTTGTCAGGTCCCATGTTTCCTGCTGGCCATTCAGTGGCACTCACCTCTTCTGCTTCTTTTGGCGCAGTATGTGCACCCAAGCAACTGTGTATATTCCCACATTTATGCTTGCATTGAGTGTGCAGTGCCATCTATGTTTGGAGAAACTATTTCCATAGAGTGAAATCCAGGAACATCTGCTGGATTTCGCTTCCACCTTCTCCATTGCCATTGTCCCACTCATCCAGTCTAGCAATTGATTTTTGTTGGAATTAGGATGTTTGACTCTAGGTCTATATATATTAGTTCTGCTTTCTTAGTTCCATCTAATCACCTCGCTGTTCTTCTGATTATTCTCCTGAGTGTGATGGTTTGGCTTGTCTAATGACTATTCTACTTTTTAATATATCCTAGACTACAAATCTGATTTGCCACCCCAACTTTTTGATCGTTCTTTCGCCCTTATTGGTTACTGCCGCATTGGACTGCCTTCAGGGGCGTAGGAAACAGAGGGATGAGGGTTTACAAATCCCCCACCACCAGAATTCTGCTGACAGCCAAAGGAACAAAAGGTGAGGGGGACAGGGTGTTGAGGAGGATAGGGAGGGGGAGAGGGAGGTGAGGAGGATATAAATATATATATATATATATATATATATATTTATATACATATTTCTGAATCATTTCCAATGCAAGAAGAAGGATATATATAATCCAGAAAATGTTGGAAAAAGACATCAAGAATGTAAAGTTGCCTTAAAGGAAATTGTACATTCCTTTCTACTCTAAATTTTTTTGTAAATAAGTGTAAATAATTTATAAATATGCATTTTATGTGAAAACAGTATGTCAATTTAAAGGCCTTAACATAATTGATCACTACTGCACTGGTCCTTTGAAGATGGAGGAATTCAAGTGGTGAATCTGAAGGAGACTACAAACTAGTAACTAAAAGACCCACTATCAATTTAATAGCGCTTCAAGATATGCACAAAAACTACTTATGCATAAAAAACATTACATGCATAAAAAAACTACTTATGCATAAAAAACATCATATGCACATGAAAATCACACACAAAAAACAGCATATGTGAATACTTTGAAAACTACTATATAATCATTATAACTTTATAACTATTATTACATTTTATTTAAAGAAGGATATTTATTATGTATCCCCCCCCCCCCCAGCAGATTTTTGTCGTGTTCCTACGCCCTTGACTGCTTTGTAACTCGGCTCCACCACATTCAGCACTTATAATTTCATGTATTGAAAGCTGGTATAACTAGTTAAGAGAAATATAAAGGGTACAGAGCCATGTACAAAAAAAGCTACATTGATGAAACGTAGTGCACTAATCATAGTTGATTAGAAATTTGTCATAAAAACCCATCCCCTTGAAATAATATTATTTTAAAATTTGAATATAAATTAATATTAACCCCCTCCTCACCCACTAGGCTGGGAAGGCAGGTCACACTGCTAAAATACTAATGTATTCTTAAATAGAAACGTAATATTTTTAGACTTAGAGAATCACTCACCTTTTGTTTTTACCTTCTTACACCACTCTGTCGGTCCAGCAATCCTCCTTTTGGTTTATTGTGGCTTCTCCTTCTCGTCTCATCTCCTAAATACATGTCAAGCTTGATTCCAGGTAGGCGAGGTCCCATGATGTGATTGATAAACTCTCCCCCTCCCCAAAGCAAGTCACCTTTATCTACCCATGACAAGTCACCCCTATGCTCCTTTCCCAATGCAAAGACCCTTCCTCCTCCTCTTACCCCATGGCATGTCACCTTCTTCCCCTTCTCCAATGACAAATCACCTAAATCCCTTTATCCATAGCAAGTCACCCTCCTGCCTCACACCAATCGTATATGCTATATGCTTTATGGAGGTTTTGCTATGTTTTGGGATATAATAATCTTTTAAACCATTGGTTGTACTTGTGTTTAGGCATAAAAGTAGATGTGAAAATACTGCAAGTTTATTAATTTTGATCTCTTGAGCATGAAAAAAATACTGCAATATCTATAATTCTTGAAATATATAGTTTTGCATATGTATATGTAAATATAGTCACCTGAATCATGGGTCAGGAAACTGGCTTGAAACACTGACACTGAAAGAGTTAATGTGTGCTATGTGCCACACTCAATAGACTCCATTCACCTAAATTACAACATATAGATAATACACTGTGATTGTACACGAATACCATATCCATGTTGTTCATAAAATAATCAACATTGAATATTATAATTTACTCAAAAATGTTCCACAGATTCAAAGGTTTCATGGCAAATAAGAACCAAAAACACCTATTAAGTATGCCCATTCTATTTACCTAAATGATTGGCTTAAATTTAGGCTTAGAATAGCTTTGTGCTTATCCCAGTCTATTTGTGTCTATCTACTGGAAGGCTTTTTCCCCGCATGTAAATTCTGATTAGCATTACTTCTAAACAATGCATAAAATCTCTTATTTTGACTTACTTTTAGAAAGTGCTGTATTTGCATTCCCAATTAGAGAATCCTAAAAAGTGCAATCCGGTATGTACTGTGCAGATTTTGACTTTCGCTAAATATTTTGACTTTTGCTAAATATATTGCATATGTCAAGCATGTGTGTCTGTGTGTGTTCTCTTGGACCAATGCTAATGGCTAGAAATAACATTTTCTTTGACTCTACTACCATGCTCTAGAGTGAACTCCTACGTACGTATTTTATGGGTGATAGGTTGTCTGATCTACAATGAGGTCATATTGGATCACACGGTGAGTTTGGAGTGTCAACTACCAGTTCATCATAACCAAGGAATGCTTGAGTCTATCACTTATTGTTTGGATTGTGCAATAAATAAAGGCATTCCTGCCCTCTCACTGAACAATTCAGTGATGACTTTGAGAAAACCCTAACTCTGCTATCTTAAAAATGTGAATCATAGTTATCTATAGTAAGAACGTCCCAGTGCCAAACCTCTGGGAATTATCTCTTATTTTGGATTACAATTAGTTTTGACAATGTAGAGAAAATATGCTGGATGGAAGTCATGATGTTAGAAAGTTCAGCATATTTCACAATGTTGAACTAGAGTCAAAATTACTTTTTCAGTTATTTCTCCCCGAAGAAACCTACATTGCACCAACCTTGTATTTTGCACCTGCTGATAGTATATGCGACCAGAGATGTGAATTCACTGTTGAAGAATGGGCTCAACATTGTGCCTAACTTATATTGTAGAATATATTATATTTAATAATACATTATTTGAAGTGAGTAATAGGTTCCATATTCCCAGTATTGTCTTTTTTTATCTCCTTCCTAAAATCTGTACTTGTTATCTTGTGTACCTGTATACATTTTGTCCCTCTACTGAACACACAAACTACAAAAATAACGTAAAATGAAAACAAATAAAAAACATTTTTTAATAACTATATCAGAATTGTGGAAATTATATGTAGAGAAATAGATCACTGGGTGTACAGAAATTATTTTAACTATAATACTGCTAAATATTCACTTCAATTTAGATGTGCCCTCCCCTTTGACAAAGCCGCATCATAGCGCTGAAACATGTGTTAGGCGTTTATATAGTTTATATAGTGGTACTCTTTACCACTATATCCTTTCTATTGGCTACCTACTTTCATCGAGCCACTCTCACATTCAACATACTCTCTACTTCTATTACACATTACCCACTCCTACATTCCCATCACATTTCTTTGGTCTTGTCACCATTATCACATGACAGCTATTTGCTACTCAATTCCAATCCACTCCCCATATTATTATTATATTGTATTTGTAACGCTCCAACATATTCCATAGCGCTATACAGGGGTCGACTACAATGAAAACCACAATATTAACTCATGGAAAAAAAAATTAAGGACTTAAAAACTTAAGTACATGGTGCTTTTTTTCACTGACGCCTTACAAGATTGAAAACTTGCAAACTTACAATCAAATCGACATCTCTAAAACATCTCTTATCTGCTCCCTACCTCCAACAAGACCTTCTATTTGCACCCCAAATTCCATTAAACCTGTGCTATCATTCTATACATGCTTTTAGCACCTATTTACCACCATGAAGCCCTTTCCATCAGCACCTTACATCTATAAAACTCTACCTACCTGTTCTCTTCATTCAATAAAAACTTCTCACCCAATCTCCACTTACATGTAATGCATTTGATTAACTTTCCAGTGACCTGATGTATGTCTGGTTTCCTCTTCAATCTATAATGACTACCAGGAAAGACAAATTAAGTAATTTACTGAGCCATTCACCAAGTAATGTACATTTAGGGACAGTGGGGCTTGAAATACTGGATCACTAGACAGAAAAGCAGATCTATGCTCCATGTTCATTTTCTAGCAAGCACTTTTCCCAGTCTGCAATTATGTTCTACAATTAGCATCCAGCACTTACACTAACAACCTATGTGACTGTTGCTATACTTCAGAGGCTATTAGCGCTTTCACTTCTGTAGCAATATTGAGAATTATCAGGTAGAATATCGTGGACTAGACATGTGGTGTCTGAAAAAATATGTGTACTTGGATATGAGACAAAAAGGTAAATGTAAAAAGGAAACCGGAGAAGCTTCAAAAAACATTATGATTACAACGAAGAGCTTGTGTAATGTGCACATGACATGGGGTCCTTCGAGGTTTAAAAAACTCTGTACACCAGAAGAAGTGTCCTATGAGGATAACATTAGCACCTAAAAAAATGTATGGTTGGTTTTAACCATCATACTACCAATGCAAATAAATATCCTTTTAGGTAAAACAGTGCAACAATGAAACTTGAACCAAAGCTTGATGGATCAATCAACCACCCTCATATTTTTTTTTGCTGAATTGTGACAAAACTAGACTTAATAAAGAAGTGGAACATGCAGTTTAAAATCCCACCTCAAGTCAGATTTAAAATAAAGTAGGTATTACCTATAGGAACATTGATGAAACATACCTGTAGGAAAGTATGAAGCATACATAGATGGATTGTTATTTTAGAGCAAAGATCAGATCAGACAGCACTGCCATGCACTGTTTGGGTATTTGTTGTTGTTTTTTAGTCATTCAGTTGTTTCTGACTGTCAGTGACCGTATGGACCTCAGCCCTTAGTATGCCAGACACAATTGTCTATGGTTGTGCTTATCCCTAAGGTTATATTGGCAAAGATACTAGAGTGGATCACCAGTTTCTTCTCCAGCGGACTTCGCTGCTATGACCTGGCCATCTTGAATGACCCTACACGGTATAGCTAACAGCTTCATTGAAGTACATAAGCACCTTCACCACGCAAAGTTTGGGTATACTATGCTGTTAATAAGTACAACTTGCTTTATCCTGATCTTAAAATTGAGTACATCATGTTGGAGAGGTTATTTTTATCATACTGTGAACAGGTAATCTCTATTTTATATTAACTGCATGTTTGTGTTTGTTATATTATTATTTTCTAGAGGGTACTACTCAATATATTGACATAGTACCAGCAGTTGTAATGCATTTCTGAGCTGACTCCATTTGTTTCTGGACCAATTTTGACCATTCTGCCTACAGAGATACCTCTACGTGTACAAACCTACATTGCATGTTGAAATATGCCACAGGTGCAGCAGAGGGCTCTCTCCTTCCATTCATTTCAGTATATACTCTCAGGTAATTTGTTCACCAGGTATTGCTACTATTGAAAAATAATGACAGTACACCTCTGGCCTATTTACAACTAATAAGGCTATACAGAGAACTTAAAGGACCACTCTGGTCATATTTTTAAAAAATGACTATTTTGAGGAACTGCAATTAAAATATGCAACTGTTTTTAGAATATAAATATGATAATATAATAAGCCTCTAATTTTTTACCTTTATGTACAATTTTGTGGTTGTGTAATCTTCAACTTTAGATTCAGCATGTCCCCCTAACACATCACTAGAGATCAAACAGGGTTTGAGATTTTACAGCAGGGAAGACAAAGGCCAACATGATGGGAAAAGCCAGCTTATCATATTTGTATACCAGCAGTTTGTGTCTGGCCATCTTTGGTGTGTCTTGTGGAAATGATAAAGAATCTCCACTGCCAAGAGCTCTGGTCCTTGCAGATAGCTCAGGGTTATCTTTTGACCCATGCAGGGTGTAACCTGTCTATTTTACACTCTGCCCTACAAATAATTATCATTAAAAGAGAAAATAGAATAATCTGCCACTTCCTAGTACCACCTTTTTCAGCATAAAACTATTATAAGTAAATGTTCTAATTCCTTCTAACAGCGAATAAATAAAAAATTGTAACCCCACGTTGTTAAAATACACCCCATCCTTTGCAAAAATATGTCAAATTTTCAGGACCCTTAAAATCTGTGTGCTGGATTGATATACCCACTTTTCTTTTGATGAAGCTTGCCATGGTCTTGTCGACCTTCTTCCTGCACTTATTCACCACCTCCCACTCAATACTCGAGCGCCAATGCAGCCGTGACACAATCGCTGTACAAATTATAAATAAGTGCAGGTTAAAGGCCAACAACCTTAAAACATCCTTCTTCATGTCCCCTATTAATTCCTTTAGTGGGCGTGTGCCTAAATTATTGCTCCCTTCATGTTAACAGTATGTGTGGGGGGGGGGGGGGGGGCAAAAACTCTGGCAAAAGCCACAACATCCATTAAAACCTGACCCGAATGCATACTCCTTATACGCAGCCATCGGAGGTGCACTTTCTCTGCAGGGAATCCCAGCTGCCGCCCTTTGCTCGTAATGTCCGCTCCTCTGCATGCCCAGTATATGTAAGAATGGTCCATCAACCACAGTTCCAACGTTGCACCTGGGAAAGCATTATCAAAATTTAGAATGCTCTGGCGGATATAGGACCTAAACCTGCTAGACTCCCACCTTCCTATTATTTTTACCACTGACTTCCCCAGCCCCAACCTGGCTGCCTCAGTTGCGGCACCTAACCTGAAGGAATGTGTGCCGAAATTAGAAGTGTTAAGCCCAATTTTAGTAAGGCCCCTCCTTAGTACTGCGACAATCTAAATTGTGACAACTGGACCCCATTACTATGTGTTAAAAAGGAACCAGTGCTTTTTGGTCTAATCTGCATGAACTTTTTGACACTTTGCAAGGACAGCATTTATTATAGATTGGGTACAAGCCAAACGATACCCTCTAACCCTTTTGGTTTTTAAGATGTATCCATAATGATGAACTTATGTGTCCTCAACTAACAATCCATGTTGCACCCTTTTACTGGGACTTATCAATTCTGATACCCTAAATGCCCCCCAAAAAGCCAGACAAAAAGCAGCTGTTTATAACTCTACCTAGTATGTAGACTCACAAATAACCACAAGAGCTCTCACCATAGCCCTTAATATGTCAAATGAAATAGCCCTCCTCTTATCCTTACTTACTTTCCCCGTCCCCATACCCTTCAGAGCCTGCCTAATGACGAAAACCTTAGTTAAGTCCTGCATACCCCTCATCTTAAACTAAAAGGCGAAAACTGCTAACCTCCTCTCAATGGATGCTGGAGATAGCTCTCTTTTTTGACAAACAAAGAGTACACTAAAGCCTCTAAGCTAAAGAATGAGATGGACCGATCCAGCCTAAGCTTATTCTAAAAGTTTTTCCACTCCTCCCATGCTGAACTGTACGCCCTCCATGTAGCCAGTGATGCCCTGATGAGATGCTGCATCTCTACTCTCCCAACTCCCCTAACTGGCATGGACACTGCATGCCCTCTTGACTGGCCTGGTGTGCTACCTCTTGAAACCCCTGCCACTGGAAACAAGAGAGCAGAGTTACTTTCTTCACCCCTCCCACTCGCTCAAGGTGCCCCCTAAGATCCTCCAAGTTATCGCCCGTTAAACTACACTCAAACTTTGCATAATCAATTTCTATACCAAGGAAACTTAGCGATGTACAGGGGCCCATTGTCTTGTCCTGAGCTATGGGGATACCAAATTAATTTGCTATTTCAAGGAAAGCCCTGAGTAGCCTCTCACAATTGTCAGACTGAGGGGGGCCCACAAATAGAAAATCGTCCAAATAATGGACGATAGATGTTAAACCAATTCTATATTGTAGGACTCAGTGGATAAATTAAAAGTCTTAAAATGCAAGCAGGAAATTGAACAGCCCATTGGTAGACATAGGTCAACATAATATTATTCCTCAAAGTAGCATCCAAGCAGGTGGTGACCCTCCGGTTACACTGGGAGGAGCCTAAACACCGACTCTATGTCCACCTTGGCGAGTAATGCCCCTCTCCCTGCTAACCAAACCAATTGAATAGCCTGTTCAAATGATGCATACTTCACCGCTGCCACCTCCCTGTCAAGTCATCAATGACCGATCCTTCTTTAGGAAATGACAAGTGGTCAATTAGGCTAAGCTTTCCAGGCTCCTTTTTTGGGACTACTCCCAATGGGAAAATTCTCATGTTTCGTGCATTGGAGGCACATTAAACGGGCCTGCCATTCCACCTAGCAAAACTTATTTTTGAATCTTTTCCCGCACCACCTGAGGGAATTCCTTTGCAGACTTTAAGTTAAGCAATCTCTGTGTGGACCACGCCCTGTCAGGATTAAAGGGAATATTAAAGCCAAGCTTGAAACCATCAGTCAACAAAAAGGCTGATTCGTGCACAATCCCCCAAATACCATGACAGGTAAATAAAAATGTGCAATGTATATGCAGAACAGACTGATCACGAAAAACTACAAGCCAGCAAAATAATTCAGCTGCTTTAGCAATACTGGATTCTTCCTAAACAGAGGCTCTCTGCAGACAACAGAGCAAAACAACTTCTCTCCGCTATGGCATAAAATAATCTAACTAGCACAGAGGCAGGTGTGAACTGAGGGAGCCAATTATACATTAACCTGATCCAGCCTCCCCATTGCCTTTAAACCTGACACAAACTTGCACGGTATTGCAGAAGGCAGTATTAATTATCAGTGGCCAGACCATTGGAAAAGACCATCACCATCTACCCGACAGGTGCATAAACATCCCTGCTGCCCACATGAGCAGTCCTCCGCTTGGGTGGCCCAACATGGGGCTTCAGGTAGAACTTAACCTACAGATTTGTCAGCAGACACAGGTTCTTCAGTATGATGCTCACTATGCAGATCTTTAGCATTATGAGATGCTGCAGAAAAACACCACTGGAGACACTATACAGCAGAATTTCAAAACCTTTTCTAGTGTTAAGTAACAAATGGTACATTACCCTGATAAGCAGACCTTTGTTATAAAACTAAACTGCCCTGATATTAAGGATCTTGCTAGTCCCAGGACTTGTGACTGGTAGCGCAAATGTGGGGCGCGCACTTGACAGACGCACTTTTGTGTGTGCGTGCATGCGTCGGCGCTTACGTCGGCCCGCATTTGTCAGGCGCGATATAGACGGGGTGGCATGTTTTATACATGCTGTCTATCTTGTCCATGTAACAGAATAAAGCCGAACAGAAGTCTAGGTGTCTTTCCCTATGATACTAGCAAATATCATAAAAGCCCGCGACCAGTTAGGGAAAGTCTTAGGTATCATCCTTTACCTACGTTTCCATTCATCCTCTTCCTTCTTAGCCTCATCCTTACCAATATCCTCTTACAACTGATCTAATGGAAAAATAGAAAATAGCTCTACAAACTCCCTCTTCCATGTCTTTTCCTTTATTTCCTGGGGCATATGCACCCCCAGTGGGCCAATCCTACACAATGTTGGGGCTGACAGGGCTGTATCCGCTATGACTAAAGAGGTGGACGCAGATGCTCCATTACTGCTACTTGCTGTCTCCTTCTGTCCTCACATACTATCACCATCCTTCCCTTCCTCACTCACCACTGCTTCCACGCTAGGGGGTACCCATGTCCTGGAAAGAGCATTCTTCTGAGAGGCAGTGCAGGGGCGCGCCTCTACTGCAACCAATGGGGACCTCTTCCTCACAGCACGGCGCTGGGAGCCTTCCTCCATCTCTGGGCTCAGTCTCACAGGTGTCCTGGACCTTCTCCCACTCTGCAAACTGCTTCTTGGTTAGTGTAGAGGGGATGTCCTCTCCCAGGGGGATGCCTGCCTCATGGGTGATATTCTCACTAGTAGTGTGAGCTGGGTAGTTGGTGGGTTGACTGCCCTGCTGGATCTCTTCCTTGTGCCGACTGGTAGTCCCTGCCTGTCTTGATGGGAGATCCTGCCTTCCTCCTGACCATTACTGTTTACCCCTTGCTCCCCAGGGGGATTTGCTGGGCTCAATAAACTTAAAACAGTTGGGTCTGGGTTCTGTCTCGAGGGTTCCCCTGGGACTAAGGATGCTAGCCAAGCCTGGCCCCTCACCAATGCTGTCTCTTTAAGTTTCTCAAGTATACCTGCCATCTCTAAGGACTCCATTATTCCCTTCTACACATGTGCTCCTCTCCACTGTGGTGAACTACTCCTCCCCTCGTCATATATAGCTCCTCCTTCCCCTCCTCCACCAATCAATTCAAACTACATCCCTTGTATCTAGGCAGGGTCAAACCCTCCTTTCCCTCCACTACGTTCGGCCGTGGGTATGTTGTCTCCCTGAGGTCTGAGAGCTCACAAGAAGTGCAAAAGATTGCAGGTGTATGCCAACGTGAAAGATATACAAGGAGGAAGGAAGTTCCAGAAGATGAGTAACTATTACAAGTTAGGGAGTATATTACATCGAGAAGGATCAATTTAATTACATAAACCTAGTTTTAAACACAGAAGATAAAGAGACACATTTTAAACCAGTGATATATAGTAAAAATCTTGCGTTATGATAATGATTATATGACTGAATACAGTGAATTCATAAATATAAAGCAGTCAAAGTTAAATGACCAGTATCACATATTATAATTGTCAAACTGCGATTCGTCGTCACGTTTGAGAGCCGTTGAAACATAGAAGTCTTCCGAGCTCGGAGCACTTAGCCGATGAGCGAGCAGTTGAGGCATCGAAACTCGGAGCACTTAGGCGATGAGCGCCGAAGGTCGTTGAGGCATTGAAAAACCCGGGACTTAGCCTCCAAGCAGTTAGGAAACACGGGATTGCCTTAGGCTGCAAGCAGTTGAGGAACCCAGGACTTACAAAAAAAATTACGAGGTTGGAAAAATACGAAGTTCACGGCCGAAACGCGCAAATCGAAAAACACGAAAAAGAAAACACAAAAAAAATCTCACACACAGCACAGTGGGAGAGCCAGGACGTCTGGGAGTGAGGTTGCACGTGAATTTAAGCTGAATTTTCAGAGTTATCTAAAAGTTATCTCTAAAATCAGCTAAGCTAAGATAAAAAAATGAAAACGAGGTTACCCGACTCCAAAATGCGCAAAACACCGCCGGCCACATACCACTTTTACCCACAAACGTACAAGGTACAAAATACACTATCACAAAGGACGGAAAATGCTTGCGAGCCGCGTAACAGATAGACAATCGCCGCCATTTTACAACACTAACTTACAACTAATAACATTACAAATCTAAAATGGCTCGTTACCCGACTAAACAAACGGTTTGGCCTCACGCACGCAGCCTATTTATACTGCACACTTGCCACATTGCTGACACTTTCTCCTCAGGAAAGCAACAGTGCAAATGTACATTGTATACTGCAGGAAAATAACTCTTATAGCTCTTAATAACTCTTATAATAATAGCTCTTTAGGATATTGATTGCTGGATATATTAATTAGAAATAGGTAAAGTATATTAATGTATTAAATAATGAATTAATTAATTATTATTAAAAATATATATATATATAAAAAATAAAAAAACACTGCATATTTTACACTGCCGTTACAGTATTTGTTAAAGCGGTACATTCTAAAATACTGACATAATCATATCGCCTTTAGACACCATTACCCCTTCCCCCTCTCCTCCCCCTCTCCCCTTATCCTCCTTCTCCCTTATCCTCCTTCCCCCTTTCCCCCCTTATCTGCCCCCCATTCCCCCCTTATCCTCCTCATCCTCCCCCCATATCCTCCTCATCCACCTCCTTCCTCATCTCCTCCACCCCCCCTCATCCTCCTCCCCCTCATCCTCCTCCCTTTTTCCCAACATTCTCCTCATGACGTCACATCGTTAGCATATGCCGGTTCCAGTGAAAGGCATAAGACACACTGCGGAGCTCCAATCAGCAGCAGGAGAGAAGAGAGGGGAGAGGGAGGAAGGAGGGAGAATAAGGAGGGAGGAGGAGGATGCGGAGGAGGGAGGATCGGAAGGAGGGAGGATAGGCAGCACTGTTATTGGAGAGGGGGGGAGGGAGGAGGATGATCGTTAGCACAATACACTTATTCCTTCCTAATTAGTTATTAATGTACATTAATTTAATAAGTATTCATTAGTAATGGAAAATAAAAATGTATACTTTCCACTGCACTAGAAAAAATAAATTTTTACACTGCACTTATATATCTGGATTACTGCTCATTAGGTGGCAGCGATAGCACTCTCAGAGCAGTTACATATTTAAATCACTTTATTATGCTCTGAGACCTGAAAACATTTTCTAATTTACACTGCACTAAAAAAATTGCATATTTAACACTGTACATATATATCTGTCTGCGATGAGCGCCGAAGAGGAGAGGCTCGCAATGAGCACTGAAGGTGCTCAGAGGAGCAAAAGTACACAAGAGGAGAGGCTCGCAATGAGTGCCAAAGATGCTCATGCGAGCCACGCGATGAGCACCGAAGGCCCTCACGAGAGGCTCGCAATGAGTGCGGAAGGTCCTCAGAGGATCAAAAGCTTTACATTGTGTGGCAAACAGCATTGCCATGGCTTCACATTTTATTGCCCCTTCATTTTTGATGGGCAAGTTGCTAGTACTATATAACCATTACATATGACCATTATCATTACATCTAGAGGTGACCGTAAAATGTATAATATATTTTTTAATATTAATTCCAAATATTTTAAAGAATGTTTAATAAAAGTCAAGTATTATTAATCTAGTGTCCGTGTCTAGTAGATTAATTGTGGGCTTATTCTATTGTGACTTGTATGTTAACAACTGGTTTAAAAGGTGTCTATTTCTCTTCTGTGTTTAATGTTTGTATTTACACCACTATTGGGAGCTATCCATGAATCAGTATGGAATAATCATATGTTTATCTTGGATGTACCCGTAATACTGGGAATTTATCATAAAGTAGTAAGAATGCCTGTAAAAAGTGTCTGAGGGATAAATGAACATGGTTAATTATTTGTACACACCTACAGCCTTATTAAATTGTGATTCCACCAATTGAATAGGGCTCTATATAAGGGCAGAGCATATTTTTTTTACAGAAGTTTTTAGTTAGTGAACTTCTATCCAAAAGCAAGGTCTTCACTAACTAAATACTTCTGTAAAAAAACATGCTCTGTGCTTATATAGAGCCCTATTTTATTGGTGAATCGCAATTTAATAAGGCTGCTAGTTTTGCCTACAGAGTAACACCTTAATTTTGCTAACTTATTTATCTTAGGCCCAGTGGCAACCCTGGCCCACACCTAGGTAATTAGATTTTGAGTGTAAGCAGACAATCAAGTAGGACTGAGTTTTTTCTTTTTATATATGAGATTAAAAGATACATAATGCATAAGGTTATTAAAGAGCAACTGTGATCTAAAATGTCCTTTTATTTATTTAAAAGAAAATGTTTTAGATCTTACAAAATGTTTTTGCGTGTAAAATAAGTTGTCTACACTGCATAACAATGACATTAAATGTAATAATTACATTAAAGTCAGACTGATGGATTTGATTTCTTCTCCCCTGTCCTGACATGTTAAAGGAAATAGGGGGACAGGCAGCCAGCCATGTGAATCTCAGAACCACCTCCAGGTGAGATCAGGTAACGCAGATAAGGGGCTTTTCACGAGCACCTTAGTGCAGCAGTGGCAGCATCAGTTGCAGCAAGGAGCTGCTAGATGACGTTTCCGAAATTGTACACTGTTTGTAAGAGATCGTACACAATTTCCAATTTTAAACCATTACCCTTACCCTAGCCCATAACCCTTACCCTAACCCTAAATCTATGACATTGGAAGCAAAATCTTGGCAGCGACATCTAGCGGATGCTACTCGCCACTGCTGCTGCCTGTGCTGGCGGTATGAGGAAGTACTCATAATAGGAAAGGACCATGAAATGTTAGAATTAGCAGGAATATTTTAAATAACGTTCAGAGAGGAAGCATATCTGTTTGTATGCAGAAGTGTTCCACTATATTTTGATTTATATTGTGTATGATGGCTCAGTTTTAAACATGGGTAGATTATCACCTGCATAGAAAAAAACAAATAGAATTATTTCTAGCATTTTTTCAACCCACAACAAATGTATGCTGCATCCTGCTTGGTCTTCCTTACTCTCCGCCAGTCATGCTTGCATAATTTCCTTAAATCTCCTCCTCCTCACATTTTTCAAGACTTTCCTGTCTCTCTATCCAATCTCCATTCCTCTCTCTTCCTATTCTCTCTATCCCACTTACCTGTTTCCATGTTCTTTTAGTGCTAATTTAAACCTGAAACCAGACCTGCTGGATCTGAGATCCTGAGAACACTACGCTCCCTCTCTGCCCCTCACCCACCTGCCCCTATTCAGATTTAATTTATAGAGCCATGGACATCACCTAACTTCCTGTTTTCAGATTATATTATCTCACCACTAAAGTTCATATTACATACTAGAGCCTTTCACCTCAGATCCATCCTCTCTCCCATTAAATAATAATCTTTCTAACTTTTACTTCTCCTGACCCTTGCTTTTCCTTATCTGTTACTCTTTCCTGTGTCTCTGCCCCTTTCATTCCCTTTAGATTGTAAGTAGCAGTCTTGAAGGTTGCCTTGGAAAAAAGCACTTTCTACAAAGATTCTAAGCTCAAAACAGGACCCTCCCTTTTCTGAATTTGTAAATATTGTATTTTCTTTGTTCTTATCTCCTGTACACCCCTACAGAATATGTTGGCGTGATACAAATAAAAGTTAATAATTTCTCAGTTTGTGAACTGAACCAGTGGGTTAATTAAAATGAATAATCCTTATTCAGTAATGAGTAATTTTTGAGCTTTGTATGTCACCAAAATAATCAGGAGGTGTTTGTAGTGTTTTAGGATAATGAGTATGTCATTTAAAAAAAAGAAGATATCTGGCAGCAGCTAGGTTGGTATGCTATCAACATGGTAGCCAAGTGCTGCCTCATATAGTATTATTATAATCTAGGTGTTAATCACACAGTAAGCTCCTCATCTTTCAGTGAAAGCTATAACTTCAATAAAACAGATTTCTAAACTAACTTTGTTTTAGAATAGTTTTAAAAAAATGAGGGCAATTAAATTTAATTATATATATATATATATATATATATATATATATATATATATAACGTGCATAACTAAATAAATACTTTTTAGTAATATATTTGTGTTGTAGAAACTGTCTTTGACTGTAGTGCTGCTTAGGGTCTATGAATATTTTAATTAAAAGTTAAAAACACATGACCTGTGCACGGCCCAGTGGGTATGTCCGCATGCACTTTGGGCACAACTTGCTCCCTGAATAATTAATTTGGCACAAAACACTTCCTGCGCCCTCTAAGTAAATAATTAGACACAACATCTTTTTGGGGTAACATACTGGCCACGGCGTTTAATGGTAAACCCCAAATCACATAATATCAACAATAAAATTAATTAAGTAAACATAAACAAGTGAGGACGAGGAGCCTGACCCGAGACAGTAAACTCTCCGCCCTGACCCTCGTCCAGGGGCTACCGTGATGGAACATCCGTACCCCCATAGGGTAGGATCACACCCACTTTACCACTGTCCCGGCGACTCCCCTCACCCCCCCCCCCCCCCGCTGTGACAGACAACAAATACAAAAACATCATAATACAACCTGAAAAAACAAATACTATACCACAACTGCTAATGCCGTAAACAGATGTAACTCAAAACTTGACTTATCATATTTCTTTATTTTCCTTTCTTTTTTTTTTACGACCATGAACACATATTTTCCAATTTTTAATACATAAACACATAATTTCCACATTTACAATAAATGAACATATATGTTCCAAAATTGGAGGTGGGTGGGTGGGATCTAATTACTTGGCTAGCTGGGGGCATAATGGCAAAATGGTGCCCTCTCCTCCCCCAGCTAGCCACCCCCTCTCTCCCATCCTCCCGGGCCGGCCAGGTCACGTGGCCCTCCTACCAACCCCAGGAGGCCTGGGGAGGTATACATTCCGTCCACAATTTTATATATCCTTTTGTATTTACACCACAATTCAGTTTTTGTGGAAATTGTCTGGAAAACTAAGGATTCTTCTAAAAAATGATTCTTTGTCATTTAAATTAACCTATTACTTTATAATTATGTCACAAATTAATTAAGCTCATGATGGGCAACAAATACATAGAAGTCCTGAAGCAAGAAAATAACACACTTCTATGGAATGTGTACATTTGCATGTCTAAGATGGGTCAGAAAACCTGGTAGTTCAAAACCTTAAAGGGATATGTAAGTGAGCTTGATTATGAGTGCATCTGATAGAGGAGAATTAGTAGTGTATGAAAACATTTACCTGCAGGGTATACTTTATGGGCCTCATTCTATTATCGGCCGCAGCCGCTGCGGGGCCGCAAGGACCGGCCGCAAGCTATTCTGCTATTCTATTCCCTTACGGCCGTAGGCTCCGGCAGGCTTGCGGCCGGTGCCTTGCTATCTCTTGCGGCCGCTCGCGCCGGAGGAAAGCCTTTGATCTAAAACGGCCGCAAGAGATTTGCAATTCAATTGCTCCGGGAAACCTCTCTGCAAGGCTAAAAACGAGCCGCAGTTACTTGCAGGAAAAAGGTCTCGCTAGCACCAATTAAGCACATAAAATAGCTCAAATAAAGCCATCCTGCACTTTGAGAAGACTATAAAGGGATTTTAGGTGTTAGAAAAAATAGCACATAATTATCCTGTACTCAAATCCGTAAAATATTTCATTTTTAATATCCGTAAAATATACATGTAAAAAGTCCAGAGTGCTTGGAGCACCTCAGACACACCCACGCCGCAGCCGGAAAATAAACAGTTAATTTGAACTCGGGTTTGGGCAGATGTGCAAGCTTGAGAGTGGGTTCCTTTTATTCCTCATGTCCCCCAATATGATCCCTAGCATTTACAGAGCTGTACAGTGCAGGCTTGAATTTATTTTTGCGTTTTTAGATTTCAGAGCTTACGGCCGGTTCCAAGATATGCGGCCGGCCGTAAAAGGAGATCCTTGCGGCGCCGTATAATAGAATCGCGAGTTAACTGAACCCCCGCAAGGAATCGCAGCCTTACGGCCGATTTACGGCCGATAATAGAATGAGGCCCTATGTAAGCTTCTTAGGGGTGTGCACATCCAGATATCAGTATCTAGCATATAAATATGTAAGTACATTCAACTTTTCAATATAATACATATTTTTCTACTAATCAGTAGCTGTTTATTAGGAAACATTTAAAATCCAGGAAATTTATATATACCTTTAAAATACCACTGTTGTCATAATGTGAATATATTCCTTTGGAGAAAATATGCAAACTGTTCTTAGAATATAAATAGGTTCTTAGAATATAAAAATAAAATACAAAATGACATTGTATATGCAATTATACTGCTGTTTTGGTTTCTTGTGATCTACTTCCCGTGGTGGGCAGAGAATTTGAATACACAGGAACTTTCTATGTTCACAGTGAAATTGTAGCATATAGAGTTGTTAGTACATTCAATAAGTCATATTTAAATTTCATGGATTACAAATGCATCTGATAGAGGAGAATCAGTAGTGTATGAAAACATTTTTTTGCAAAAGATCCCAAAATAAACATTGATAAACTTACCCTGATGTTTGCAAATTTCTTCAGTTTTTGGGACTTGATTTTGAGAAGGAATGCACCCTTAAAACCTTAGCTAAACTAGCATAATATTCATAATTCGTTTTGGCCAATCACAGGCAGCTATAACATTATTTTAATGTCTGGGAAGACAATTTGTGCAGTAAAATATCATGGGATGTGTAGTCTTTTTTAACCTCCACAATGAAGCAAGGAGGAGCTCAGACATTACTGCTGTGGATTTCTGCATTATGCTGCTATTGTCTTAAAGGTTAGTATAGGGTTAAAAAACATACCCAAATGCAGCTTTTCTATTGGTAGGTACCAGGTGCCTATGTAAGCCGCTCATGGGGTGTGGAAACAATTTAAAAAAATGTATGTGTATAGAATTACTCAATGTAATGTATGTTCCCGATATAAGCTGTATGTGTTAGAATAGAAAAAGTTTAAAATAGGGAAACTTAGATATACCTCTAAGTCTAATGGAATGCTCATTAGTTTACAAGGACACACACTGATAAAGCAACAAGCAATATATGCTGATAAAAGAAAACTGATCCATGCAGTAATGAATCACATATATAGTTGTCGTATTTGCGGGTTTGTCGGTAACACTATGTTAAAAGTTACGGGCTTGCGCATGCGCTCATCGCAAGGCCCAAAAAGTTGCTAGTTTGATATAAAAACTGAAATGTTGTTATTCAAAGACTCATACAGAAAAATATACCACAGTGGTTCGTTATGATATACAATGTTTCAAATACAATCTAAGGGTTTGAGCGGAGACATGTAAATAAGCCCACAAAGTGTTCTCACTCTTTAATCCAGAAACATGATCCCTTTTTATTATCGCTCAGTATAGATCTATTCACAGTTTACACAATTTATTATCCGTAGATGTCCATATAACCTTTACGAAAGTACTTGCTGCAATGCTATTATACTAGTCCTAGCTACAATATATTTAAAAATATCTCTAGATTACAATATTCACCCAAATGTTTGGTGCATGTGGATCTCATTAATAGCTGAACATTAACACCCCCTGCAGATATTAAAGGATTTCAGTGGAACGTGTTGTACTGTACCGGCCAATTTTGCAGAACATGTTCTGTTAGTACCGAAATTTGTTAACCATTTCAAAGATGGAATGCAAAATGGGCTACCCAAACTGGTCCCTGGCACATCCAACTTAATATATGTTATGGGTGTCACAGATGGTTCTTCAAAGGTACCATCCTACATATTTAAGAACTCTCTCCAAGTGCAGGATGCTGCTTATTGTGTGGTTTGGTCAGATTGGCAATCCCACCAGCTTTTACAGCAGATCTAGCTCCAGGTGCACCTGCTGATGATCCACTTGGTATTCATGGCAGAGATACTGAAGGGGGTTGCCAGTTCCTTCTCCACAGCATACAGCTCCTGGTATTCCTATCATCCAAGTACTGACCGGGCCCAACCAGGCTTGGCTTCAGGGTGGTGTGAACTCTCGGTTCCTTGACTTGGAATTGAACCCTGATCCCAGTGGTGAAAACCACCAAATCCTAACCAATGGACCAACAAGGAACCCGCTTCCAACTAATATACGGCAGGACATGCAATCCCTCATCAAGGATTAGCCTGCCATAATAACATAGAAACAGGCACAGACAGAACTGGTGTCCTTGGGATGATCTCCTTTATTGTAAACAGACACGGTGAAGGTTCCAAATATGTTATGATTTAAAACTATGGGTAATAAAAAATTATTTATTTATTTATTTAATATTAAAAAATGCATTTTGATAATTTTTTATGTAATTCTGAGTCATATCTCTTGTTAATTGGAGGTCATTACCAAAAATTGCTTTAAAGAAATATGTTATGTGCTTATTTAGACCCCTATTCAATTGGCAAAATTGCAATTGAATGAGGGCCATAGTATGTTCCCAATGAACTCAGATATAAAAGTTATATTTTAAGATTTTTTTCTGCTTCTTAAATACAAAAATGTAGTTGGCCATGTGGGCTAGGGAGTGTAGGAGACCTCTAGGAGATGTGACATCTTTGTACATATATCACATAGGATATCATGGGAATGAATATGTTATCCAACAAATCACCATTTTTTTCCGTGAATGTGAATGCATCTTAAACTTACAATTAGTCTTGTATCCATACCTTGGAAAAGCAGCTTATATTAGTCTTTGTATTCTTTAATTATTGTTGTTCTGTCCTTCAGTCGTATCCAACACTCAGTGACCATATGGACGCTGCATTCCAGGCACATCTGTCTGTGTCTCTGGTTGTGCATATCCATATGGTTTTCTTGGCAAAGATACTGGAGTGGGTTGCCAATTCCTTTTCCATTGGACCACAATTTGTCTGACCTCTCTACCATGACCTGCCCATCTTGGATGACCCTACATGGTATAGCTCAGAGCTTCATTGAGGTGCACAAGCCCCTTCACCACGACGAGGTTGCGATCCAGAAGGGACTTCTTTCAGTTCCTCATACTATGAGTTCTGGAACCATATTTAGGAGAACAAAAACATATAATCCTTATTCTAATAAAAAAATATAACCCAATTAGGGGAAACTTATAATAAAGTGCACCTGTAACTAAAACTAAAATCATCAGAAAATAAGTCTACAAATGTTTAATACAGTAAACTCCTGATTATCCGGCACTCAACTAACCGGGACTCTCAAGCAAACGGCAGCGGCATCAATTCCCCATTTTAAAAAACTATTCAGCAGTTCGAGACTGCAAAACAAAATACAAACTTTTTTCTAATTGTTTTTTTTTGGCCAAAATGGTCCAGTTTTTTTGGGCCGAAAGGCATTTTGAGGGTTTTGGGGGGTTTAATGGTCATTTAGACCCTTAAATCCGGGGACTCCCATTTAATCGGCAGCTATACTTATCCGGCAATAGGGAGACCCTGTGGGTGCCGGATAACAGGGAGTTTACTTATGTTGAATTTAATAACAACCCCTATGTTGGGGTTTGCATTTACGTAAATTTCTCATTTGCACAACCACATAATGATGTATTTATTCTGATTTTTCACTTGGAAAGAGTTATACTAAACAAGAACAATTTATATTTAAGACATCAAGGAGAGGGCAATGTTAAATGTACAGTTTATGGGTGCTGCTGTGTAGGGGGGCCGCTGCTGATCTGTATCAGAACCCTCTTCGGCAACAAAGTAAAAATGTAAAAAGCCTCCTTTTCTCAGCTACATTATATGGCAATCTTTTTTGATTCTTCTAATAGGAAATTTAGATATTAATCAAGAAAGAATATTGTTAAAAAATACAGAATTTAAAGTTGTATTTCCAATTTTACCAAATCATATCCTGAGAATAAGACCACTGAAAAAGAAAGCAATTATATAAATGGAACTGTTATATTGTTGTAATGAAACTTTTTAGGCTGATTGTGAAAATATTTTACTCCAATACAAATGTATATTGGGGGTTCACATAAAAGAATAATGGGGTTCCTCATAGTAAGAAGATCCACATAATACACAATTGTATTGGAGCTGGAAGAGGATATGGGACTCACGTCATATAACTATGGGATCTGGTGGATGCATTGGTCTTTGAGATATGTCAATGTTTATATTTTGTTACAACTATAAACTAACTAGCAACTTGCCCGTCAGAAGTGACGGGGCAATAAAATTGTAAGGCAGGTAATGCTGTTTGCCCCAGACAGTAAGTGTCTTTGGTGGTCTGAGATCCTTCGGCACTCATTGCGTGCTTCGCGCTGAGACTCTTGGTTGGTGTATTTTTTGTTATCAGAGGGGCTTTTGCTGTCATTGTAAGGTCGGCGCTGATCTCCTTTTTGCGCTTATTGTGAGGCTGTCCTCTGGTGTAGTTTGTGTCCTAAGAGCTCCGTTGGCGCTCCTTGTGAGGCACGCGGTGAAGGGCTTTGGGCTTTATTGCGATAGTGTTGTTATTTTTTTTTTGTGTATATGTAGGTTTTCATGATAATTAATTAATTAATGAAATCATAAATTAATATACTTTACCTATTTGTAATTAATATATGCAGCAAGCATTGTGCTGAGGAGCTAACAATCTGTTATGATGTTCCTGCAGCATACAATGTAGATTTGCACTGTTGGTGAGCTGATGTGTAAGTGTCAGCAATGTGTATTGTAAATAGGCTGCGTGCGAGAGGGGAAACCGTTAGGGTAGCTGTGTACTTCCGCATTCTGTTAGTGTTGTAAAATGGAGGTGAATGTGTATGTGGTACGCGGGTGTGGATGATTTAGAGTCCTTGTTACTAGTGTATCTTGCACCTCGTATGGCTTTTTGTAAAAGTCGTATGTGCTTGGTGGTGTTTTGCGTCTTTAGGGGTCGTGTAGCCTCGTTTTAGTATTTTTCAGCAGCCATTTTTTCTCTCGCTTAGGGGATGTTTTTTTAAACTCATTACATAGTACTTAAATTGAGGTGTAACATGACCTGTAGACATCCTGGGTGTCCCCCCTTGCTGTGGGTAAGCTTTTTGTTTTCCGCTGTGCGCAGTTCGGCTGTTAAGGCCGTATTTTTGCATGTTCGTAATGGGTTTTTTTCTTAGTCCCGCGGCTGTTTTTTTTTTTTTTTATTTAAGTCCGGAATTTTTTATTCTAAGTCCCGTGGCTCGTATTTTTTTGTGTAAGTCCGTATTTTGTCATTGCATGTTAGACTGTTTTTTTTCAAAGTCCTGCTTCTGTGGCTGTTTGTAATCGCTTGTGAGACGCTGTAGAGCCTCCACCTCCTCGGCCCGAACTGCGGCCCGAACTGCGTCCTTTTTTACAACTATTTAAACTAATAATAGGCAGCCAAATTGGGATGTGATGGCATGGCAAAGTACTATTGGTACTACTACTGTGTAAGTAAAACTTGTACAGTAGTCATAACTTTCTCTTTAATATTTAAAGAATGGTATAGTCATTTTCAAGATATGTTCGGGAAGTTGTATTGATGTATTACTTTAACATATACATATCTCATTAAACATAATCTTGGTATACAAACTTGTGAAAGAAAGGACACCACAGAGTATGTCATCTTCACAGATATATTTTATTATTTACTGTTTAACACATATGAACGTAGACATTGTGATTTATACCAACTAAGGTCAATGAGGAATGAGTCATTATGACACTATTTAACAAACTTTATTGTGTGGTGGAACAAAGCAAACAGAGGTTATTTGAATAAAACCTTGTTGTAAATGCATAGTTTTATTAAATCGCTCTTGTTTTCTGTACATTTACTGGTAACATATCACAAGACAGGTGTCCTTGAGTAAGTTGCACATTAACTGTAGGTGGGTAGTTGTGGATGTACAGTAGATTTGGCCAAGTCTCTTATTTTCAAACCTCTGACTGAAATCTTTAATAATTTAGATTTTTGTTTTAAATGTCCACTCCTTTAACAATCATATTTTTTTTTGCCAGTTAGTAACCTATTAATCCCTCCTGCTTGCAAACTGACGGTGCATCACAGGAAAAAATTGCAGAATATGTCTAGTGATAATTAAATTATTTGTTGTATCCTCACTTTTGAACGAACTGGGTTTTGAGTTACTTTATTAGAGAGAGATATAAATAAGTCTCTTTACTGAAAACCCTTTTTATGAGTTGAGTAGTCAATTTCCTGTATAAGCTTCAGAGAAGAAGTGTTGAAGAAAATACCTAGCCATGAGCCTCATTAAATTGCTACATTTTTGAAAATCATAGCTCATAGCGTATCGTGCATGACTTCGCTCTATTAAATAGTCCTCTTAAATCTCCCACAGACAACTTGCGGGGTAAGCCGCAGGACGGCCGAAAAATGCCTACGGGACGTGAACTCTGAACTACGCAGCCCGCAAATCCTTTGATCTGTCAAGCCCGTAACCGCTACTTGTTCAATTCAGCTATTAAATTGCTAGCCCAAAGCCCAACAAGTGCTCGAGAGGACGCGTAAGGGGGGTAAAGTCCAATATGTAGCACTTGTAATGCAAATAAAAACACATTACTGTACTTTTAATAAAAGGGAAAGCGATGTTAGGTCTTAGAATTAATAACACAACATTCTAAAGCCCGCAAATAGGCCGAGAAAAATACTTTAGTTCATGTATATATTTCGTGTTTTGATATTGATCCCGGCAATCATTGTGTTAATACAAATACTGTAACTCACATGTGATAGAATATCATATTTACGGCTTCATCAATATTGCATTATATCTGGAATTTGGATCTGATCACAAACTGTAATTGAAGCCCAAAGGACTTTGAAAACAAACCTTCCCTTTTTAAGTGACGTAACGCTGACGATCTCTTTTTCCATTGGCTCCGTCTATACCCGTACGGTCTACACTAATTGATCGTCCACACGGCCAAAAATCCAAAGTTCTACGAACGAGCTACGATTTGGGTCTCCAGCTCGTATCTTGCAGCCCAGTCTAATTTAATAGCAACGTTACTCTGCCAAATTTTAAGCCTGCAGACGTTACTTGCTTCACGTTGGACTTACAGGCCCCAAATTTAATGAGGTTGCATATCAGCAAATAACTAAGTTATTGATGGATAGATGACATTGCTTGGCACAAAGTACATAACAATATTTGTTTGAGGGTGTATTTATTACTTGGTTTTAATTTATGTGTTATTGAATGTCCTGCTGCTACCTGATGCTTAACATCCCCAAAACATAAGTTCACCTTTCAAATGACATCTCTGACAGGATATGCTTCACCGTATTGTTTACTCACTCACAAAATCACGTTGCTTTCTTCTATTGAACATTTGCCGAATATACCTATTCTCGTTTTAGAAATGAAAACATGCATTAATTCCCACCTGAACTACTTCAGCTTATCTCTGAATCACTTTCCATCAGTATGTTTTATTCCAATCCATGTTGTACACTACGCACAGACTGATTTACCTGACTCACCACTTATCACAACATGATCTCCTACATAGGCACTCAACACCTTCTACAATAAAATGTCAGTTTTTAGTAACACAATTGCTCACAACTCCATATACTTTCCAATTCACCCGCTCTTATAAGTCCTTGACTCATTAACTACATGCTCACCTGTAGGATCTTTACTCAAACTGTGAAATATGGTGTCCACTCCACTTGACTCTCCTCCAGATTCCAGAGCTCCAAATGTTCCATGACAACTCAGAGAAACTTATCACTTTAAAGAAAGGCTAATGTATTTTCTCCATGGAATATGAAAAAAAAAACTGTAAAAAAAAACAGCAACCATGTACTAAGAAAACAAAAAAATCAATATGGGATTCCCACTGTAAACCATCATGGACACAGGGAGTAGGAATCATTTAGACAAAATTATTTCGAGAGACAACTTTAGAGTGAGTTTATAATAGAAAGCACGTTTACTTGCTATTCATTGGTGGTTCAGAGCAGTAATTCAGTTCCACCCCTGCCGACGCGACCTCTCTGCAGCCTAGGGAATCCCGAATGACGTCCCAGCTACATCCCTATGCTGCAGAGATGCCGGGGTGGAACTGAATTACTGCTCTGGACCACCAATGAATAGCAGGTAGGATGGAGCTTCTGTTGGGTGCAGATGTGGACAAGAGAGACAGATGGGAGGGGAGCAAGGGAGACAGAAGGGGCCAGAGGAAGGTGGGGGTTGGGAGGAGGCGGGCAAGAGGGCCAGAGGGAGGCGAAAGGGGTCAGAGGGGGCAAGAGAGACAGGGGGGTTGCAAGGGGGGAGCAAGGGAGACAGAAGGGGACGGAGGTAGGCAAGGGAGGGGGCAGAAGGGGCCAGAGGGAGGTGAGGGTGTGCAGAGGGGGCCAGAGGGAGGTGAGGGTGGGGCAGAAAGGGGCAATGGGTCCAGAAGGGCCTTGAGGGAGGCAAGGGGGGCAGAAGGGGCCAGAGGGGTGAAACTTACTACTTCATTTCCTCCAGTTTGTAACCTCTAAGAAGCAGTGGCCTCAACTATTTTTGTTATCTAAATACAGATTTCCATGTGCTTAATATACTCATGACCCTTTCTACAGAATATTACAATAAATAATAAGCTGTAAACAAATAATAAAAAGAAATAGGAAGGAAAAAGGTGCACTTTGTTTATTAATGGGAATATCCTGTACCAAAAGTCCCATAGAGGATTTCATTGTATTAAATAATGCTGTTCTGTAAATGAAAGTGTATAAATAAAGCGTCATTGTTTAATTACCACTAATAATAATCTATGACGAAATGGTGTAGCCTGTTATTTTTTGGCTTTATCAGTTTCCACTTGCCTATGTTTGATTATTTTTTATCTTTTGGCTTCAAACTTTATCCATCAACTAAAACCTTGATCTGTTGGCCTAAACCTTTATTAATTGAACTTAACTTGTATCTGCTGTACATACATTTAGGTAATTTAATCCAATTTTAGAAGGTCTTAAATAATGTGTTGACATGTGCTGACATTTATTTTTATCTGTGCTTCTTAATTTGTATTTGTCTAAAGCTTTATCTGTGTCCATAAAGGGAATCTTCATCTTTCAAAAAAACATACACCAATAGGCAGATTCTATTTTGCAAGATCGCATACTAAGCTTTTTTTTCAAAACAGATTTAGAATTGACTAAATTACTTTTCAGGTACAAAGTACACTATTTATAAAAGAAAATTATGGGAATTTCCTCCACTGAAAAGATTATTCTGAGTACACTTACATGTCTCAGTTGGACTAGGAGATCTGGTATTTTTCCAACAGAAAACCTAATTAAGGAAGTGTTTCCACTCCTACTAAGAATTCTGGGCATTGACTTGGAAAAGAGGCTCAAAACATACCATATTAAGACCCCACTGCCATTTAAGACCCCACTGGTGAACAGCCCTATGAGCTCTAGGAAACCCCAGGAATTCCCTCCTTTCAGGGATTCCCGCTCACCCCGATTACTACATAAAACTATAACCAAATACTTTGTGGGTATATTTAGATGCCCATGGCACCTAATGATTAACCCTGTGCCACAGAGGTCCTGAAAGGATCTGTTTCGACTAACAATTAACCCCTACCACAGAATTCCCTGAGGGATATTTATATGCAATATATTAAGCCCTATGCCACGGGTTCTGTAGGAACCCCTGCAGCATATAACTACTAACCTAGCCATGGAGGTCCTAAAAGGACTAACACCATGCATATGGGTAATTGAGGTCCTTACAGGACCCCGTGTTATGTAACATACATCAATTTGTCATGGAGGTCCCCAAAGTATTTAAGATGTGTATTGTGTTAGGATGCAGACTGTTAACCTCTAATTGTGTTGGCTATAAGAAATCAAGCCATATCCAACTCAACTGAGTTGTTATACTGATTATAAGATCCGATCTGACACTTGAGCCATTTTTAGAGGCATTTTTATGTCTCTATGGGTGGGCATCATTAAGTGTTGGATTGGGGAGGAAAAAAAGGATTACACACAGTAAGTAACTTGTGTGAAGCATCAGTAGATCCAATTGGAAAAACTTGGAAAAGTTGAATGTGAAAGGGTACTGTAAATTGCTAACGCAGCTCATTTTGGGCAATTTGTTGTTTTTCTTGAGGGATTGCAATAGATGGGTTCACAAGTTACTTACGTTACAAGTTTCTAAAATTATTTGTCGACTGTTTTACATGTTGATGATGACTTGAAAATAAAAATGTTGCTTTAACTTGTCTGTATAACATTTAAACCATTGATACTCAGATGTTACTGAATTATTCCATGTATATTCCAGCAGTAAAGGAAGTGAAAATGCACATGGAGGAGTCCTTCCCAAGTAACTGTACAGGTCAAAGTCATAGCAGCTGGGTGGAATATACCTGTTGCAGGAAGTATAACTATTATACACAAATAACAGCTTAATCTTATTCAATGACACAATCTCAGCCAAAGGACAAAACTTGATTTCTGTTTATTCAGATACTCTATTATTCCAGTGCATTTAGTGGAAGTCGCAAGTTATTTTGCTATTCAATTGGCTTCCGTTTGCAGGCTTCGATCGAGTTACGTGCTGCGAGCTGCGATCCATTGCGATTTGTAAAATCGCAAGTTAATGCCCTCCAAGCCTTTGATATTTCACAGCGGCAAAAGCCCAGAAGGCTAAAATCGCAAATCGCTATTCAATTGCTCCAATTCCCCCTCGCTAACCACTCCGTCAAGCCCGCAAATGGCAAATATCTAACCACAAGTTACTGGTACCAAGGAGGTCTCACAAATTGTTTAATGACAAATCGGAGCACTTTAAAAGCAAATAAAAAAGCAAAACTGTGCTTTTATGAAGAGTGAAAGCTATGTTAGGTCTTAGAATTAATAGCACAACATTGTCCAATACTTTATTTCATGTTTGATTTTTGTGTTATATCAAGCACAGCAATGTTAAGTCCTACAGGCTTTAACCTCCAAGCCCGTAGGTCTTTGAAATCCAACCTCCATTTTCTTTAAATGCCTATGGGCTTGGAGGTTGAAGACTTTGAAAATGGAAGTTGAATGTCAAAGTCCTACGGCCTTCACTTACGAGTTACGGGCTCAGAGGTTGATCATGATGACGATCTCTGTTTCCATTGGCTGTTTCTGCATCAGGAGTTACAGGCTTGCTCCCAAGCCCGCAAATGCTACTTTTCGACTGCAACTGTTTCCGCAATCGGCCCCTAACTTGTGGGACCGGCCAATTGAATAGCACGTTAATTTGGGCCCGCATACAAACAGTGAGAAACATAAGACCAACATTAAGTAACTTATGATGCCTCAATTGAATGAGGCTCATGGTTTAAAATAAAAAAAAAGGAACAAAAATGCTGAACATGACAAAAAAAAGGGTTTCTCCCATTGGCCTCTTATTTTGTGCTTAAATGCTCAGATTATTTTATGCTTTTAATCTTATCCACCTCTACTGGAAGGCTATTCAAAATAATACTTCCTTACCTGTTTCCTTCCTTACCTGCCACTCTGTAAAATATAGTATTCTGGCACAGATCAATGAAGTATATCACATATTATAATTGACAAACTGCGATTCGTCGTCACACTTGCGATGAATCGCAGTTTGACAACGATCCCATCGCAAAGGCGATCCGATTGCGCGCAGGGGGAAAGAGACACAGGAGGGAGAGGGGGGAAAGAGACACGGGGGAAAGGAGGGGAAAGAGACATGGGGAAAGAGACATGGGGAGAGGGGGGAAGAGAGACAGGGGAAGAGACATGGGGGAGAGGGGGAAGAGACACGGGGGGAAGAGACACGGGGGAGAGGGGGGAAAGAGACAAAAGGGGGAGAGGGGGTGGAAAGAGACACAGGGGGGAAAGAGACACAGGGGAGGTGGAAAGAGACACAGGAGGGAGAGTTGGGGAATAGACACAGGGGAGGGAGAAGAGGGGGGAAGAGACACAGGGGAGTGAGAGGAGGGGGAAGAGACACAGGGGAGGGAGAGGAGGAGGGAAGATACACAGGGGAGGGAAATGGGGGGAAGAGACACGAGGGAGGGGGAACAGACACAGGGGGAGGGGGAACAGGGGGGAATAGACACAGGGCAGGGGGGAACAGACACAGGGGAGGGAGAGGGGGAAAGGAGACACAGGAGGGAAAGAGACACAGGTGAGGGGGTTAGAGACATGGGAGGGAGGTAAAAACACAGGGGGGGAAGGAGATACAAGGGAGGCAGAGGAGGGAGAAAGGAGACACAAGGGAGGAAGTAGACAGGGGGAGAGACTCGCAATGAGCTCCAACGGCGCTCATTGGGAGGCCCGCGATGAGCGCCAAAGGAGCTAATCACAAGGACAGTAAAGTAGACTGTGGGAGAGGTGGGGGGAGGCTCGTGATGAGCGGTGAAGGCGCTTATTGCGAGGCCCGTGAAGAACGGCGAAGGCGCTCATCGCGAGGTCAGTAAAGTAAAGGGGGAGAGGCTCCCATTGTGTGTCAAACAGCATTGCCAGGCTTCACTTTTTATTGCCGTCATTTTTGACGAGCAAGTCGCTAGTTTTTAATAGCTATTAAAGAGTTACAAATATATAATAAAAGGCTTACTACTGTGTTCTCAATGGGCAATAACTTCCTGTGACAGAACTACAAACAATTGGATTTTCCTGAGAAAAATGGGATGATTGTTAAGTATGCAGGTAAGCCTGATTTTATGGGACAAGCAGTTCTAATTTGGTGTCACATTTTATTTCTTAGGAAGTACATTTTTTTGAATAACATGGAAAACAAAACAATCCCACGGGACATGCACCTTCTGGTTTGTACATGTTTAGTCTATAACCTTGTGATTACAGGGGAAGCGTACGTACCTCTGCTGGCTGGTTCCTGTCCCAGCCAGAAATTAATGGCTGTGATAATGTAAACTGCACTGCACAATCTTAATTTGCTTGGGTCATTGAGTCGTAACATTGCCTGTAACACAGCTTGCTAGAAATGCGGCCTAAGGCAACTGTTCAAGAGCAACAAATGTGTGTTGAACAAGATGCAACAAGAGGCAGCTATTTTTTTTGAGACTATAATTTTAGAAATCGTCAACACAGCAAGTGGATTTAAATAACTGTGTGTGTGCTCGCACTTGATATGCTATGAATTAAAGTCATTTCGAACACTCACAGCCATTTTGGTTACAAAACATAATGTCTTTACCTCAGAGACATAATGAAAGTTTCAGATGGTCATTGGGAATGATTAATATCCACTCTCAAGATGTAATAATGCCCAAAATCTCCAATTTTGTCTGTTTTATCCCGAGCCTTTCTTTACATTCATGATGTTGTCTTGTACCTCTCAGAAACAATGTTTAGACAAGTAATATATTAGCATGTATTAAGGATGGGTATATGAGCAAGAAAAACACATATACATTTGCCACTATACAAATCAATAGTATGCTCTCATCTGGAATATATGGAGCCCAGAGAGAGGGCAAAGAGAGAGACAGAGGGCACAGAGGACATTTCAGAGAAGGGCAACAGAAATAATAAGGGGAATGGAGGGGCTAAGTTATGAAGAAAGTCTAATCAAATTATCTTATTTTCTCTAGAAAAAGGTACCTAAGAAAGGGATTTGATTACCCAATATAAATACACTCAGGGTCAATATAAGGATTTGTCAAGTTAACTTTTTGTGCCAAGAGGTTTTCAACTGACATCTCTTGAGGTTAGAAGGAATAAGATTCCACCTTAAAGAAAGAAAAGGGTTCTTCGCTGTAATCTGTGGAATTCTCTACCAAAGGAGGAGGTGACAACAGATTTGATAGGTAGCTTTAAAAATGCAATGTATATATTTTTGGGAAGGTGTATTGATCCAGGGAGGAATCTGATCGCCAGTATCTCGGGTCAGGAAGGATTTTTATTTTTTTATAGTTTATGAATAGTATATATATTTTCAATAGTTTTTTCTATTTACCTTCCTCTGGATCAATATCAACTAATCTGCATATTACAGAGATCAGAGGAGATCTCAAATGGTTAAACTTCATGGAATAAAAGTCTTTTTTCAACCTCAATTAGGGCCTCATTCAATTAGGGGCCGTAACTCGATCGCAAATCGTCAATGTCCTGCAATCGAGATACATCTTCGCGTTGCTCGACTATGTACAATATAAGGGCCTCATTCAATTGCTATGTTTTATAGATCCGGGTTTACAAATGGAGGTCGCAAGCTACTTTCCTATTCAATTGCCTTCCATTTGCGGGCTCCAATCAAGTTGCGTCCTACAAGATACGGTTCCTAGCGATTTGTTCAATCGCAGCTTACTTCCCTCAAAGCCTTTGATCTTTCATGGCCGCAGGAGTTGCGGGCGCAAGAAATCCTGAATCGTTATTCAATTGCTACAATTTACCCTTCTGTCACGCCCGTAAATGGCTAAAGTCGAACCACAGGCCCAAGGAGGTGTCGCAAAGGGCTTACTTACAAATTGTAGCCCTTTAAAAGCAAATAAAAAAAGCAATCCTGTACTTTTATTAAAAGTGAAAGTGATGTTAGGTCTTAGAATTAATAGCACAACATTCTCAAGCTTGCACATCGGCAAAAATAAATACTTTATTTAATGTTCAATTTTCGTCAAAAAGTCCTACGGGCTTCAACCTCCAAGCCCGTATGACTTTGGAATCCAACCTCCATATTTCATTGAAGTCCTACAGGCTTGAATAATGAGTTACGGGCTTGGAGGTCATTCAAGCCCGTAGGAAATATAGGGCTGAAATAAAGTATTTGATTTTGGCGATATGCAAGCTTGAGAATGTGGTGCTTTTAATTGTAATGTCACCCATTGTGTTCGCCATCATTTCTAGTGCTTTACAGTGCTGTATTAAATATATATTTGCACTTACAGTGCTCTGAGTTACTGGCTTGTGGCCACGATCATGTTCAAGCCCGCAAAAGCTTACTGCTGATAGCATGGTTTGCGATTATCGGGAAGGGGGACTAAATTGTGGGCACGGCCAAATGAATAGCCAAGTAAACGTAGAGCAACGCGAGGACGTAACTCGATCATAGTAAATCGGAGATTCGCGATCAAGTTACAGAGCCTAATTGAATGAGGCCCTAACTATGTAATATTTTACATTGTGCTATCCTCAACTGTGTGACTTTACCGTGAATTCACAACACTGTAAAATAGCTAACCTTGAACTAGTAAATGTGGGATTATTTATTAGAGACAGCAAACCCAGTTCTAACCACGTAGTCCTCTCTGAGCCCACAATCCTCTTTACGCCATTATATGAATGAAGCAATATCCTGGCACTATTTCAAATATCAATATTAGATCAATATCACATTAACACTTACATAATCATCCCTATCAACCGTGTCACTCCATTGTATTTTCAACAAGCTAAAGTTGTCATCCTTTGAAGTCACTAATACTCTATATATAGAACATGAATTATATAAAAACAATGAGGGATATGAAATAAGGGCAAAACATTGATGTCATTTTTGCAGCAGAGATGTCAGTATTCTGAAGTTCACCTAAATTGTGTTTTCTTTCTGTTCCAATATCTGTGTTAATGAGTAGCTTTTAATTGATTTTTGCAATAGCCTAGTACTATTTCCTGTGCTCCAATTACACTGCTTTATAGATCTGTATTTAAAGATCTGCAGTAAACATTACCACCTCTGCTGTGACGCAGTGTAATGAATACACTAACCTCTCTGATTTGTCACTCAACAACTGTTGCTTGTTTTTTGATACTTAGCTCTTTCTATTTACTAAAAATAGTGAGAAATACATTTTTGAGAAAAGACTAAGAGGTGTGCCCTATGGGATGGTACCAAATCAGAGGGCAGTCACTAGTTTTAGATCACGTGTGCCATTACAGATGAGACATTTCTTGTAGTATATAAGTCTGAACCTGTCCAAAATGACAGGTCAGACTAAAAATGCCAGTACCCACAAGCACAAATTGGCCTTAGCTTTCATCAGTCAGGTATCACTGTTCTCTCTATGTGATCAAGGGGCCAAAGGCGTTGAGAAACTCCAATAGTTATTTGCATACAAACAGTGAGAAACACACATCTAGGAACTGACCAAGCTAAGTATTGTAACTTATTAGACGGTACCAACTCAGATTAAAAGTATATATGTTTCCTGGGTTTCAAATGTTTGGTAAGAAACAGGTAGTGATTATCAGAAAAAGATGTGATAGATAAGTTCAGTGTACTTACAAAGTTATAGGCAGGAGAGTAAAAGTCAACTTTGCACACCTACAGAAATGTTACATAACCAAGTATGCAGAGGAAGGCAGCATCGTTCTGAGTTTGTCCTTTCAACGGAAGTACTAATGCTGGATGGCATCACATGGTTGGGTGGGGTCTGAGCTCACAACTGAATACGATCACAAGGATATAGAGAGAAAGAGACTACATATCCCAGTGTACTTTGCAACACAGGAACCCCAGAATATGATACAAATGTATCAGCTAACCTATTATTTTTCCTGATTGGTCAAAAGGAATTATGAGTTTTATGCTAATCTTAGCAGGGATTTTCAGGGATGTCAACTAACATAAGCCTTAGCTTGCAAACTGAAAAGATTTAGCAAACATCAGATGCATTTATAATCCAGAACATTTAGATATGCCTTTAATTTGTTTTCAGCATTGTATATAATCTGTCAAATGTATTTTGCACCCCAGTGGCTATTTTCTATTTAGGTTTTTCAACATTATTTTAAATTCTATTTAAAAACTGATATCTCAAAATTACTTGAGCTGGTCCTGATTTGGATTTAATGCTGCATCTCTGTCTCTTGGGGAGGTTCAATTTATGCAAAGATTCGCCACAACTTGAACCAGCTTTTCACAATAAAGCATGGATATAATCAGGGTGATTTTATTGTCTGTAGTGGAAATGCACTGACTTCAAAATTAAGTAAAGTGTTTTTGAGGTGTAAGTTTCCTCATAGTGCACCACTGTTACTGGGAGAATAGTCCATGTATCAACAACATAAGGGATCAGTGGGCAGCAAGGCTGGAAATTTCCTCGGCTCAAATATTTTTAATTTCTTGGCATGGGCACAAGAATATGGCTTTTCATTTTGTTTCTAAGAGGAAGAAGTGGCGTACCACAACTAAATAAACTCTCTTTCTCTTGCAGAATTCCCTCATCCTATACCAAGTTTTGTGGAAAAAAAGCAGTCGGATTCTCACCGACCCCAGAGAATACCGAGCAAGAGTTCACGGGGATAGACAAAACAAGGAGAATGGCAGACGAGCTGGAGGTTTGTCAATTACCTGATAGGAGAACAGAGGAAAATCAAAACAGTTTAAATGAATGGAAAATTCTCTAACTGGGCCCGGACTCACGATGCTAATTTCATTTGTAAGTGCTTGGTTTCCTAAGGTAGGAAAATTAATAGCTGCCAAGACTAATAACATTGGTTTGGGGTTTTCAGTGGGAAGAGATGGATGGAAATCTTAAACTTCAAGAGAACTTTGTTGCATGTTTGGTTAGCTGAAGAACATGTTTTTAACCCTTGGGTATGCAAGCTTACTATGCAACAATGAAAGTAAGCGTTCATACCTAATTTTATAACTATTACATAGAAAAACTACAGCAAAAATTTAGAAAAGAATTGAAAGAACAAGGGTGGCAGTTTCAAGAACGCTGAAAAAAAGTATGGTGGAGAAATGGAGAGGAATTCCAAAATCTACATCACATATACAAATCAACATCACATAATGCAAATATAAAGCACAAATAAACTTCAAAACAGTTACACTCATATTTCCAGACCTCCAACAAAGTGAGGTCTGATAAGGGCTTTGGATGTTCTCCTTGCCATTGTGGAACTGGTTTGGAAAATAATCTTGGTACGGCAGCTTCCTATGTCTAGTAATACCAAAGTTACAGTAGTCAAGGCGGGATATGATGAATGAATGAGTTTGTATTGTGGGTGGTATAAAAAAACTAAACAGGGAAATGCAGACCTGGAGACAGATATCACTTAATAGTGTGCCATGTGAGATAATGCCTACCCAGGGTGCAAGTCTCGTTTTGCTCAACTGTGCTGCTTCCTGAACCATATTAGTATTTACCCATTCTCTAAGGACAGGCCAGAGCCAAAATGCCAGACAAATTCTAGGGGAAGAAAGAGCAACCCCCAGACATGAGTCATGGGTCAGTGACAAGTTTTTGAGCAAGGGTTTTGGTTGCCTTACATTCCTTGGATATCCAAAGGATATACCCACACCTGGGGATGGAAATCATGTAAAAGTGTGTCCTGTGAGACTCTTCTTGCTCACTCATGCCACAAATGTGGAGAAATATCCTAAAACAAACAAGTCTGTACAAAAGGACAGGCCAGTACAAAATTGAAAGGCATGTCTCCAAAGTACAGGAGAAACAGCGGCACTGGGATCTACGTTTCATCCATAAATAGTTTTCGGAAGCACAGTGAGCAAGGGATAAGGCGGTATAAGAAACTTGCATATCGTGAATATTGGATATGTTATTTGGCTCCTGTAAGAACTCCAGTAAGACTGACTTGTAGCTACAGGAATTTTTAAAAGAAAACATGAGGAGTTATTCCATGGCTCTTGCAGATAATTTACTGACTTGTACCCATGGGGTTTGGCTGTAGCTCACTAACCCTAACTTGTGCTCATAGCCTGCCTAAAGTACACCCAGAGGAGACTCTGAGTTTGAATCTCAATTAAATAAAATAACAAAACATGCAGGAAGTTTATGACCCCACCGCTTTTGATCTACTACCTTCTATGAGCTTGGGTATCCCCCAGGATTCCCACAACAACAACTGCTACTCCTATTATCCTGGATGTCCCCCATTCCCACATTAGGGCCATCAAACCAATCCTTGTGGGTTGGGGTTCCATGAATCCTATGGGAGCCCTATGGACCCTCATGTCACTTAACATTAACCCTTTATAGGTTCATTTAGGTACCATAGGGTGCCTACAGGATATACTATACTATAATCATGGTACCTCAATTTAACCCCTATACTATTGGGGACCTTATGAACCCTAGTGGTACAAAATTGTGCGTGTCCCTATGGATCCTATGCCATCCTAGCTACTACCATAATAATAATACCAAATAAAAGATTATGAAAAATAAAATAAAATAGAAACTACACCGAAAAATCAAAAAACTACCCCTGAGGGGGGTCAAATTATACTTACCCTCACTTTGATGACCCTTCAGTGATGATCTTCAACTCCCTGGTCCTCAATCTTCAACCTTGGATAAAGCGGACACATCAATGCTGCCTCTTCTTGCTTGACCTCCAACTAAAAAATGCACCACTCTTCAAAAAAAAAAAAAAAAACAAACCTAATGGAGCAGCTCACCCACTGAATAATGGTTTTCTAACCTTGCCCTCTCATTAAATACTATTTTTATGGTTTGTGATTGACAGAAACATGTGTCAATTATATTTCAGCTAATCAGAATTGAGTATTTGAAAAGCCTAGCCCCATTTCTGTTTGTTTAAAAGTCTAACCAATCAGAATGCATGGATTGAAATCTGTGCATTCCAATTTGTTATCCTTTAATCAATCCTAAGGCTCTTTTCACCCTATTCTGATAGGCTCAAGTACAGAAACAGCCAAGCAGGGAAGAGAATATTAGCCGTAGTATTTTCTTTTTTTGTGTAGTTTCTTTCTTATAGTATTTTTTTATTTTCTATAATAATTTTATTGTATTTGATTCTCTTTTTTAAATGGGAGTAGTGTTAGGGAGTATGCAAGCCCTTGTGGACCCTCATGAGGTGATAGGGTCTATAGGTGTCCATAAGGACCCCTATGGTAATAGGAGGCCAGGCTGGACGAATCCAAAGATGGAATCAATATTTGTGGAGGAAACATCAACAACCTCAGATGCGCAGATCATATTGCTCTGATGGCTGAAAGTGAGGAGGTAATGGACCTATTGATGATGGTAAAAAAATTGAGTGCAAAGGTTGGCCTGCTGCTCAATGTTAAAAAGACAAAGATCATGGCAAAAAGCAAACGCAATTCCTGACAAATAGACGGGGAAGAATTGGAGGCAGTGACAGATTTTATTTTCCTGGGTTCCAAGATTGCTTCAGGTGGTGGCTGTAGCCATGAAATTAAAAGAAGAGGAAAGCTATGGTAAGCTTGGAAAAGCTAGTAAAAAGTAAAAAGTATGCTATTTCCAGTAGCAACACATATGTGAGAGTTGGACCATAAAGAAAGCTGAGTGCCACAGATTTGATGCCTTTCAATTGTGGTGTTGGTGAAATCTGCTTAGAGTTCCTTGGACTGGAAAAAGATCCAGTAAATAAGTACTTTAGGAAATCAAGTACAATACAAACTGTTCATGAGTCTAAAGCTCAAATATTTTGGCCATGTCAAGAGAAGACTCTAATGCTTGGAAAAATGTAAGGCACACAAAGAATGTGACGACAAAGGCGGAGATGGATAGATGAGGTAAATGAAGTAATGAACATGAGCTTGATGGAGCTCAGAGGGGCAGTGACTAACCAATGTCCCTGGCATGCTGCAGTCCATAGGATCACTGAGAGTCAGACAAGACTGAAGAACTAAACTACCAAATATTACATATAATGTATATATATATGTATATATTTTTGTAATCTTTGTAGTGTAGTGGTTTTAAGGACCTGATCCAGTTGGTGTTCCTGCAACTGTTGAATTATCTGGCATGTCATGCTGGACTGAGACTTGGACAGGTTTGCTGGATTTACCGCTTCCTAAACCTCCAGGGCACACGTTGGTCCTTCCCACACGCTGTGTTCATGGACACCCTGTCTGAATTACACTGGGAATATCCCCTACCCAGCCAATTCTGCAGTGCTGCGGGGCCACAGACTGCACTAAGACCCCCAGGGAAGGGTCCAGGTACATTGCACTGCCTGTACCAGCAGTAGCAGAGGATCATTTACAATAATCAAGCAGAATGGTTAGTCTAGGCAGAAATTTAAAGAGAGGGCTATCTAAGCATTGTTAAAAGTCAGAAAATCAACATATTAGAATTCTCATGGGAAATCTTTCTTGAGTACTAGCCAACAATCCAACAGTGCTCTAACCTCTGCTAAATTTAAATATATAATCTTGTGTCAAACCACTAAAGCATTACAAATACACAGATATAGATGCAGGTACAAAGTTTTCCATGTTAAACATGTTTACTAACGCTTTAGGTAGGTTCATATTGTATAAATTGCTATACATGCTTGAGTCCTGTACATTGTCTTGGTTTAAATGATGCAGGGTTGGCAACATGGCAAAATCCTTTTTGTGGGTTATGAAAACCTTAAAGGTATATATAAGTTTCCTTGTTTGGTAAGAAAAAGGCAGTGCTTATCAGAAAAATGTGTGTTATATAGATACATTCAGTGTATGTACAAAGTTATATGCAGAAAACTAAAATTCAGCTTTGCACACCCACAGGGAGCTTACATAACCAAGTACACTGAGGAGAGGCAGCCATATATGTTTGACCTTTTTGGTAGAGAGGCTTTACAGCACAGTCAGGAACCCCAGAGTTTGATACAAATGTATCAGCTGCCTGAGCCTCCTCCTGATTGGCCAAAACAAATTATGAATATTATGAATTTAGCCTGGGTTTCAAGGGGGTGTTAACTCTAATTTTCAACTGTCAGAAATTACAAGACATTTTGCTAACTTCAAGGTAAGTGTCTAAATTTGTATTCTGGTATTTTTTCATGAAAAAAAATGTATTCATATACTACTGATTCTTCTATATCAGAAGTACTCATAATCCAGGAAACATAGATATGCCTTTAATGAAATCAGTATCTACAATTCAGCAATAAACAGGTTACAGGTTCTACCTGCTCAAGATGTTGGAAATAGTCAAGTAAAAAGCAATCCCATTAACAGATACTTCAAATTTTCCTCTGTTTGAAGTGTATTTCGAACTGATTACATAAATATTGATTGGGCATCTCTTAAGTGGATTAGCGAGGGACTTATATAACACTCCTGTCCTACATTTCATATTTTTGACATAGTTTTATAAATAAGTATAATTGTTTCTCTGATTTTATTAACTTGATGTAGCGACAACTGATGGTGCACTGTCAGATGTCCCCATAGAAAAAAGACACCACAGCATACAGAGAACTGCTTTGCAGCCTGCGCATAGCTTCATGGATCAGACAAACTCTTATTATCTATAAGTATTCAAGGAACACTGAACATTTTTACTTGTATTATTGTAAACCAGCAGTTGTCTTACTTCTTGATGACAGAAACCTATTCAACTCTGTCCGACATGTCTGCTGAGCAGTTTTGACATCAATTCATTATGGAGAGGGTGGTTGCAGTGCTCTAGATTTTTATTTAGTTTTGGGCAGTTTAAAGTAAGCATGTTTTAAGAACAGGTAAGTTCCAGTGGTTAGAATTTGGTAATTTCACCACTGCAACCTGCGTTTGATACCAGTCAGGGAACCAAGAGGTCACACCACCCTGAAGCCAAGCACGGTTATTCCTTAATGGAAGACCACCTTGGAATACCAGGAGATGTATGCTGTTGCCAACTGGAAAAGGAACGGGCAACCCACTCCAGTATCTCTGCCATGAAAACCAAGTGGATCAGCATGACCATGGACATGTGCCCGGTGTGTTACAATCAATGAGGTCATACAGAGTCGTACGACTGAACAACTCAAATTCTTAAATAATCTATTTACAACTGTGACTAACATCAGCATTATGTTTAAGGATGGTATATTAAGTAGAGGAAATTATGCCCAAATCAAATTTACACTCTGCTTACACAGTGTACAGTAGGGTCTACAAAATTGTGACACCCCTACAAACACGGAGGTAAAAGCCAGAGCGGTGATGAGGAAAAGGATGATACAGATGAAAGGATCTCTTGGCTCGGCTCCATCACTCTACTCTATGTGCAAGCAAGAGGCTTAAATGCACCATTTTTTCTAAAAGTTTTTGGTGCATTTTCTTCCATGTTTTTTGGCCTTATTACCATAGTTCCTAGTGTTGTGGGATTGAATTGAATGGATTCTTGTATAATATATTTTTATATTGAGCATTTTTGCTGGTATTATGCACCGTATGTAAGAATAATAGTCATACCATCAAGATGCATGGTACAGAGTGGAAAGAAGTTGGCCCGGAATAAAATATCACACCAAGTGATAGGGAAAGAAAGAAAACCAGAGGAGAAGGTATGTAGGTAGGCAGAGATTTGAGTTAACATTACTTGTCCTACATATGCTATGTGCACTTCCTGTTAGTTTCAACATTTTCTTAATATTTTTTCGTGGAAAAACCACAGCTTTGGTAGTGTTTAAAACATGTTCTTTTAACTGTATGCAAAAAAGATTTGTATTCCATGTCTGACTAAGGTGTGGAGTAGGCTAGTGTGATTTAGTGCTCTAACTGAGGGCTTGATTACATGGTTCCTGAAAGAAATCTTCTGAGTGATCTCTCCATGTAAGTCCTTACGAGTAAACTCAACTTTCCTCAAGAGCAGAGATAACAATTATGAGAACACTTATCAGATAATTTACAAGGACATAAGGAGCAACAATTGTTCCAGCAGAAGAAAATAAAGTAGCTTACAGAAGCATTTTTCAGCACATCTTAAAGCACAAAAATGCATGGTAACCCAGCTCTATACAACAATAATCAAGAAAACCAAAATAACCAAATAAATCATAATGCCAATTAATAATTTCTGCTCACACAAAGAAACACTAACAACCAACTAATGTTAAGTGAATTTCATTAATTAAGGATCCAGGTAAGCTGTGTTTCTACCTGGCCTGCAAGTACATCTACAGTTCCCCTTAGTATTAATCCTGTCTTACTATTCAATGTGCCCTTGTACCCATTTTGTATTGTGACCTTAGTATTGTGACCTGTCATACCTGTACCCACATTTACCTCCATTTTGATGTGTATTCCTAAACTTTGACCATGTATTACTGTCTCATGTTGAATATGTTCTTGTAACTAATGTAACCAACCCAAATCCATATCAGTATGATGTATTTATAGTATGACTTACTTGACATGTTATACATGTACCCACCTATACTTGCATTTTGTTGGCTATTCCTCAACTATGACCATATAGTATTTTATGTTGACTAATGTATTTTAACTAATCCAACCATCCATGTCCATCTGATCCTCCTTGTCAGCATGACGACCTATCTCCTTCCCAGTCTTGCAAATATTCTTTCCCTTTCCCTGTCTACAATAATCCAGTGTTAGCAAGCTCTGTATATTCCCTGACATATGTTGCATGTTGATATAGTATATATTTAATCAAGCTATCGAGTGAGAGTAATTATCGTGAAAAACATATTGAACATGTAACCAGATTTTACTGTGAGTTCTATGGTATTAAAGGGCAACTGTAAGAGCGTTTCATGTTAAATTTATATTTTTACTTCTCCATTATTTTACATAAAAATACACGTGCTAATAGCAACAAAACTCTAGCCAACAATTAATAGATAAAACATTTATTGCCTTATTTCAGTAGTCTTCAGGACAACGAGAGAGGTGGGGAGGGGTACAGTAGGTGGTATTAATGTGGTAAAATGTTTACCACATTAAAACATTTTACCCCATGATAAGCCATAATGACAGCTAGACTCCTACTAACAACTTGAGCCTTAGTGAAGTTAGCAACAGGAGATCTATCATTGATAAAGCTACACAAAGTGGCGAAACACGTCTTATCGAGATACACATAAACTATATTTTATATTTTATGTTGTTGTTGTCAATCGTTTAATAGTACAGTAAATGGCATATTGTTTTACCTCCACAAGTAAGTTCTTCTCGAATTTGATTACTTCATACAAAAAGATGTTTTATTATATCAAAGAGAATGTGTTGTAGAAATCACAGCGGCATAGTTACATACTATTGGCTATCAATACTAAGACACTCCACCCATATGTACATACCACACACCTGGAATCATATATTGAACACTACCACGACACAGAGACGGGAAATGAGGGATTACTAAACACATACAAGGAGTGTCTGTGAAGGTGAGAGTTGAATCTCTATTTGTAATATACGTGGGACAGGGGTAGTCCTTACCATAGCACACTTCGATCAAAGATCAAGATCTCATTCACTGGCCCACAAGGATATCGCTTAGTGCGTATGCTTTTCTTATGTGTTTCCTGCGCCCAAAAACTCCTAAATTACATGGCTACTGAATATATTTTTTCCGATATCACCCAAGAGCGCTACAGAATACTTACCAGAGCAATTATACCTAGTAAATCCCTACAATTTTGTGCACATGTATGTTGTTGGTGTGCACTGTAGATAGTTGACTTACTGTATCAGGCAGATCAACATATTGTAATATTCTATTTCAGAGCTACCTGAAAAGAGAAAACAGAAACCTAACTAAAATAAAAGGAACTGTATCAAAGCTTCTCAATTCCTGTCCTCAGGGACCAAAAATAGGTAACATTTTTGTGATATCCCTGCTTAGACACAAGTGAACTAATTAGAGGCTCAGTGATGATTAGCTCACCTTTGCTCAAACAGGGATATTCCTAAAATGTGACCTATTGTTGGTCCCTGAGCTCTGGCATGCAGCCCCTATCTCCTCCCACTCCAGAGACACCATGTGATCTCCTGGTTAGCCATCTAGCAGGGTATGCTGGGGGAGGTGGAGGAGGCAGGTGTGATGGAGGGGTGTGTTGGGAAAACCTGTCCTCAGAATTGTTGGATTGGGAGGCAGACTGGTATTGAAAAACTTCCTGTTTAGGCCTAAGAGGTTCTCCCCCACAGACCAGACAAAGTCTTGTTGAAGGAGGTGTTGTTGTGATAACTGCAGTTCAATATTGTATATACATTGATATTAAATTGGGCACTGCAAAGGCAAGGATTAGGAGACATCTTGATAATGTGAATAATAGTCAATTATGTCATGGGTCTGGGGATTGACTTAATGTACAATGCTGACATATCCATTGTATGGTCTGTTTTCATTATATTAGTATCAGTATGCATCGCACATTTTAGGGTATATATCTGGGCAATCTTATTAGTAATTGATGGTCATCAGCTACATTGTATATGTGATATGTATACTGCAGCTGGTTTGCAGAGCCAATGCTGTGTGATATAGGCAATATCAGTGAGTGAAAATGCTCGATGATGGTGTTTTATGTGGTGCACATATTCAGCTTGCAGGGTCTCAGCGGCTGTGGACATCCTGCCCCTCAGGAGTTGCTCCCAACTTGTTATATTACACATCAGCAGAGGAACTATAACCTGTGGCTCTTGCTCTGGCTGCTTCCTCTGCCATCTTCCTCTTCACTATATTATTATTTGTAATGCACCAACATATTCTGTAGCTCTAAACATGGGTAATTGGAAGTTAAAACAATATTAACATAATGAAGAAAAAATAATGGAGGACTCTGTCTTTGAGTTTAAAATCAAAGGTAAACAGTGCTTTCACTAAAGTTCATAGCAAGATTACACTTGCAGACTTATATCCCACCAGTCATCGTAATGGTGCTTGACACTCTTAACCTCTGTGACATGCAATCCGAAAGCACTAACCTCTACTCCACATCCTTGTCCTCTGACCAACTCTGACCTCTTGTTCTCCATATAGGAGACTGGTCATGGATGTATTCAGGAGGATGATAAATTCCTCCTGGGAGCAATTGTGGGCCATTGCTTCTTGTCAGCTTCAATTGGTAATGGGGTAATTGGATGGAGTTTGTAGCATGGGGTATGTGTGATGGGTATGTGTATGCAATAGGGGTATGTGTGATCTATGTGGTAGGGGGTATGTAGCAAGCGTATGTTTGGGTGGTATATGTTGTGGGGTGGGAGTATGTGTTAAGGTAGGGTGGGTATGGGGTTCTGGGTAGATAGGTTAAGGTAAGTCTTAAATTATGTGTTTTACATTATTAATTGTATGGCGATATGTAGGCTATGTGAATATTTTATGTGTGAATTTAAAACTAAAACTGCAGCCTTCATCTTTTCCATATATAAATACTTTTTTTTTTTCTATGGCAAATTTTTGCGTCACATTTACAGTATATCAATTTTAATAATAAAGTCCGGTTTCAAATATTTTTTCTTTGTTGCCACATTTTACACATTATCCAAATAGAGTACTTTGGGCCAGTATCAGACCTCTACTCCTAGGGGGAGATCTGAACTGTCCTCAGCAAATTATGGGTGAATTTATGTGTAATAAAATATGAATAACCAAAGCACAAACCTCCTCCTCCCTTTATAGCAAACTCTGACTCTCTCTCGACAAAAAAGCCTGACCTTCACTTTGGGGACTTGTGGGTTAGCCTTAACAGGATGGCACAATCAAAGTTAGCAATATTCACTGATGGTCTATGATTTTACAGGAATTGTTACTGGAAATGCTGCGGGTCCTTAGCGCTGACTTGTATATTCTATCAGTAAGTAAGATACTTACCTAACACGTAAGGACTACCTTACATGACAACCCACGTAGCTATGTATCAGTAAGCTCTTACAGGAACCAGCCAGCGGAACCAGCCTTACAGGAGTTTTTTAAAGGAGCAGGTGTGCTTTAAGTTAAAGAACCAAAATACAAACTTTTCATGTTAAATCTATTTTTGAGTTCACTCAGCAGTGCTCAGGACAATGAGAGAGGTGGGGAGGGGTACAGCTGCAGTCGTTAATTAATAAACTATATTTTTAAATTATATTTTGGCTTTTCTTTGCTGCTGTATACACATGCATTTTTAATTTTTATTAAAGGTGAACTAAAAATAGATTTAACCAGTGGCAGAGCGAGAAAACAGAGGGTCCCAGTGCAAAAAAAATGTTTGGGCCCCCTACACCAAGAGGGAGTTGAATAACATTTTTTTTAGCTGGGCCCCACCGCTTTGTCTTTTCCCCCTCTCTCACTCCCCTGTGACTCTCACCCCCCCCCCCCCCCCCACACACACACACACACACACACCTTCCCTCTCTCATTTGGTGGTGGTGGTTGCGCCAAAGGCTTACGGTGCTCATTGCAGGCCGCGTCATACGCTGAGTGGCTCTTTCCCCCTCTCCCTCCCCTGTGTCTCTTTCCCCAAAAAAAGTGTCCTCCTCCTAAACAGCATCCATCCCCACACAGCTCCCAACCCTTCTTAGCACCCACCCCACATAGCACCGTCCCTTTGCTCCCCCATGACAGAACCCACCCCTCCTGTACTTTGTTGTCAACTAGTCCTTGCTTTCTCACCTCTTCCCAGATACACATTCCCAGTGTTCTGAACACAGGCACAGACTAATTTCTGGTAAGGGGATGTGTGGCCAAGGAGGCCCAGAGGTAGCTGCTGCGGTTTCAGAAGTGTGTGGGGACCAGGGGTGCCCTACACTACAGTGCCCCTGGCATTATTATTATTATTATCGTTTATTTGTAACGCGCCAACATATTCCGTAGCGCTATACATAAGTTAAGTTACAGGCAATGACAAGTTAAAGATTCATACATTGCAAAGAGTGGGTGGCCCTGTCTTTGAGCTTGGAATCCAGTGTCCATAGCGCTTTCCCTAAAGCACTGCACAGGATTGAAACTCGCAGACTTACAATCTAAAGGCATTGTGCACAAACTGCCATCACTGATTGATACCTTGTATTAGCTGCCTGTGATTGGCCAAAGTGAATTATTAATTGTATGCCAATCTTAGCAGGGATTTCTAAAATCAACTGCTTGCAAACTCAAGAGATTTAGCAAACTTTAGGGTCAGTTTAATCATATTTATTTTGGGATTATTTTCATGCAAAAAATGTTTTCATGCACTACTGATTCTCCTCTATCAGATGCATTCATAATCCAGGAAACTTAAAAATGTCTTTAAAGGAGTAAAACTTGACGTAAATAACTTAATTGCCCTTGTAATTCTGTAGAGCCTATAAATATTACATAGTGTTATATGCTTTGATAAATATATATATTACAGCATAACATAGGAAATGGAGTTAACAATATTTTTCAATCTCTTTCCTGATAGCAAGAATTTATGACTTAAAAAATACCTATAATAAATTAGTCACCAGCACAACAACATATCCGCAATCCAAACATAGCAGTGATAAACAAGTCCGACCCATTCAGTGACATGCCAGTCACTTGGTGCTCAGGTCTCTAGGGTTTGACTATTCAGAGGAACAAGTGTAAATATTTAACCAGAATTCCTCAGCCTTACCTTCTCCTAACAAAGAAGTCTCTTTTTTTATACACTTTAACTACTCAGAGGGTGCACCGAATCACTCAGTGTGATATAAGATCACTAGAAGACAAGACTGAGGTAAGAGTGGGGTTATATTTTTGTTGCCAAAATGGGTATTTCCTGTCATCTAGAAAAATAGTACAATTCTTTCAGTAGAGGTTGTTAATGGGATATTAATTTATAATTGTATAACAAAATAGGGAGCTTTCCTGTTTTATGCTACCACACATGCATGTGCATCTGTTATGTGCACGCACGCATGTAGATCTGTCCTGCGCCAAAGAAGCTGTCTTCTTGTGGCCGGTAAGTGGTTGGGGGTTTTTGGGTTAGGTTTACAGGGTTAGGGTCGGGAAGGCATGTAGGGGGTTAGGGGCTTAGGGACTTTGTTTTAGGGGGTTAGGCTTAGGCTAAGAGGGTTAGGAGGTTAGGGCCGCCAAGGGGTGTAGGGGGTTAGGGCCTTAGGGTTAGGGGGTTAGGTTTAGGGTTAGGACCGGGAAGTTGTGTATGGGGTTAGGATTAGGGTTAGGGCCGGCAAGGGGTGTAGGGGGTTAGGGTTAGGGCCGCCAAGGGGTGTGGGGGGTTAGGGCCTTAGTGTTAGGGGGTTAGGTTTAGGGTTAGGACCGGGAAGTGGTGTAGGGGTTAGGATTAGGGTTAGGGCCGGCAAGGGGTGTAGGCGGTTAGGATTAGGACCGCCAAGGGGTGTGGGGGGTTAGGGCCTTAGTGTTAGGGGGTTGGGTTTAGGGTTAGGACCGGGAAGTGGTTCAGGGGGTTAGGTTTATGGTTAGGCTCGGTAACTGGTGTAGGGGGTTAGGGTTAGGGCAAGCAAGGGGTGTAGGAGGTTAGGGGCTTAAGGAGTATTTTGGGACGCGGGACACAAGCGCAACCAGCAACAGGAGGCTTCCAGTGCCAGGCACGTGCGCGTGGCGTGCGTGCACGCGTGATAGCAAAAAACAGGAAAGGTCCCAAAATAGTTGCAACCAAATATATTGATTATATTATTTGTTAATAGTAAATTGTTAAGTGTTCTATCCTTTCTTCAAAATTCTTAAGCATTTTCTTCAGCAGCACCGATAGCCTTCTTATCTTCCCTGTTAAAACTTCATAAAAATACCCCAACCCATTAATTCAATATAATAAACTTTCTACAGTATTCAGACTGACTATGAAGGCAAACTAGGCCAAAATAAGCATGTGTCTTAGTTCCACTATTTAAAAGCAGGGAAAAAATAAGATAGACACTTATTAGACACTTGTCTAACCAAATTAGGTGTTCACTCACCACCGGGTTGGTTACTGCCCCCAAATAAGGACTTTTTGCTAAAATTAAGATAGATCTATTTTTTTCCGTTGTTAACATTTCTTGTTATAGATGCAAAAATAAATCTTGAATTCAGAGTTTAGTTGATCAGATTTCTTAGGCTATATCATGAGAATCTTACAGTTTATGTGATTTTATGACAAGGAGGAAAAGTACAGAGTCCAACAGAAAGGGGTTAATGCTTCTCAGCTGCTAACAAACAGGTACAAAGGTACACATATCTGCACCTGGGATTGACTTGTATCCGCATTGTCTAAAGAGGTTGACATTTGGGATATGTGTAATAAGATACTGTTTAAATAAAGATAAGATACAATACCTCACTAGTGATTTGCTGTCTGTCCTGCAGCAATGAGCTACTTTTGGAAGGTACACAGATGTATACCGCATACATTGCAAATATATTATGTACTGTCCTCCATTGCAAATAACATTTCCTTCTTCCCTGCCAAGGTTTTCAAATTGTAATGCAAATATGAATGCAAATATTGATTTTTTTTGTTTGTCTTTGCCTCTGAAAATTCCTCCATACAAACAAAATGTACCGGGTAACTGTTATTTTACCTGGTGGTATAAACAATGGTCGGGTTTCCTGGTGGTCGGGTAGATAAGATTCTGTTAGTTAAACCTGGGTTTGATTACAAATCAGGGACCAAGAGGTCACACAACCCTGACGCCGAGCAGGGTTGAGTCTGGTCAGTACTTGGATGGGAGACCACCTAGGAATACCAGGAGATGAATGTTGTGGCCTGCTGGAGAAGGAATTAGCAACCCACTCCAGTTTTTGCCATGAATACCAAGTGGATCAGCATGACCATGGACATAAAGATGTGCTGGTGTGTTATGATCTATGAGGTCATGAAGAGTTGGAAAAAACTGAACGACGCAAAAAACAAAACAAAAAAAAAAACAAAAAAAAAAACAAGCAGCTCAATTGGGTATTTAATACTATTGCTTTTTCAAAATAATTGAGTTGGAATTTAATTAAAAATCAATGCATATGTGTAAGTTTGTCTGGTGCTGTATATTTATTCATCAATGGATAGATTTACTAAGCTATAGCAGGGGCAATAAAGGTCTACAATGGCAATTTTCCCCACAAGCAACCCATATTGTAGTCTTCAGCTCTACACCTTATAGTATCTGCAACGGAGCAAATCTATCTTAATGTGTTTGTGTAAATCTATGCATGTGCCTGAGGGTTTCAGCTTCCATGCGGCCCTACCTGCAAACCATTTATTACCACCATGAAATATAAATTGTAATTGACCTGTCATATTGATGATAGACAGAATGCAATAATTGTGTTTTGGGACAGTTGTCTTTGTTTAGAAGAATCTCACAATATATTAATTGGTACAAAGATGTAACAAGGTTTAATGATCAATAAGGGAGTTAAAAAAGTGTAACTAACAATTCAGTTTGCTATGTAACATATTTACCAAAATGTTAAAACGACATTCTCCCCCCTCTACTTTACGGGCCTCGCGATAAGCGCCTTCAGCGCTCATTGCGAGCCGCTCCCCACTCTCTCCCTCCTGTGTCTCTTTGCCCCCCCTCCTGTTTCTTCCCCCTTATTTCCCACCCCTGTGTCTCTTTCTCCCCCACTCCCTCCCCTGTGTCTCTTTCACCCCACTCCCTCCCCTGTGTCTCTTTCACCCCACTCCCTCCCCTGTATCTCTTTCCACCCCACTCCCTCCCCTCTGCTTTCTCTGTGCTCCTGTTTGCATTTACAGTTGTGAAACCATTTGGGGGCTTGTTCATTTTCCCAAGCCTGAAATGTGTTTCCGATTTACAGGCTTGAAAAAAAGTTACGGCTTTACGGCCGCCATTTTTTTCCTCGCTTAGTCATTGTCAGACCTCCCAAAAACGCCAATTAAATATCAAATTAGCTTGCAACCTCACTTACAGGCACCCTGGCTCTCCCTGTGTGTTGTGAGGTTGTAAGTTAATTTTTCATTAATTGGCGTCTTTTGGCGGTCTTCCAAAGGCTTCCGAGTTATGGGTATGAAAGAAATGGCGGCCGTTAAAGCCCTAATTTTTTTAAAGCCTGTAACTTGTTAGCCATTTGGAGCCTCTCCTCCCCTCAAGCCAGTCACATACAGGCCTCGCGATGCTCATCGCAAGACCTGCAATGAGTGCCTTCGGCGCTCATTGCAGCCCCTGTCAAGCCATTCACGTATGGGCCTTGCGATGCTCATCGCAAGCACCACAATGAGCACCTTTGGCGCTCATTGCAGTCCCCGTCAAATTCGTAACTTTTGTGCTATTTTTAACATTGCGTGACCAAAACTCAAAATTACGACAACTATATATTTGATATAATTACGTTTGTTTTTAATTAGAAAAATAAAAGTGTTGATGCCTCTGCTAGACCCTTCAGTCATCCGTGATACGGTGGTGGAAGTTGAAAGGGGAGTTTAGATTTCTGGAAACCCATGCTTGCATTTTCTTACGCAAGCAGCTGACTTTTGGGCCTGAATGGGAGAAGGAGTGTGGTGTCAATTTCATCCCTCAGGAAGTGATATAGCAAAGACAAAATGGATTTCTTTACTCATAAAAAGACTTTAAATAAATCAGATTTTCTCAACAAACAAAAAAAAGCCAATATCTTACACAGCTGCCAATGTTGTTAGTTTGTGCATACTTCAGAAACACAAGGGAGCTTTTCTTGAACTACAGTGGTCCATTAACATGAAATCCATTTATGACTATGAATGCTGAGATATTCAAGAGAAGGCCTTGAAATGTTGCCTGTCACTGAAACTATTTATAGTCAAATATTGTGCTTATTCAATTTATTTTAAAAATAAACTATTTTCGGTGTATTCTATTACATGCAAGCCAAAATTAATTCAATTTAACCAACTTCCTGGATTATTTTTGGATAAATGTGAGATTTACTGTAATAACATACATTGGCAGTTTTCTACCTCCAGCGTTATCCAATAAGACAGTTAGCTTTACTGTTCCACTATGTAATATATGTATGAAGTGAATATGCTTTTTCTACTTTTTTGGTACTTGTGTAATTTTACATCTCCTCAGACTTTATTATTAAATTATTATTATTTTTCTTTCTTTATAACGCACCACGATATTCCATAACGCTATACAGGGGCTAAGTACAAGTCAAAAACGCTTTAACATATTGCAAAAGAATGGAGGACATTCTGAATGAGTGACTTATAAATGCTAGAGTGACAGCATTTAGGGCAAATAAGCATGCCTTGTGAATGTAGTACACTTGCTTGTTTTAATTATGTATGCCCTAAGGCAGTGGTTCTTAACCTGTGAGGTGTGCGGCCCCTGGGCATAGGTGTTAGTGGGGAGGATGTGATGTTCCTCATGAAATTTTTTGTAATTGCTTTTTTTTTTAGAATCTAGTTTAGATACAATCGAGTCTTGATATCTGGATTGAAAAAAATGTCCAGGTAATCAAAAATCGTATAATTGTACCCCAAATTTGTGGTCTCATTGGTCAGAAGCATCAAGTATTTTATTAAATGACACCGAGGAGTTTAAGTGACTTCGTAATTATGCTGAAAGACAAAAAGATGTTCCAGAAGAACAACATTTTCTTTACTAATTCTGTGCATGCTAAAATAAAATGTCTGAAGGGGTTACAGGATGTCCCAACAATGTCCATGTCATGACCTGTGCATGGCCCAGTGGGTATGTCCGTATGACACTTTGGGCACAACTCGCACACTGAATAATTAATTTGGCACAATAACCGTAAACACTTCCTGAGCCCTCTAAGTAAATAATTAGACACAACCACTTTTTGGGGTAACATACTGGTCACAGCGTTTTTTTGGTAAACCCAAAATCACATAATAACAACAATACCATTAATTAAGTAAACATAAACAAGTGAGGGGAGGAGCCTGACCTGAGACAGTACACTCTCTGCCCTGAACCCTCGTCCAGTTCCTACCGTGATGGAGCATCCTTGCCCCCGTAGGGCAGGATCACACCCACTTTACCACTCTGTCCTGGCGACTCCCCTCAACCCCCCCCCCCCCCCTTGCTGTGACAGACAACAAATACAAAATATCATAATACAACCTGAAAAAACGAATACTATACCACAATTGCTAATGCCGTAAACAGATGTAACTCAAAACTTGACTTATTATATTTCTTTATTTTCCATTTATGTTTTCTTTCTTTTTTTTTCTTTCTTTTTTTTTTTAGATATTTATTTATTTATTTTTATTTTTTAATTTACAACCATAAACACATAATTTCCACATTTACAATAAATGAACACCTATGTTCCAAATACTAGGGATGGGTGGGTGGGATCAAATTACTTGGCTAGCTGGGGGCATAATGACCAAAATGGCGCCAACTCATATTAGTGGCTCCTCTCCGAGCTTGCAACCCCCTCTCTCCCATACTCCCAGGATGTCAGGTCACGTGGCCCTCCTACCAACCCCAGGAGGCCTGGGGAGGTATACAGCCCATCCACTTACGTAATTTACCCATTATTAATTGCTTTCGGGAATGAGGGTAGGAGTGAATTTTAAGTTTACTTTCAGGGAGGCGTGAGACTAAAATGGTTAAGAACCCCTGTCCTAAAGCGTCAAGGAGCTTACATACGTCTCTCGCATACAATTATAAGAGCAGATTTCAAACATTAGTAGAACACCTTTGAATGAAATTAATTGCTGCCAAATAAATAAATACTGGAAATGACTCACTTTCTGATTAATGGATTGCAAATAATGTAAAACAAAAATATTAAATATATAGAAAAGATAATCTCAGTTGTGTTTTATGATTGGGGTTCAACCATAATATAAAAGCGACACAGCTTCCCATATCTTGTGATTTGCATCTTGATTATCATTATAATGATACTAGCAACTTGCCCGTCAAAAAATGACGGCAATAAAATTGTAAGGCAGGTAATCATGTTTGCCACAGAGAGTAAAAGTTTTGGTCGTCTGAGATTGTTTGGCGCTCATTGCGAGCCTCTCGTTTGGTGTATATTTTGTTGTGAGAGGCGCTTTTGCGCTTATTGTAAGGTCCGCGCTGATCTCCTTTTGGCGCTTATTGCAAGCCTCTCCCCTGGTGTACTTTGTGTCCTATGAGCACCGTTGGCGCTCCTCGTGAGGCGCGCGGTGAAGGTCTTTGTCGTTTATTGCGATACTGTGGTGTGTTTTTTGTTTTGTTTTCTGTATATATTTTTTTAGGATAATTAATGAATTAATTAAATCATAAATTAATATACTTTACCTATTTCTAATTAATATATGTAGCAAGCATTGTGCTGAAGAGCTAACAATCCGTTTTGATGTTCCTGCAGCATACAATGTAGGTTTGCAGTGTTGTTGAGCTGAGGTGTAAGTGTCAGCAATGTGTGCAGTGTGTAGTGTAAATAGGCTGCGTGCGCGAGGGGAAGCCGTTAGTGTAACTGTGTACTTCCGCATTCTGTAAGTTAGTGTTGTAAAATGGCGGCCATTCTGTATGTGGTACGCTGGTGTGGATGATTTTGCGTCCTTGCTAATAGTGTATGTTGTACCTCGTACAGGTTTTTGTAAAAGTCGTATGTGCTTGGTGGTGTTTTGCGGCTTTAGGGGTCGTATAGCCTCGTTTTAGTTTTTTTTCGGCTGCCATTTTTTCTCTCGCTTAGGGGATTTTCGAGTGTCTAAACTCTGTAAATTGGCCTAAAATGGAGGTGTAACCTGACTTCCAGACGTCCTGGGTGTCCCCCCTTGCTGTGGGTAAGGTTTTTATTTAATTTTTGTGTGTATTTTGTGTTTTTTTTATGTTTTACACTGTGAGCGGGTCGGTGTTAAGGTCATATTTTTGCAAGTTTTTTTTTTTTTTTTCTAAGTCCTGCGGCTCGTATTTTTTGTGTAAGTCCGTATTTAGTCATTGCATGTTTTTTTTTTACATGTTTTTTTTTTCAAAGTCACGCTTCTGTGGCGGTTTATAACCGCTGGTGAGGCGCTGTAGAGACTCCACCTCTGCAAATGCGGCCCCTCTCTTCGCGATGGACCGCATTTGCGGGCCGAAAGTCGGACGGGGTCATAGGGATGAGCGCCCTCGCGAAACGACCCGTATTGCTGAGAACTATATATGTGACTAGTAACTTGCCTGTCAAAAATTGCAGTATTATATACTGTATTATGTTCAATTGTCTGTTCTGTCTCTCTCTGTACTGTCTTTCTCGTGCGCTCTCTCTCTTTCTGTGAGTCATCTGTCTCTCTCTGTGCATCCTCTCTCTCTTTCTGCACCCTCTATCTCTGTGTGCTCTCTGTCTCTCCCCCTCCCTCCTCTCTCTTTTCCTCTGCCTCCCTTTCTCTCTCCCTCCCTTTCTCTCTCTCTCCCTCTCTCTCCCCCTTACTCCCTTTCTCTCTCTCTCTCCCTCCTTCTCCCCATCCCTCTGCCTCCCTGTCTCTCTTCCCTCCCTCTATCTCTCTCCCTCCCACTCTCCCTCCCTTTCTCTCTCTCCTTTTCTTTCTCTCTCTCCCTCCCTCTCTCTGCTTCCCTCTCCCCCTCCATTTCTCCTTTCCCTCACCCCCTCTCTCTCTCTCTCCGACTGTCTCTGCCTCCTCTCTCCCCCTCTGTCTCTCCCCTCCCACCCCCTTCTGTTGTATGCTTCCCTGCAAATATATATATATCCCCTTCATGGTTTAGGGGCTTGGGTACCTTAATAAAGCTGTGGGCCTATACCATGTAGGGTCGACGAAGATGAGCAGGTCATAGCAGAGAGGTCAGACAAATTACACTTCACTGGAGAAGTAACTGGCAACCCACTCCAGTATCGTTGCCATGAAAACCATATGAATAAGCACAACCATTAATACAAACAGATGTGCCTGGTGTGCTGCTTCCATATGGTCACTGAGAGTCGGACACGACTGAAGGACTAAACAACATATATATACAGTTGTGCTCCAAAGTTTGCATACCTTGGCAGAAATTGTGAAATTTTGGCATTTATTTTGAAAATATGACTGAACATGGAGAAAAAAAAATGTTTTATTGAAGGATAGTGATCATATTAAGCCATTTATTATCACATAGTTGTTTGGCTACTTTTTAAATTATAATGTTAACAGAAATCCCACAAATGGAACTGATCAAAAGTTTACATACCCTTAGTTCTTAATACTGTGTATTGCCCCCTATTTTTTTTCACTATAGGCCGTGTTGACCCTTCTCCAAACATAGCGCTTATGGTTGTGACCATAAAACTCTATTTTGGTCTCGTCACTCCAAATTACAGTGTGCCAGAAGCTGTGAGTCGTGTCAAGGTGTTGTCGGGCAAATTGTAACCGGGCTTTTTTGTGACATTGGCGCAGTAAAGGCTTCTTTCTCGCATCTCAACCATGCAGCTCATTTTTGTCCAATTATTATTGTATTGTGCTCCTTGAAACAACCACACATCTTTATCCAGAGCAGCCTGTATTACTCCTGTGGGTTTTTCTTTATATTCCGAACAATTCTTCTGGCAGTTGTGGCTGAAATCTTTCTTGGTCTACCTGACCTTGGCTTGGTATCAGGAGATCCCCAAATTTTCCACTTCTTAATAAGTGATTGAACAGTACTGACTGGCATTTTCAAGACTTTGGATATCTTTTTATATGCATTTCCATCTTTATGAAGTTCCATTACCTTGTTACACATGTCTTTTGACAGTTCTTTTCTTCTCCCAATGGTTCCGTATCTAGCCTGCTCAGTGCATCCACATGAGAGCTAACAAACTCATTGACTATTTATACACAGACACTAATTGCAATTTAAAAAGCCACAGGTGTGGGAAATTAACCTTTAATTGCCATTTTAACCCATGTGTGTGTGTCACCTTGTGTGTCTGTAACAAGGCCAAACATTCAAGAGTATGTAAACTTTTGATCAGGACTATCTGGGCGATTTCTATTATCATTATGATTTAAAAAGGAGCCATCTTCAGATGATCACTATTCTTCAATAAAATCAAAAATGTTTTGCATGATCAGTCATATTTTCAACATAAATGCAAACATGTCACAATAACTGCCAGGGTATGCAATCTTTGAGCACAACTGTATGTATATATATATATATATATATATATATATATATATATATATATGTTTTAGATGGTAAGTTTGTGCGTTTTCAATCTTGCAAGGATCTTTGGGGAAGCACTTTGGACACTAAGCTCGAAGTCAGGGTCCTCCATCCTTTGCAACATATTAATACTTCTATTGTCTTGCCTTGATCTTAACTCATGTATAGCGCTACCAAATATGTTGGCACGTTACAAACAAATTATAATTTTATATATATATATATATATATATATATATATATATATATATATATATATATATATATAACTCAATCGTGTGGCAGGGCTGTGTTATATATGTAACATTATCCTGTTATACTTCTTACATGAATATAATCCCTCTTGGTTTTGCCAGTTAATGAAATCACTTCCCTCCGAGGCTCCGTCCAATTTACTTAAAGGCTGGAAAAGTACACAAAGATATTTTTCTTATTTGTGTATGTAGTTTTTGATATCCACATAAGGTTGGTACACTACCAAGTAGGATAACGTGGGTGTAGGTAATAGAACAGTATCTATACTGTACAGAGGGTATAGTGATATACACGTCTTTTTGCTTTGATTTATGCATGTTGAATTGAGTGGTGGAGATATGATATACAACATACAGTAGAGTTTAGAAAAAGAAATGTTATCGGCAGACAGAGATAAGATTCTTTGTTGTTTGCCTGAGATTTGTAAAAAGCAGTGGAAAATGCATTGGCAAGTGGACAGGATCTTATTTTCAGTAGCAGATAAAATAATCTTTTCAGGGAAAGCCTAAGCCAAAATACACAGGGAAATAATACAAGAGCACTAATTAGGGAGATTATTTTAGTGACAGAATTTGCAAAAACCTTTACTGTATGTCTTTCCACTGTATCTCGCTGATAAGGCAACCTTTGAATATGCCTTGGCAAATATGTATTGTCAAATAGCACACAAAACATCAGAGTTATCATTAAAGCAGCATGTTTTACACAACGGTTTGTTTACAAGTGCATTTGGCTGCCATTTTAATTTCTTCACACTGGAGCAAAAACATTGGCATCTAAAACTTTGATGAGTCACTGAAAGTACTTTTTCAACATAATCATAATAAATCAGCTGCACTTATTTTTTTATTCCATTTTAAATTCAAGGTTAATTCAGAGTCTATTTTTTTCCTTTCTTGCACCCACTTTTGGATTGCTACCTTGTTGTGGTGAAGGGACTTGTGTACCTCAGTGAAGCTGTGAGCCATACCATGTAAGGCCACCCAAGATGTGCAGGTCATAGCAGACAAATCTCGGTCCACTGGAAAAGGGACTGGCAACCCAGTCCAGTGTCTTTGCCATGAAAACCTGAGTACAACCAAGATGTGCCTGGCCTGATGTCGTCCATAAGGTTAGAAAGAGTCAGACATGACTGATCGACTGAATAACAACAAAAGAAAATATATTAACAATTTATAAAATTGTAGACACTTTGATGAATAAGTTCCATAAATAGTATAGTAAATTGTCTTATTTTTCTATAAAGAAAATATTTCTACACTCGACACTGGGTTAATTTAGAAATTCCATCTGAAAGACCCTCAAACTTCAAAAGTTCAAGTAATAGTTGCTGAAAATAAGAAATGCTAATGCTACTTATTACATTTGTTGTCTCACACGAGGAAATCCCCAAAGAATGTTTTTGTTTCAAGGCCCTAGGCCATCTATACGTTTAACCTTACTATTACCCTTCCTTTTAGGTACCTTCCGCTTTCATGTACCTTGTCACACCACACTCATTTACAATTATACTACTGCTTGACCCATGCATGATCCATTCAGGCTAGTTGATGGAATAACTGACACGACAACTTGAGTTGGGAGAAACAACGGGCCACAGCTTTATTTTAACACAATGTAAACAAACAACCGTAACTTATTCAGATGACTAATTTAGTCCTTTCCTTCCGGGGGAGGAGCCCGGCCACGAACAGTGACCTCACGCTTTGAGCCCTGCCCAAAGCCCCAATGCTTATCTTTAAGCACGCCCTGTGAGGTGGGGCCATCGCCCCCTTAGGCCAGTGGGCCGGGCAACTCACCTCCCGCCGCACAGACATAAATTAACAAAAAACAACATACAATAGCCACTTCTCCGAATTCTTTAACCAAAATATATATATTAAGTTCAATATTTCTTATTTATATTATATATACTTTTTTTTTTTTTTTTTTTAAAGAATAAACCATAACATCTGTTAACAACAAATTACAGGGTGGGTGGGTGGGTGGGATTCCAGTCGGGAGACCGCGCTGCTGTGTTCAATGGCGCGAAACGGGCTTCCGACACGCCCCCCGACGCTCCTGATTGGCTGATAGCCTCACAGGCTCCGCTGGGTCACGTGACGCTACAGGCTGACCCAGGGAGCCTGTGCAGCCTCCGCGTCGTTCAGTATTTACCCTGCAATAACCTCAAAACAGTTGTCTGTGGTTAGGTTTCTTGGCTTGTGTATAATCCATCCTGGGATCTGGCTGTGTAATACAGCAGACATATACTTAAAGGAAGCCATGTTTAACATTTTATTGGATTATAAGAGCGAAGCCTTTGTGAGCACATTTGCATGTCCCTGCCCAGGTTCCCAGAATGCAGTGGAATAACTATATTTCTCGGAATTCTGAGCAGTTTTTTAACTTATTTTAGACATTCAAATGTGAACACAAATGTACTATTTTATTACTACATATATATATATATATATATATATACTATAACAAGAAAAAAAATATGTTCAAGGGCCTTAGGCTAAACACAGTTCCCATGTACATTGTGAACATGTAACCCTGCCAACAAAACTGTTAAGCTGTTCCGTCATGTGCTACACCTGCCTGCTGTCCATAAGTCTATAACACTTGTCAAACAGGTATGGGACAATTACTCCACCGCAAAAATAATATATTCCTCCCCGTTCTTCCTGGATCTGACAGTAGGCTTCAAGAGCTTGTGTTAGCAGCTTAAAGCAGATATAAGGTAAAACAAACATTTTAATAATGCCTTTATTTCAACTTTTTAGCATATTTAGGCTGGACTACTGATCTCTGGGTATTATCTTTATATTACGGGTTGTGTTAAAGTGCTTACATGGCCTACTGTCTCACAGTGCTATGTAAGTCTCTTTAAAGGGATTTTATGTATACCTACTTTATTCCATCTTGTGACCTGGACATTTTTAATTTTAATTATAGATACATATATTTTATATTAGTACTAATAGAATTATTTTTTACTTCGAAAATACCAGCAATTTTTACAGTACAAGGAGTTTGGGATCTACGTGGATGATTGGATAAGTTAAAGGAAAGAGGTAATGGGGATGTCTGGTGGAGATTTGTTCTGGTTTAAGCCTCTATGGCATGGTGACTGCTAATGTGTCATGATGAAGTGTGAGTGTCGATAGATGGGATCTGGAAGATGAATAAATTGTAGATTTTGTAATTGTAAATACTCTTCTAGAAGGATATTCAGCATTTAAAGCTTTTGTAGGACACCGAGGCAAGTATGTTATACTAAGAGTAAGAACAGCAGAAGAAGCGCCCTGCCAGTGTGTAAGTAGGAAGAGGTAATTAGAAAGGAGGAAAGAAGAAACATACTTCAGGGATTATTAAAACAAGGGCAGAGATGGTTCAAGTTTATTATATATATTGTATGTTGTTCTTGTATAGTCGTTCGGTTGTTTTGAGTCTCTGTGACCATATGGGCAGCAGCATCTTGTGCCTGGTTGTGCTTACCATAAGGTTTTCTTGGCGGTTGCCAGTTTCTTCTCCAATAGACCACAATTTGCTTGACCTCTCTGATATGGACTGTCCATCTTGGGTGACCCTACATGGTATAGCTCACAGCCCCTTCACCATGACCAGGTAGAGATCCAGAAGGGTTTTTTTTGTCGGTTTGTCTGGGTCATACAAAACAGAGAAATTATGAACTGAGAACAAAATGTATTTTCAGTTTCAATTCTTTTTTCATATGATTGTGAAATTCAAGTATCTGTCAACTGTCCTGTTATTATTAATTATATTTAAAAGCGGAACTAGAAAAAAAATCAGATTTTTGCATGAACTTATTTTATGCATGTTTAAATATGTAATATAAAAATCTGATATATAGTATTATTACACAAGCAATATTAGTCATAAACTTAACTACTTGTTAAAAACTTTAACTTAACTTTAACTACTTGTTAAAAAGTGTCTGTTTTATTTATTTTTGCTTAAATTTATTGTATACAAAACTTAGAGGAATTAAATGGACATTTTTTTTAACAAATTAATAAAGACATTTTTAGCCTCTCCGAGCATTAACTGAATTGTAATTGATGTTCTCTCATTGGAGTATAATGGATAACAATGAAAGTAATTAAAAAATAAAGTCAATTAACGAAGCCTATTTAGTCATACAATGTAGTGCAAAGGTTTGTGCAAATGAAGACTGAAAGCAGCTTTCATAGATAGGGCTGTTAAACTTGAGGGAATTAACAATGCAGATTAGTTTAATTTGAATGCCAATTTAAATTAATTAAATATGCCCCACTGTGGTTTTGTAGAAATGTATTATAATAAAGGCAATTAAACGGAAGGACAAATACAAAATAACTTGTTAACAAATATCCACTTGTTCCACTAGAAGCCCTGCCATATGTTTTTTTAGGTTTACTGATCTATAGAAAATAATTAATGGAAGTCATACAAAGGTGCAATGTAATTCAATAGTTTTTAGCAAATGTTAAAATGTTTAACATGGTTTTGTTGTTTAATGCCAGATATTGCTTATTATGGCACTTGTTCTAATACTCGTCTCCCACTCCATCTTTCTTGTCCTCCATCAATCATCTCCTCTCCATTCCTTGTTCCTTTCTTTTACCATTTATTGGAACTTTCCAACTAAAACCCTTAAATATATACATTTCCTAGCTCCAGCTGTTACATATGGCCTCTTATGCAATGTGGTTAATCATTGAAGGCCTCATTCAATTGCAATTTGGCAAACTGAATAGGGCTCTATATAATCACAAAGCATATTTTTTTTACAGACATTTTTAGTTAGTGAACTTCTATCCAAAAGCAAGGTCTTCATTAATTAAAAACTTCTGTAAAAAAATATGCTATGTGCTTATATAGGGCCCCATTCAATTGGCCAAATTGCAATTGAATGAGGCCCTGAGTCTGTTGCTGCCCCTTCATGCCCATTTAAAAATGTTGCCTCTTGGAAATAGATATTTGGTGATGTTTTCTCACCTTTTAAAATAAACAGGAGTTATGGATATTTTAGTCTTAGTATAAACTTGTCATAAGGGGGACAATGTAAGCATGTTAGGTACCTTGAAACACTAACACAATACAGACATTGTTATGAGCTCCCTAATGTTCCAATTATTCCTTAATATATATGCAACCTCTATACTCTGGATAGCATTGTGGGAAATCATAGCAGGGTGGCTACATTTCCACATTCATTAATAACAGTGACATTGTGTGTGTTTGCGTCATGTCCGACTCTTTGTGATCTCATAGACCACAACACACCATGCTGATCCACTGGTATTCATAGCAAAGATACTGGAGTTGGTTGCCAGTTCCTTCTCCAGTGGGCCACAGCATACGGGGAAGTGAGACACAAGGGGAAGAGAGAGGAGGGGGAAATGAGACACAAGGGAGAGAGAGGAGGGGGGAATGAGACACAAGGGAGTGAAAGGAGTTGGAAAATGAGACACAAGGGAGGGAGGGGGGACACAAGGGAGGGAGAGGAGGGGGGAAATGAGACACAAGGGAGTTAGAGGGGGGAAATGATACACAAGAGAAATAGAGGAGGGGGAAAATAGACACAAGGGAGCTAGAGGAGGGAGAAATGAGACACAAAGGAGAGAGAGGAGGGGGAAATGAGAGACAAGGGAGGGAGAGGGGGCTAATGAGACACAGGGGAGGGAGAGGAGGGGGAAATGAGACACAAGTGAGGAAGAGGAAGGGGAAATGAGACACAAGGGAGAGATAGGAGGGGGAAACGAGGAGAGATGGGAGATAGAGGAGGGGGACATTAGACACAAGGGAGCTAGAGGAGGGGGGGAATGAGACACAAAGGGGAGAGAGGAGGGGGAAATGAGACACAAGGGAGGGAGAGGGGCTAATGAGACACAGGGGAGGGAGAGGAGGGGGAAATGAGACACAAGTGAGGAAGAGGAAGGGGAAATGAGACACAAGGGAGAGATAGGAGGGGGAAACGAGGAGAGATGGGAGATAGAGGAGGGGGACATTAGACACAAGGGAGCTAGAGGAGGGGGGGAATGAGACACAAAGGGGAGAGAGGAGGGGGAAATGAGACACAAGGGAGGGAGAGGGGCTAATGAGACACAGGGGAGGGAGAGGAGGGGGAAATGAGACACAAGGGAGGAAGTAGACGGGGGGAGAGACTTGCGATAAGTGCTGTAGGTGCTCACATTGGGTGGCAAACAGCATTGCCAGGCTTAAATTGTTATTCCCGTCATTAGCTAGTCAGTATATAATATACACTATCATATATTGGAAGTGGATATTTATATCATTATAAATATTATAGTATCTGTGAGACTACTATGATGTAGCTTCAAAACAGTACTCTCAAAGATCCACTCACTAAAATATCTCCCTAATATTAACCTCATTAGGTTTGAGCCAGGCATCATGGCTACACTAACCAATGGTTAGATTGAGACATTTTATTTGTTTGTCTGCCTTTGTGCGATTGTGGGGAGAATCCTGATGGGATAAGAATAGGAAACTGTACTTTATAGTGCCAATGGTTTATCGGTGCCTTAAAATTACTCCATTTAAGGTCTAGGATGGCAGGTAAGATTTCTGGATGTAAAATATCTCTATTGTGATATTTAAATTGAATGTCAGAATTGTTTAGAGTTATGCGACCTTTTAAGTAAAGACCTCCCAACATCTTGGTGAATAATTAGGTTTTTCGTGTGTACTGCACAATGAGATGGAACCTGTAACCACCTTACAGACTTTTATGTCATATTTATGCCCTTTGGCACTAAACATGTTAAGTGTAGCCAGTCCAAGGCAGTTTTATCGAGATTATGTTTCTAACTCACAGAAAAACAAAAGTCAGATTGCAATCATTTGCTTATCTGATTCCTTACTTGTTTTTACAGATCTCATTTAACCGCATACACACTTCTCTTAGAAGTTGGGTAAACACTCTCTTTTAAACTCTGTATTGCTACCAAAGTTAAATTAAATTGCAACAGCTTTGCAGATACATATTTGTGTTTACGTTGCTCTAGGGCGTCCAGATATGAGTGTTCGCTTCCAGTTACTACTTTTTTTTTCTCTTCCTACATACGTATTCTAGAAAGAGCGAGAGAAAGAAAAGTATAAATGTATGTGTGCTTATGTTATGGTGATTGAGACCTCTGTCTATAATTAATATTTGTCTCAGAAATTGTTTCATGTTTCATTAGTTAGAGCTGTGTGTATATTTTATGGCTGGTAGGCCTTTAGTCCTGCATGTATTAGTTAGGGCTGATAGGCCTTTAGTCCTGCGTGTATTAGTTATGGCTGATAGGCCTTTAGTCCTGTGTGTATTAGTTATGGCTGATAGGCCTTTAGTCCAGTGTGTATTAGTTAGAGCTGATAGGCCTTTAGTCCTGCATGTACTAGTTAGGGCTGATAGGCCTTTAGTCCTGCATGTATTAGTTAGAGCTGATAGGCCTTTAGTCCTGCGTGTATTAGTTAGGGCTGATAGGCCTCTAGTCCTGCGTGTATTAGTTATGGCTGATAGGCCTTTAGTCCTGTGTGTATTAGTTATGGCTGGTAGGCCTTTAGTCCTGCATGTATTAGTTAGGGCTGATAGGCCTTTATTCCTGCATGTATTAGTTAGGGCTGATAGGCCTTTAGTCCTGCGTGTATTCGTTATGGCTGATAGGCCTTTAGTCCTGTGTGTATTAGTTATGGCTGGTAGGCCTTTATTCCTGCATGTATTAGTTAGGGCTGATAGGCCTTTAGTCCTGCGTGTATTAGTTAGGGCTGATAGGCCTTTAGTCCTGCTTGTATTAGTTAGGGCTGATAGGCCTTTAGTCCTGCATGTACTAGTTAGGGCTGATAGGCCTTTAGTCCTGCATGTACTAGTTAGGACTGATAGGCCTTTAGTCCTGTGTGTATTAGTTAAGGCTGATAGGCCTTTAGTCCTGCATGTATTAGTTAGGGCTGATAGGCCTTTAGTCCTGCATGTACTAGTTAGGGCTGATAGGCCTTTAGTCCTGCATGTATTAGTTAGGGCTGATAGGCCTTTAGTCCTGCATGTACTAGTTAGGGCTGATAGGCCTTTAGTCCTGCATGTACTAGTTAGGGCTGATAGGCCTTTAGTCCTGCATGTATTAGTTAGGGCTGATAGGCCTTTAGTCCTGCATGTATTAGTTAGGGTTGATAGGCCTTTAGTCCTGCATGTATTAGTTAGGGCTGATAGGCCTTTAGTCCTGCATGTATTAGTTAGGGCTGATAGGCCTTTAGTCCTGCATGTACTAGTTAGGGCTGATAGGCCTTTAGTCCTGCATGTATTAGTTAGGGCTGATAGGCCTTTAGTCCTGCATGTACTAGTTAGGGCTGATAGGCCTTTAGTCCTGCGTGTATTAGTTAGGGCTGATAGGCCTTTAGTCCTGCATGTACTAGTTAGGGCTGATAGGCCTTTAGTCCTGTGTGTATTAGTTAGGGCTGATAGGCCTTTAGTCCTGCGTGTATTAGTTAGGGCTGATAGGTCTTTAGTCCTGCATGTACTAGTTAGGACTGATAGGCCTTTAGTCCTGCATGTACTAGTTAGGGCTGATAGGCCTTTAGTCCTGCTTGTATTAGTTAGGGCTGATAGGCCTTTAGTCCTGCATGTACTAGTTAGGGCTGATATGCCATTAGTCCTGCATGTATTAGTTAGGGCTGATAGGCCTTTAGTCCTGCATGTACTAGTTAGGACTGATAGGCCTTTAGTCCTGCATGTACTAGTTAGGGCTGATAGGCCTTTAGTCCTGCTTGTATTAGTTAGGGCTGATAGGCCTTTAGTCCTGCATGTACTAGTTAGGGCTGATAGGCCTTTAGTCCTGCGTGTATTAGTTAGGGCTGATAGGCCTTTAGTCCTGCGTGTATTAGTTAGGGCTCATATGCCTTTAGTCCTGCATGTATAAGTTAGGGCTGATATGCCTTTAGTCCTGCATGTATTAGTTAAATCTATCTGCAAGCCTATCTATTAAATATTTAAGTTTTTTTGTTCAGTGTGTTTGCCCTAACGAGTTCTGTCAAAATGACATGCGTAGGTATATTATGTAGATTTGGCAAGCGTATGCGTGTTGGCAATATAATTAATGGTTAAGTACTTCTCATGTATAGTCATAGCCATTGTCTTTATAAATTACACAATCACTGTGCTACATTTTCCCACTTATGTAAATATAGGACCTTCAAAATCACTACTTTTTGCAGTAATAATATGGTTAAAGTGGTACTTACTCAGAAACAAAAAACTTAAATCATAACTAGGACTTTTTTTTTTAAAGGATCTCTCAAGTGCAGGTGTTCCAGTTTAATAGAAAGAACTTACAGGCAGCAGTTAAAGTATATATATATATATGTATATATATATATATATATATATATATATATATATATATATATATATATATATATATTAAAAGGCTAATACATGTGCATTTATTAAAACAACTTTAATTATAGATTAAATGAAGGAGGATCCCTCGGATCATTTCATCATCGTATAATCATGTTATTCATATATGCTGCAAAATGAGATTGATCTTGTAACCAACTTGCAGTGTTTCTCCATGTCATGTTCACACCCTTTGTTATTAAACATTTTCAAGATCGACAGATAGATCAGGTCTCTGAGTTAGGTAAAAAAAACATTCAGATTGTTAGATTATCTGATCACATGCTTTTGTAGTTATAAAAAGTAATATTTTTCTTTATTTTTATTTTTTAGCTCTGCACATGCAAAAAAAAAAAAAAAAAAATAGGTATGGTGGCATTGAACAAAGCAAATAAGCAAGGTAAATATCTTGTGGATAACCCAAAACTATGACATAAATGAACGGATACAAGTAAAATCAAGTTTTCTATTGCATTTAGATCTTGGAAGGATCTTGGAAGGATCTACTTTTTAAATTGGAATATAATTACTGTGAGGTTGGTAAAAACTCTTGCTATATTCAGTACTTTTTCAACATTATCAAACATATGTTCATGTTTGAATATATATTTAGTGATGGTTCAGTATGACTGCCATTGCAGCCTCTGCTATAGCTTAGTGAATCTAGGCCAGTGGTGGGCTACAGGTGGCATGGGCGCCTCATGCAGCCCTCATACATTTCCTCAGCCTGTTCCTGAGAGTGGGAGACTATGGTCCATATTAAATTCGAAGTCCGTATCGGCAACGGTACACCTACAAAGCCTGCAGGCTTGAAATTCGCCGAAGTTACAGAACTATTACATTCAACCATGCTGCGGCAGGAGACACAAATCTGTAAACCATTCTTGCGCACGTTGCATATGTGGCTGTGAACATGAGTAATTAGTCAAACCCGAAGTTACGGGTTTAGATGGAGCCAATGGTAAAAGAGATTGTGATCATTACGCCACTGAAAAATGGAGGTTAGATTTTTATGTCTGCAGGTGTTTTTTTTCTCTAAACATTTAGACATATTCTATTATCTCTAACCTGCAACCTACGTCTCTCAGCCTCCATACGTAAACCATGCTTTCGTAAGTACGATTTCAGGGGGCCTGCTTATATGAGCTCGCAATATTAAACCAAACACGCAATTTATTTCTTAGACACAGCCAATAGAAAATGAGAACGTCATCATGATGTCAGTAAATAACAGAAGTTAGATATAACCTGCGATTGAAGACTAAGCATTAATGAGAGCCAATAAGTAATATTTGCCCATTGAGCTAATACTGTAGAACTCTAGACAATGCATTAGAGAATCTGGTTTAGGCCATGTGGGTTTCATGATATGCATTAACCTCTTGAGTACCGGGATCCATATTACACATAAATAACAGTTAAGCATATTTTTTATTGCATATTTGTGAGTTTGAGACTTTTGTGAAATTAATTCTAATGTCGTTCCATGCTTTCCTGTGCTCTTAAAGTACAGTGATGTGTGTTGAATTGCTGCTACAGCTATTAGAACTGGTGTTAAAACCCTTTGCGAGTCCTATTTACTACTCATAATTTTTGTTTAAGAAATCTGATACTTTTTCTAGTTGCGAGTCAGTCTTAATTTGCAAGCTAGACGTAAAGTTCTAATAGCATACGGATTGGGTTTAACTTTCAGTATATTGCACTCGTAATGTTCGAGCTATCCAAAAATCAATGAAGATGTAGGCTCTAAGTTGCATCTTTGGCTTGTCACAATCAGGATGCGAGTAGCAAATAAAATATATGGCAATTTTACTTACAACTTTAAGTATGTGTAACATTATGTTCTGGGCAATAGACTAGGGCTTATTATCTTGCAAAATTAAAAGCATAAACACATTTTCAGAGATCTTTAGTTGATCAGACACTACTTTAGCTCCATATTTGTGATTTCCACACTTGGAGCCTCATTCAATTAGAAGCCCGCATCTCGTGGTATACAGTCTGTATGTCTGCGGGCCTGCTGCGGGCTTGCACTCTGCTACAATTACAGTGCTATTCAAATGAACAAGCCCGCAAGTTACGGGCCGAAAGCCAAAACCGTAAACCATGCACTCGTACGTAGTAGTTTCAGGGCGGGTACATGATCAATTAAGGAAGGCCTTAACTACCCATTCCAAAACAGCCAATAGAAAATGAGACCTTTATCATTACGGCAGTATAAGGTGGAGGTTAGATGTCAATCAATCAGTGTTTAGAGGATTGATATGCGATTGGACTCGCAAAACTGCGAAATAATAAATAATAAAATGAATGTCGATACTGTTCTAGTCCATGTGGGTGGCCTGATATGTATTAACGCATTGATTCCCAAGATCAATGTAACCCTGAATTGAAACATTAAAAAAAAAAATTTGATTGCCGATTTGCGAGCTTGAGACTGTTGTGCAATTAATTGTATTGTCTGTCATCGCTTTCCCCGTCATTTACAGCGCATTATTGATTTTTTATTTGCATTTACAGTACTACGGATATTAACTTTAACTTTAACTCCTTTGCGGGTCCTATCTAGCACTTGGAAGATTTTCTCCTACATTTGCTGTTTACGGGTGTGAAAACATTTGCGGGCTTGGGGAATTGTAGCAATTGAATAGCGATTTACGATTTTAGCGATCGTAACTCTTGCGGATGGGTAATATCTAAGGCTTCGATGGGCTGTAAGTTCTGATTTTAACAACAGCAAGGATTTCAAGCCCGTAACACGTAGCCCCTTTACAGCTCGCAAAAAAACTCCAATTGAATAGCAAAATAACTTCAATTATGGCCTACTGTAACTTACAATTGCTCAATTGAATGAGGCTCTTGGTGTTGGCCTTTCTATGAGGGTGTGCTCTGCAAATGTTTATTATATGATAAGATGTTATCGCTTTACTTTTTCTCCTTCCCCCAAAACATGCTCAGCAGAAAGCAACTTGCAAGTAAAACTGTAAAACATACTTTGTTGCATCACTATAATAGTTGTGAGCATATGAGCCGTTCAAAACTAATATTACCAAAAACTCGAACGACGCTACATCAGCCACATTATATACACCAAACACCCTTAGCTCATTGCCAGCAACTGCGACCCTCGCGAAATTTACGAGGGTCGCAGTTGCCAGCAAACTTTACGTCGTAACGCAAACAAAATAAGAGACACCTTACGACACATTACGACCTCGCAAAAAACGGAGCAACACGCGCACATGAAAACATCAAAAATCCAACAAATACACACAACAAATACATAAAAAGCTTACTTACAGCAAGAGGGAGCATCCAGGACCTCGAAAACTAAAGTTACACCTCAATTTAAATGAAATCAAAGCAGTTTAGACACTAAAAAATTCTCTAAGCAAGAGAAAAAATGGCCGCCGAACAAAATGAAAACGAGGCTAAAGGTCCCTAAACACGCAAAACACTACCAAAAACACACAAAACAGCTACAGATATTCCGAAAAACTTGCACGACATAGAAAACGAACGACGCTACATAAGCCACATTATATACACCAAACACCCTTAGCTCACTTACAATTTCATTGCCGTCATTTTTTGACGAGCAATATTCTAGTACTTTAATAACATGCAGCCTTGCAGCCTTATTAAATTGCGATTTGGCCAATTGAATAGGGCTCTATTTAAGCACATAGCATATATTTTTTTACAAATGTTTTTCGTTAGTGAACTTCTATCCAAAAGCAAGGTCTTCACTAACTAAAAAAACTTATGTAGAAAAAAATATGCTCTGTGCTTATATAGAGCCCTATTCAATCGGCCAAATCGCAATTTAATAAGGCTGTTGGTGTTTTTCCTATCAACGACAACAATGGTAACCCACAGTGCAGCACATAACGATATTCAGTAGGAGGCTATATATAAAATTATGTTTTTATTTTTTTACGTCTAAAATATTTTGTACATTGTTAAAGCTAGTTCTTAAAAAAAAACAAATTATTAATATCGGATGACAATGGCCCTTCCAGTATTGGGTAGTTAATTTATAATATTAAAACTTGTATAGTATATTTTAAATTTATAGGACTATAATCTAGCTAAAAAAAACATCTACGGTAATTGTATATATTTTCTGGAATGACTGACACTTATTACATGAATACTCCATGTTATTATTACCAGGAAGGGTTCTTAGAACATCCCTGGTGTTGGCTCAGCGGTGATTGCGGATAAACTGGATATTACAGGTTATTGCTGGATCTTGAATGGGTTGGGAAGATTTTAGTAGTAAAAATTCCTGGTATGCCAGAAACATCTAAGTACATGAAGCACCCTGTTTGTCTAAACACGTATAGAGGTAATGTATGTAGCTATAGATTACAGCTAACATAGCAGTGATATCGTCTGAATCTGTACTCCAAATATAGAATGTGGCTTTCTTTTACATATCCACCCATATTAAGTCCATTCTTATTAACTAAAATTCTTAAAACTCCTCCTTTCTGTCTTCTAAAATAAAGCAGAGACTTTCATAAAAAAAAGTACACTTTTTAAATATATATCCATTCTTTATGGAAATCAATATCCTTAAATAAAGTACCTTCCTTTATTATAAATTCACTTCTACTCATTATATAGATTTCTCGGTTCTTATGAATTTAAATGATCGGCCATAAAGCCTCTTGATCTCATTTAGGTTACACCTCTGACAAATATCTCTCTCCTGTTATACCACATCTTATATAATGTGCCATCCACTCATATGAAGAACCTTAAACAACAACTGTAGCTTGGTAAAAACTTCCCATGTTTGTGAAGTATGTACCAGAATAAAAACATTGGTAGGTATGTATGATAGGGAAATAAAAGATAACTCTTATTATAGCATGGATGCTTCCTTCCTGGGAGGGTTATTATATTCAATGGGGAATTACTCTGCCATTGAGATCTGTTATCAAGGAGTTATTTGTAGAAAATCTTCTAACCGGAAGTAAATACATATCTTATCTGTGTCCACTCTTCTTCCCACTCCTGCCATGTTTCTAATCATTTTGCATACAAATACATCATTAAAGTAAAACTGAATACAATAGTTACAAATTAAAGGCTGTAATTATTTATTTTAAACTCCGTTAAAATATTTTCTCCATTATCAAGTCAAGTTCTTCAAAATTGCAAACTATAAATATGACTCTTCAGTGGACCTTTAACCTCATATGAAACTTAAAGGGACATGTTTTTCTTTATTTCATCTGGTTGAGGCTATTTGATAATGTGTCTAAGTGTTTGTTTTTTTCAAATGAAGGTCCCAGTGTTCAAAAATTAATTCAGATTTTTTTACTGCTCTAGATTTCCTATTAGTTTGATGAAATTTAAACATGTTTAGCTTAATATGTTTTAATTCATGTCAATTTAAGTCATTTCTCATATCCTTTTTCTCGCATTCAAACCCTTCTCATATACAATGTGAGGGCTTTTCTTATTATATCCATCTTTGTTCTTCATTCAGAGCCTTCTCACGGTATAAATCACTTGCGTCTTACTGTATATAAGCACTCTCTTCTGATTCAAAACCTTCTCGCATACAATATGGAACCCTTTCTTCTCGTATTCTTTCCCTCTCCTTATTCAAAGCCTTCGTTTGATGAATGATAAACATTCAAACAACATTTTCAGAAATTAAAGCTGGTTTCCTAACTCAGCACATTTTTGAATCCAGCTTTATAGTAATTATCTCAGCGTCCTGTTTCCAAATTAATCTCATTGTTCTGGCGGATATTTTTGACCAGTAGGGACTATCATTTTAGATTCCGCTATTATGTTGTTTGTGCTGTTATGTAATTAAGGAGAACCCCGGACTAATTGAATGCAGAGGGGTTTGATGCAAATCGACAAAGTGCATGCACAAGTTACGTAAAACGTCTGTCACTATGCATGTGTTTTGGTTTGGGTTTTCTTAGAAAACCAGGATGTTGGAGTTAGTGTCAGGATTTCCTATGCTGTATCACTTCCATATTAATAAACAGCCTCCCTCCGTAAATATTTATGCAGAAAAGTGGCTTTGTAATATTTTGGATCTAAAGAGTTAAGAATAATAGTATGTTCCTCTTTGGGTTTGGTTGTAACTATGTCCATGTCATAGTATTTATATTATTGCATAGGTGTACCATGTGGCCCACATCATCAGATTTATGTCTTGAATAACATAGGTTATTCTAATAAATATATAATGAAAGAACTGGAAATGAACACAAGGCAACATACGAGTAGCGTTGTACAATTTCTGTAGAAATATAAATATAATATAAATATTTGGGCAAGCCCCAATGACAGCACTCTTACTGTCATGTCACAATGCTAGCAATATTACTTTGGAGAAGTATTTTCAGCAACTAAATGATGTTTATAAAATTCATTGCATGTTATTATTAATTATTATAAGGCTTCATGGTCCCATAGAAAAGGGGACGGGGCAGCTATTATTGGCAACAATATTATTATCCACAGGAGAAAAGTGGTCAGACTTTTAAATCATGCTGTCCTCTTCTGCCAGTCCCTACCCATTCCCTCAAGAATACTTAGTCTCACTTATAAAGCCCTCAACAACATCGCTCCGATCTACATTTCAACTGTTGTCTCCAAATAACCCCCAAACTGCCTTCCAATATTTGAGCCTCTCATCTTCCACCATTAACTCCTTGCATGCTCACCTGCATGACTTCTCAATATCAGCTTACATTATTTGAGATTATCTACCAAACTCTGTAAGATTCTCCAATAGTCTTCAAATTTTCAAACAGTCTCTGAAAACCCACCTATTCAGATAAGCTTACCACCTTCCTCCTTAACATGATAATCCATGACTTTATACCAGGTTACCTGGTCTGGTTTGTACTCCTAGAGCTGGTGCTCTAAAATAAAACATATATAATACAACAAAAACTTTCAGAAAACAGTTCAAATACTGTCAATGATCACACATATGATTATATGTATAAAGTGCGGAAAAAGATGGGAGGATAGGGGGCTCTTTATCAAGCAGAATGAAGGTTTATACCCACTTGATAAACAGAACCGATCGAAAACATAGGAAGTTAGGACAGTATGTGCTTTAATTCAATTTAACTCAATTCAACTTTATTCAATTTAATTCAATTTAACTTTGTATACCCCCGCTTATCCACACAATTAACCCGTTGACAAACATACTCCACAGAGTCCATTACATATACACTCCTTCCAAAATAACTACCTAAGTGTTCATGGATGCTCAGAACTAATATTTCCTATAAGTCACAAGATCTGCCATTTAACTAATAAGGGGTACATTAATATCTCTTAATGCTTTGATGTATTCAGAAGACTTCTTAGTTGTTATCTAGCAAGCTGATATTAGACAGTAGAATGTCCTTTAATAGTGAGGTACAGTAGGTACCATCTGCCAAATCGAAAGCTCTAGTGTAGTAGACAATAAGTATATACTACTTTTTTTTTCAATTTGTGCTTTACTGGCAGCAATGTGATCAGGTCTGAATTCAGACAAAATGTATCTACATGCAGTCTTATCAACTCACTGCCATTTATAATAAAGAACCTCCATGTTTGGTCCTGTAGACAAGTCTTTGAACCAACCTAGTAGGACAAAGCTGTTATGTTATCCACATAAGAGTGACACATACTTAGGAAAAACGTCCCCTTTAAAGGAATACGGCAGTTATTAAACATAAACTTGTTTGTCAAGTATGTACCAGACTAGCAATATGTGCAGCTCTATATCCATGAGCATAAAACATTTTTTGGAAAATCTGAATTTTTGAACACTATGTTTATGTTTACATGAATCCATTATGTGTTTGTTACATCAAAGTGCTGGATGATAGTGATGTTTATTTGTAGTTGTCAGTGGAGGGAAGGTTAGAGGAAACAGAAGTCAAGAGCCCATGTTTGATAACTAGATTGACACCACACTATTTCTATCTCACTGGCCAAGAAGCAGGACATTGCATCAAAGCACGCAATTTCCACAGCTGTACCATAGACCTCTCCAGGGTCCTACAGAGGTATCAATGTGTTTTTTTTTATTAAAAATAGCTTTATGACTTTTTTCCTTAATTATGCTCTTAGACTCAAAGTTTCAAATAGATATTATCCTTTTCATTGGGCACAGTTCCTTTAACATAATAATATTTCTCCACTTTTTGTGTTTTTAGTTTCATGGTTGATATAAGAATTATAATCTATAATGGCCTTTGTGTTATGAATCTTGTCATGATATTCTGTGTTGTGGTGTGTATAGGTGGATCCCAGTCTGGCCCAAAGCCCCGGCCGTGGTTTTTGGCAGGGAATCTAACACGCTTCATTCCAGTGGCAAGGAAAGAGATGCACGAGGAATGACAGCCTAAAGTGGCCAATGTAGATGGGAGGGCTGGGTGGAACTTCTTTAGAACCAGTCTGACTTGAGATTCAAGACATTGATTAACAAATTAAATGTGAAGTCCTTGTAACAAACCGTAAACAAACTCCACTCTTGCAAGAGTATCCATTTGTGAATAGGTAGACCTGCTGAATTCTGTATTGCTATATCTCTACTCTGCAAAAATTAAATAGATTACTAATTCGCTATTATTAAACAAAAGTGATGCTGCCAATAAACCAGTGAGTGTATAACATAGAAAAGTTCATGTTTAAAAGACACAACATGTGATATCATGCATTTAAAAGATACTATGGCCCCTATTAAATTGACACTATTGTAGAAATCGTAGCCCGTAAAGAAGCCCGCAAGAGTTACGGCTATTAAATTGGCCTCTTTCAGCTACTTGCAAATGATCTGCGGGTTAAAGGCGGAAAAACCCTACGGGCCGTGCAAATCTGAACTCCGTCCCAGCCAAGCCTTTGATCTGTCAAGCCTGTAAATGTTACTATTGCAAATTGCTATTAAATTGCTACGAATCCCCAAGGACGCACTGGCGTTTTAAACCCGGAAATGGCAAATGGAGCCAAAAATCCTACGGGTACTACAGAGGACCTGCAAGGGGGTTAAAGTCCTGTCCATAGCACTGTAAAAGCAAACATAAACACAATACTGTAATTTAAATTAAAGGGAAAGTGATGTACGTAATTAATATTAATAGCACATTATTCTCAAGCCCGCACATCGGCAATAAAAAATCATTTATTTTATATCAATCCCGGAATCAATGTGTTAATACATACAGTATAATAAAACTTGCATGGACTAGAATATTATATTTATTGATTATTTCATATTTCATTATTTCTGGAATGCCGGTCCGATCGCAACTCAGACTTCAAAAGCGTAGGTGAATAAAAAAATATCCTCAATGTTTTAGTGACGTATTGATGACGATTTATTTTACTGTTAGCTGTGTTTAAGCCCGTAACTACGGGTTTGACTAATTGATCATACTCACGACCGCAATTGGAACGCGCAGAAGCATGGTTTACGGATTTGGATGTTGGCCATGTATGTTGCGGGCTTGTCTAATTTAATCGCACTGTAACTCCGCCAAATGTCTTCGAATTTGATAGGGCCCTAAGTTAAACATTCCTAAAGTTACTTGTAATGAAAAGTAACTGGTCTAGAGTATAGAAGATAGGGAGGGGGATTGCTTTCTCTTCCTCTGTCCTTACCTCTTGCAGGATAATAAGCGGTAGGGGAAAACAGGAATGTATAGACAAGGTTATGATCTATAATCATACTTTTGAATATAATAGTGAATGTGGAAACACAGCTAAGAGACTGATGGTGAACTCTATATGAGCTATAATCAATATCTTGTCCAAGGTCCCAGAGACCTTATTGGCTGGTTCTAACAATTTAAACATACCATTACCATTAGTTATAGCCTTATACAGGTTATTGGGGAACTTATCACCACTTAATTAATCTATACAAACAGTGCAAACGTAGATGTACATTTAGTGTATCATATGTAGTATCTTCCCTTCTGGATCGCTACCTTCTAGTGGTGAAGGGCTTGTGTACCTCAATGAAGCTGTGAGCTAAACCATATTGGGTCACCCAAGATGGGCAGGTCATAGCAGAGAGGTCAGACAAATCTCAGTCCACTGGAGAAGGAACTGGCAACCCACTTCAGTATATTTGCCTATATGGATAAACACAACCAGAGACACAGTCAGAAACACTGGCATGCTGCGTCAATATGGTCACCGATAGTCGGACACATAAGATGGACTGAACAACAATGTAGTATCCCTCTATTCCCAATGTCCTGTATCTGAAATGTGGTCCCCATGAGAATTGGAAGGTAACCAATAGGTCCACAGATCAAAAAGGTTGAGAGCCGACGCTCAAGGTTGCAGTGGACAACCACACTGATCTTCATCTATTTTTGTGTCTCTTTGTTTATTTTCTCAACATTATATAATTTTATTTAATGCAAAAACTCATTTTATAATCTATAATATAAATCTTTTAAATACCCAATATAAAATGTTGGACTACTGCGTCAATTTAACAATCTAAAGGAAAACAGCTCACTGACCCCGAAATAGCAAGATTACATGTCTCAATACTTATATTACCTTGCTAATTTATTAACTATTTTTTTTATTGTGATTCATCAAGTAAAGGATGGCAGGTAGTGTGAGTGATATAATCCTACCATTAACATCTATTTATATAAATTCTGAAAATACCCTAGATTCAGTTTTGAATGATTCATTAATCCATTGTAATCCATTATTCTAGCTCTGATTTAGCAGTTACTTCTTAAGTCATAGCCGAGGCTCTGACGTGTATCTATTAAATAATTTCCTTGAAGTCTATTTTTCATCTGTTATTTAGAAGGTGGTGTTTCTGATTTGCTTTCCTCAGGATGCTCAATGACATCTTCACTTTGATTTCCCTGTTTATTATAAGTCACTGGAGAGCTTTCCATCTGCTTTCTGTTTTCTCCAGAGCTTCCTGAACCAAGAATCCAGAAGACATCACAAACTTCAGATATTTGTGGAAGTGGAAGGTTATGAACTCTTGTTAATTATTGTGTTTATCTTATGGGTGTCTCGCTTTGAAAAGGCAAAGTATCTGTATATAAATAATAACATAGACAGAGATGGTAGATCAGCCTTGTTCTAATCTCATTGGTCTCATTTATATTTAACTAGCGACTTGCCCGTCAAAAATGACGGGGCAATAAAATTGTAAGGCAGGTAATGCTGTTTGCCACAGACATTCATTTTTTGGTGGTCTGAGATCCTTCGGCGCTCATTGCGAGGCTGTTGGTTGTTGTATTTTTTTGTATCAGAGCTGCTTTTGCTGGTATTGTAAGGTCGGTGCTGATGTGCTTTTTGCACTTATTGCAAGGCTTTGTGTGCCATGAGCAATGTTGGCGCTCGTTGTGAGGCGCGCGGTGAAGGGCTTTTGTGTTTATTGCAATAGTGTTTTGTGTTTTTTTTGGTGTATATGTATTTTTGTATGCTAATTAAATAATTACTAAATTAATAAATGAATATACTTTACCTATTTGTAAGTAATATATGCAGGAAGCATTGTGCTGAAGAGCTGACAATCTGTTTTGATGTTCCTGCAGCATACAATGTCGGTTTTCAGTGTTGTGGAGCTGAGGTGTAAGTGTCAGCAATGTGTGCAGTGTGTAGTGTAAATAGGCTGCGTGCGCGAGGGGAAACCGTTTGTGTAGCTGTGTACCTCCGCATTGTGTAAGGTAGTGTTGTAAAATGGCGGCTAATGTGTATGTGGTACGCGGGTCTGGATGATGTAGCGTCCTTGCAAAAAGTGTATCTTGTACCTTGTAGGGCTTTTTTGAAAAGCCGTATGTGCTTGGTGGTGTTTTGCGGCTTTTGGGTCCTGTAACTCCTTGCTTAGGGGATTTTCGTCTGTCTAAACTCGGTAATTTGGAATTAAATTGAGGTGTAACTTCACTTGCAGAGGTCCTGGGTGACCCCCCCCGGATGTTGGTAAGATTTTTATGTCATTTTTGTGTGTATTTATATTTTTTTTTATGTTTTCCGCTGCGCCCGGCTCGTATTTTTTTAGTGTAAGTCCGTATTTAGTGATTGCGTGTTAGATCTATTTTGTTAAAGTGCCGCTTGTGTGGGTGTTCGTAACCGCTTGTGAGGCGCGGTAGAGCCTGCACCTCTGCAAATGCGGCACCTCGCTTCGCGAGGGTCCGCATTTGCAGCCTGCAATGAGCCAAAGGCTCATTGCAGCCGACGTGGGAGCCTCCACCTTCCGCGAAGCTAGGGACCAAACTGCGCCGGGCCAAACTGCGTCCCTCGCTTCGCAACGATTCGTAGTTTGACAACTATTATATGTGACTAGAGTATTGCCCGTCAAAAAATGACGGCAATGAAATTGTAAGTGAGCTAATGCTGTTTGGTGTATAATAATCAAAAAAATAATACATTAATAAATTAATATACTTTACCTATTTTTAAGTAATATATGCAGGAAGCATTGTGTTGAAGAGCTGCAATCTGTTTTGATGTTGCTGCAGCATTAGTGATGTGGAGCTGCTGTGTAAGCGTGATGAATGTGTGTAGTGTAATAATGTGCGTGCGCAAGACAAAACCGTTAGCGTAGCTGTGTACTTCTGCATTGTATAAGTTATTGTTCTAAAATGGCGGCTAATGTGTGGTATGCGTCTGTGGCAGAATATCCGTAGCTGTTTTGTGGTGTTTTGCGTGTTTCTGTTGGTGTTTTGCGTGTTTAGAGTCCTGTAGCCTCGTTTTCGTTTTGTTCAGCGGCCATTTTTTCTCTCGCTTAGAGAATTTTTTAGTGTGTAAACTCTTTTATTTTGAGTTAAATTGAGGTGTAACTTGCTTTTTTGAGGCCCTGGATGCTCCCTCTAGCTGTAGGTAAGCTTTTTATGTATGTGCTGTGTGTATTTATTGTGTTTTTCATTTTTTTATGTCCACGGGTTGCGGGCGATTTTTGCGAGGTCGTAATTGGTCGTAACGTGTCTCATACTTTTTTGCGAGAGCTAAGATTAGCATAAAATTCTAAATTCGTTTTGGCCAATCTGTACCTGGCTGCTCTCTTTAGTGTATATGGTTAGGTAAGCTTCCTGTGGGTGTGCAAAGCTGGATTTTACCTTCCTGCATTTAACTTTGTAAGTAGACTGAACTTTTCTATATAACACATATTTTTCTGATAATCACTCCCTGTTTCTTACCAAATATTTGAAACCCAGGAAACTTATATATACCTTTATTTATGGTGGATTGTAGCATCTATTCTAGGAAGTTGTGAAATGTATCAAAACTATTTTTTGTAAAGATGGAACTAAACTATCATGGGACTATCATACCTATGGTTAAAGAGTTAAATGCAGATCAGTACATATGAACACATTTTGTCATTTATAAATGGGGTAGAGCATGTAGCCAGCACAAATCCAATGGGTGAAATTGCATGTTTTTGTCAATTTGCTCATAGCACAGGCTTTACACACCCTGTTTTGTTCTTGTCTAGCCACACTCCGCATATATAAATTACAAAAAGTCATATATTGGTGTGTACATCTTGTTCAAGAGTCATGGGCTACTGTCCCTTGGATAATGGCCAACATTTTGTGTTTTATTTTTCATACATTTGAAGATCTGTCTGTATCACACGTCTTTGCTGTAGCTAATAACTTCTGATAATATAGAATTGTTGCAGGTTTCATAGAAGTGTCTTTTTAAAAGTTTTTGTTAAAACCAAAAATAAACATGTCCTTTTTCGTCAAATATTTGTATCAATGCCTTTTTCCGGAAAAGCACACTATAAATGCATGTCAGGAAATACTTTTATATACACCGAACAAGGAGCAAGGGGAAGTTGGCAGAAGTGTGTGAAGTTAATATCACTTTATTGAGAATATGTGTATTAATCCAATCATGGCATACATGATTTATCCCAAATGTTAAACAAGACTTATAATTACAAGAGAATAGTGTAAGTAGAGATTGGTGTCATATATCTAAGCAGATAAAGGATTTACACAAAAGATATGAACAGCATAAAAACCTGAAAAACCTGTTCATATAGAAGCCAGGCTATTTAACTCTATCATCCCTATAGTTAACCTCTAGCAGATACTGAGTATGACTGCACATCAGCCCCGCTTATACACCCTATCATCCTCTCTTGTTATCCTTAGACACTGATATCAATTGGATCCATTATTTATATTTGGAAATCAGTAGTCAGTTTGATCCAGGGAAGGAGGTGAAGGATTACTTCACCTCCTTCCCTGGATAAAACTGACTACTGATTTCCAAATATAAATAATTTTACCTGCAAGCTTTAAACCCTTTCTTTCAGTTTCTGGGTCTTCATTTGATTCATGAGTATTTTAGTCATTGCTAGATTTTAATATAATGTTTCACCAGTATTAGTAACTAGTATCATATGTTATATTTAATTGTCTGTTCTGTCTCTACCTGGGCTGTGTCTCTCTGTGTGCCCTCTCCCTCTGTCTGTGTACCCTCTCTGTGTTCTCTCTCTGTCTCTCTGTGTGCCCTCTCTCTCCGGCTATCCTCTGTATCTATGTGCACCCTCCGTCTCTTTGTGTACCCTCTCTCTCTCTGTGGCCCCTCTGGATCTCTGTGCGCCCTCTGTCATTCTGTGCGACACCTCTTTCTCTGCACTGTCTCTTTCCCTGTGCACCCAATCTCTCTCTCTCTGTGTGACCCCTCTCTCTCTCTCTCTGTGCCCTCTCTCTGTGTGCCCACTCTTTGTGTGTGCGCTCTCTCTCTGTGCCCTCTCTTTCTCTGTGCCCTTTGTATCTCTTTGTGCCCTCTCTCTCCCCCCTTTTTGTCTCTCTCTCCCTCCTTCTCTTCCCTTCCTCTCTCTCTCCCTCTCTCTGCCTCCCTCCCTCTCTCTCTGCCTCCCTCCCTCTCCCTCCCTCACTTGCTCATGCGCCTCCCATTTCTCTCTCTCCCTCTCTGCCTCTCTCTCTGCCTCCCTCCCCATTACTATGATGGCTTTAGTGAATCCAAATTGGTTTATGGTTATTTTGTTTTTATATTTGCATTCAAAATCACTGCTGTTCACTATATTCAGGATCCAGACTTATATTTAGTGGGAAAACTTTTGGAAGGGTTAATAAGGGATGACACTAAGTTGTGCAAGGTAATTAAATCAGATAATGATGTACTTTCTCTCCAAAAGGATTTGCATAAATTAGAGAAATGGACGACTAAATGGCAGATGAGATAAATGTATCTGGGAAGGAAAAATAGTCATGCAATTTATAATCCTAATGGAATAAATCTAGGGGTATCAGATATTAAAAGGGATTTGGGAGTACTAGTGGACAACCACCCAGGTAGCAGTGCTCAAAGCCAAGCAGCAGCTGCAAAGGCAAATAAAATATTAGCATGTATTAAAAAGGGTATAGAAGCCGGGGAAGCAAATATAATTCTGCCACTATACAAAGCCCTAGTACGCCCTCATTTGGAATATGGAGGACAATTTTGGGCACCACTTCATAAAAAGGACATTTTAGAGCTGGGAAAGGTACAGAGCTAATAAGGGGAATGGAGGGGCTACGCTATGAAGAAAGACTAACCAAATGAAACATATTTTCTCTAGAAAAAAAGGCGTCTAAGAGGGGATATAATTACCTTATATAGATACATCCAGAGTCAATACAAGGCTTTGTCAAGTGAGGTTTTTGTGCCAAGAGGTTTTCAACTGACAAGAGGACATCCCTTGAGGTTAGAAGTAAAAACATTTCAACTTAAGAAAGACAATGGTTCTTCATAGTAAGGGTGGTTAATCTGTGGAATTCTCTACCAAAGGAGGTGGTGACAACAGATTCAATAGATAAATTTAAAAAGGGATTGGATATATCGTATTTTTAAATAAAAAGGGCATTTAGGGTTGGTTATCCTGGATAATTAGAGAGGAAGTATTGATCCAGGGAGCATTTCAATCGCCAGTATCTGGGGTCAGGAAGGAATTTTAGATTTGTTTTCCCCTTTTGAAACAATTAGCAAAGTTTCACTGTTTTTTTTTTCTGTTTGCCTTCCTCTGGATCAATTAACTATTAATCTGCATGTTGCAGATCAGAGGAGATCTAAAAAGGTTGAACTTGATGGACTAAAAGTCTTTTTTTCAAACTCAATTACTATGTAAGAAATTCTTTAAAATCTCCTTATTATGTATATATTTCCATATCTAATGTAGGGTTAATGTATTTGCCACTGTTCTTGACCTATTCCACCAACAATTCTCTGTAGACACAACACTAATGATATCACCGTCTATGGAAAAAATGACAGGCACAGCCAACACAAGGCAAAGAACAAAAGGAATCCAAACTCACCTCCAAACACGGGACTCTGGAAACATCTGGCCATTTAAAATTAGGAATGAAAACATTCCACGACTGCGGACAAAAAAACACAATCTGATAATAAGCCTCTGAGCTGCACGCAGATCCTTCTGCGGAGAGGTCAGAGGTCAGCATATTGCAGATGAGGTTTTCAGCCAGTCTGGGCAATTAACAAAGATTTGATGGATTATGGCTACTGGAACCAGCACAAGCTGAGACAGGCTGAGTGTTCTTGGAAGTTTGATGATTTGGTGGATTTGCAAGAATAGGGACTGCCAGCATCACCCCGAGAAAAGAATTAATGATGAAAAAAAGTGTGTTACTAAGATCAAAATACCATTGAGCCTGTTAAACTGTGAATGAATAAAAATCCTTCCGTGCTACGGTTTGATGAGGTTCTTGTGTGATTGTGATACTTATCACCTCATGTAATTCAATTACTAGAATCATTTGAAATAGAATTGTTAATGCCAGGGAAATTCTACACAAAGATAGACAGAGAACCGCCATATGCATGGAATAAAGGTTCCCTAATACTTTTTGAGTACAATTATTGTGAACTGGTTTTGGATATGTTAGATTCCGTCTTTAATATTACAGATTTACATAAGCAAATACATTAATACGTTTCTTGCAATTTTAAATTGCAGTAAAAAGCTTGCCATGCGAGCGCTAAGCATGACCCATGCATGATCCATTTAGGCTTGGATGAAGAATAACAGACACGACGACTGATTGGGAGAAACTCGGACCACAGCTTTTATTTATAAACAATTATATAACTAAACATAACTTTATGCACATAAATTACCGCAATACTTTCTGTCGGGGGAGGAGCCCGGCCACGGACAGTGATCTCACGCTTTGGGCCCTGCCCAAAGCCCCAATGATTATATTAAGCACGCCCTGTGAGGTAGGGCCAACGCCCACTTAGGCCAGTGGGCCGGGCAACTCACCTCCCGCCACACTAAAAACATAACAAAAATACACAACAAAATGCCACTTCTCCGCTAATTTCTTAAATACAAACCTTTTTTTTATTTTTATATATATTAGTATTTCTATATTTTGTTCATATAAATATTTACATTTTTGAACAATCAATCAACAAAAAACAGGATGGGTGGGTGGGATTTCAGTCGGTAGACCGCTGTGCACTGCTGACGGCGCGAAACGCGGGCGTACGACACGCCCCCGACACTTCCTATTGGTTGACTGCCTTACAGGCTCCGCTGGGTTACGCGACGCTACGTGCTGACCCAGGAAGCCTGTGCAGCCTCCTCGTCAACCAGATAACAGAGATGCAATATATTATATTGTATTATACGTTTGTCTTTCTCCTCCTTATCAATACCAATAAAGTAGGATGCATTGTTGGTGTCACTGGCTACCATATTTTGTGTTTTTGTAACTCAGCAACTAAAAAAGATGACGAAAACATGTCAAATAGACCGTTAACTCAGGATTATGTATCTTGAAGGACAAATTGTGTTAGCGCAAAAGTTGCTAGGCATTTTTGAAGATACACCCACTTGGCAGCAACACAACCATGTTGTCACACTTTACGAGAAATCATAACTGTTGTGCTATAAGGACCTATATTATACTTGCAATACCTGTGACTCACCTAAGTACACTGTGCCCAAGCAGGTGTATAATGACAATATAATTTAATAGAGCTTGAGTAGTTTAATCTATAGCATGAGAGACTAGAATATGTGCAAATGTCATTCTAAAAGCCATTGCATCTTTAATCTTAATATCTCATCTTATGTCAAGTGAGATACACTGGATTTTCTTTAAACCGTGTGTTGGAGGGAATAGTGGAGTGCTGATGTTTTTCTTTGTCTAATCTGTGTTATCCTTAGAGTTCGTTTTCTTTGTCTAATCTGTGTTATCCTTAGACTAGTTATTTGGCAGGAGTAGAGTGGAATATTTATTGTATTTCATATCTGTTCTTTTGTAGCCCTATGAACTCAGACGTAAAACACTATTATGTTTTTATAGAGCTTATTTATCAAATGGGGTTATATTTAACCCCTCTCTCAGAAGAAAACCATTGAAAAGTCTAGGACAATGTATAGAAACTTGTACTGCTATTTAAAAAGATGTTAATTTGGATAGTAGGGTGGGGAGATGTATAGGAGATATCATATAAGCTTTCAAAGCTAATAAGCTGCTCAGTACAAAGAGAAATCAATAAAAACTGTTTACTAGCATGGATAAAGAAGGTGCACAATATGATCGTCATGGCCACCTTGTTATTTTTCTCTTCCATGTAAATAGTGTTCAAAACAATAA
>CM050168.1:258437958-258552958 GCA_027410445.1 Discoglossus pictus | reverse complement strand
GGCCAGGCTGTAAAAAATGTAAAAGCCGAAATCAATACTGATGGGAGAAATATCAATAACCTCAGATATATGGATGATACTACTCTGATTGCTGAAAGTGAGGAGGAACTAAAGGACCTGGCCTGCTGCTTGAAGATCAACAGCATCTCAGTTCCTGGCAAATAGATGGGGAAGAAGTGGAGGCATTGACAAACATTTACTACTGGGGAAGAACGCTAAGGCAAGTCTGAACAAGCTATTAAAAAGTAAAGATATTACACTATCAACAAATGTAGTATAATAGTTAGAACTATGCTATTTCCATTAGTAACATACTGATGTGAGAGTTGGACCATAAAGAAGGCTGAGCACAGTAAAATTGACGCCTATGAAAAGTGGTGCTCGACTGCAATCAATCTATACTTCAGGAAATCTATACTACAGGAAATCAAGCCAAACTGTTCACTGGAAGGTATGATCACGAGGCTAAAGCTCAAATATTTTGGCCATATCACGAGAAGACAAGATTCCCTAGAGAAGACTCTGATGCTGGGAAACATTAAAGGTACATGAAGAAGAGTAAGGCAAAGGTGGAGATGGATAGAGAATGCCATTGAAGCAATGAAAATGAGCTTGAGTGAATTCAGTAGCTGAATGATGTTCTTGGAGTGCCGCGGTTCATAGGGTCAGATAAGACTGAATGACTAAACAACAAAAAGATACCAGGTTCAGCATACAGATGTATTCAAATCTTTCATTGCAGGGGGTGGGGAAGGGAATAAAATGTAGGTCAAAACATTTATTTTATTCCTACACTTGAAATGGCTGTCAAACTTCACAATTACATTAATTATTTTTGCTATTTCTTCCACTTTGCCCTCCTTGTTGAGAAAAAATAGAGCCTCTATATTAGGAAACTTGTCTCAACAGCAAACAACTCCTCTCCTTCTTTATCTCATGTATATGTTCTTATCACACTATGTTCCTTGTACCACCCTTGTTATTAAAGAATGGCCAATCTAATCAATAAGACTTTCCTTATTCAGAGTTACAAGTGGGGTGGGGGGGGACATAGGTAGATAAGTTTAGATATTAAGGCATAAGCAGTCTCTGATGTAAAGGCCCTGGTACAAAAAACATAGTGTGCCATTCTTACTGGATGACTTAAAGACCAATCTTATGTTTATCCCATGGAGAAGAAGATGTCTCTGTTACATAAGGCAGGGATTTTTCTATATTTACTGAAAGATTAATAGATACAAGAGTTCTGACACACAATAAAGGAATAAAAAAAAATAGGTATAGGTTTTGGGCTAATGGGAACACAGGGCGAGGCTAACTGGAAAATGCACAAAGTAGGTATGCGATGTTGTTTATATCAGCAAGCAAATTCTATGTTTCTGTATTGTTATGTACATTAGTTGCAGATATCTTGAATAAATAGCCTCAAAATATCAAGAAAAACTCCTCACAGCTTTATATTTTCTTACTAAATGCTGTAGGTATTTGGTCCTCAGCATTTGTTGCTCTCATTATTGCCCCTATTCATGTAACATCTGCTTTTGGCATGTAAAGAAAATAAAGCTGGGTACTTGGATTGAGAAAATGCCCCAGGATTCTCACATTGACTCATTTTCTATTGAAAACGGAGGTCTTGAGCTAACTTGGATGAACATATTGTACTTATGGTTGGTTCTCATTATCACTGACCTCCCATTATCACAACAATATCAATTATTCCATTTTTATGGCCAGTCTTGCCAACTTAACTCATTCAGCTGTAGGACCATTTAAGAGAATTAACCGTGTATGGCATTATATTTGCATAAGGAAAAAAATAAATAAATAAATAAACTAACTCAGAGGTGCTCATCAAAGAATTAACCAACCTTAATAGATTAGTTCTATGGCCATGATAAGCCTCTCTGAGAGCAACTTCTTTTAGCTCACTTGTACCCTTCACAGGGAGAAATATCCTGTAGTATATGTCTGGTCCCACTCAGAAGAGTGACCCAGCCCCAAAATACCAGGCAATTCTACCCTGAACAGGAGAAACAGCAAACCCCAGATGCGTTTTTTTGATTATATTTGCATAGCCTACAAGAAGATATCTTGTATTTATGTATGTTTATTTGTATAGCACCATCAAGTTTTACAGACATTAGGTAAAAAAAAGAGCAGCATTATATAAGTGCATTTAACATCGAGACAGGCAATGGCCTCCATAGACCCTGCCCTGAGGAACTTATGATCCGGGGGAAAATGATACACTGACAAATCATGGTAAAATGGCAGGTGCACGTGGCAGAGAGTGGGCCCTAACACCCACTAGTTGGCGATTCATGCTTTCATGGTGGGCGTTGGGGTAATTGCAAGGTGGCAGAGCATGCATGGCTGGATGGAGAGCTGGTGAGAGAGCCTAGGGAGACTAGTAAGTGATACAGGGTGATACATAGTGGTCATATGATTTATGTAATTTGAGATGAGAGAGAGTAAATTGAGTTACTTCGACAATACTGAGAAATTATACCATAAAAAGTGGGCGGTAGGTATGAAAAGGTTGACGACCCCTGGTCACTGTAGCTTCCTCCATGGCATGGGTGTTTAGTATGGGAAAAGCAGGAAGACATTTAGAAGACAGGAACATCATACGATCAGTTGCAATAAAGGGACATGGAATACAATTATTTTTCTTCAAGCATTTAAAAGAACATGCTGTAAACATTACCAAAGTTGTATTTTGCATGGAAAAATATTAAGTAAAACCTGTTTCAACTTAATTGAAACTAACTGGAAGAGTACAGTGTATACGTACGTCTGCAGATTTCATTGGCAGACATGTATTACATTTTTAGTACCACTCATTTGCTGACGTGGCAAGCCCGCAGATCAGATACACATATGAATTATTGTTTCATGCTTAATTTTTTTCTGTTTGGAGTATCGTTTTTGAAAAAGGAAAATCCGAAGTGGTACATTGTCAAATATCCTCTTTTTAAATGCAACAAATAAAAAAAAGCTTTCAACACCCCTTTAGGAGTTGATTACAGAGAAGAGAGAGATGAGAAGCAGGAAGATCAGAGAATAAATGGTTGTAGTACTCTAGATGAGATAGGATAAGAGTCTGGTAATTAAGTGGAGGTGTATCCTCGCTATTTCCCTAAAGCATAAACAACATGTCAATGGTTGTGAGGAGTTCACTAAGTGAAAAGGTGCAACCAAATGCTCTGCTGCCTATATGTAAACATTAAAGGGACGCGATCTTTAAAATTACCTATTTGTATAAACCTCCTACCAAGATAGTAGAGCAATATCTTGCTTCATTATAGGTCACGACCAATTCAGGTGGACAATCTAATGACTAGATGTTACTTATCTTAAAACATGTTCACCCATGGTGGGCTAATTGACAGCTGTTTTGGGCAATGTATTCCAAAACTCACTTTACATCGAGTATTAAAATCAGATTTAATATGTTTCTACTTAGATGTCCCATTTCATTCAATACTAATCACGGCAAAAGATTTTCAAATATTCTTTGTTTACTTCTACAAAACTTGTCCATATTTTTCTGTTGTGAATATGGGCCAAATTTGCCACAAACACTCAAAATAATCCACAAACTATTAATATTTTAGGAAGACAATGTTCTGGCATCTTTAAAAACCAAGATGTAAAAATAGCCTCGGCTGTCAGTAATCGAGACCAGAGTCAACCGGTAGCTCCTGATTTAAGTTGTTTTTATTCCCTGATGTTTGTGGGTTTTTTAAAATAACTGTTTGAACCAGTCAACATGAATACAATTAAAACCATGAGCATGTTTTCCATTTGAAATCCCACTGCCGTTGTCATTCTGCAAGCTTTTTTCACACACAGATTTATGGCTTATTTTATTAAATAGCACAAAGTTTCCATATTTTGGAAGAGAAATGACCATGAGGCAGGCGATGGTCTAAATTGCATACTTATTGCCAGCTATTAAAAAAAGCTCACTTGGGTCTTTTTAAAGATTATAAATGCATTTTTTGGAGTAGTGTTAAGTTCAAAGAATCAGTAGTCATAGAGGAAGAACTGTACTGGTTGAAATTCCTTCTATTGCAATAGTTTGAATTATAGTATGTTATTTTCTGGCACCCAAGACAGGCGTGAATAAGATATGGGCCCCATGAAAGCAGAACCCCTCCTTGTATTACCCCCCACAGTCCTTATTGCCTCAAACACATTTGGAATTATACAATACAGGCTTAAAACATATTCTCTTTGTTCTCTTCCTTCTTTGTCTCCCCTTAAGCCCTCGTTCTATTACTATCCATATTCTCTTCCTTTGTCTCCCCTTTACCCTCACTTACTATCCCTTTATTCCTCTCTCTCAGTTTCCACAGTTATATTTAAAATATAGATGGATGACTAATATTTTTGCCTTTTAAGGATCCTTTCTTGGGCCCTAGTTGAAAGTTTTAAGTCTACCAAGATGGTTCCATCCCCCAGATCACACATCCCATATATAGAACCTCTATTCTTCTAGGAAAAATACCCAACAAATTATACACAGTGCTTTTTTCCTTAAAATTACATTTTATTTAATAAGGTGCTTGATTTCTATTAAGTGTTCTTCATTCTGAAGAATACAATATATAAAGTTTTCTCTTTACTGTGATGGCGGATACAAGCCAAGCATGTTGGTATTCTTTACTGCTTTATCTCTATTGTAAATCTACTTTTTATAAGGTGATATAATAAATTGATAACTCTTTGGTGCATCTTAATGAATGTGGGGGTGCATAGGCTTTAAGCCCTGAAAAATTGTACAGAATTTTTTAAAGATAAATTCCCAAAATTATTCAACTATTGGGATTATTAAATTGGGAATTTATATAATTTTAAATCTTTTCTTATGTGTGTTGCAAAAAAAAAAAATTTCAATGTGATCAAAGAGTAAACAAGTTATATATGTAGCACATATTTGTTATTAATTAACATTTTAGAAAGGCAAAAAAAAAAATACAATATCTGCACTACACCAGTACCTTCTAGCTGAAATAACCTAACATCACATTTATATTTGTGCATGTTTATGATAGGTGCCTATTCTACCTAGGTGTACTTATTATCTCATATGCTTTTAGTCAAAAATATTTGACTTAGCCTTTTAAAAAGCCATTTTAACAGCAAAACGTCCGTAAGGCTCTACTTTGGTGGCAAATAAGCCTGAATAGAGGCAAGCTGAACTATTATTTTATGGACGCACCTCATCTCATATGCTGATATTAGGCAGCTAGCGCTCAGCCTCTATTATCCTCCTAAAAAATATTAGGAACACAGCACGCTTTGCGGTGTAGCCTTCCAAATAGGAGGCATCCCTCTGAGGATCATAGGGCTGTGTTTAAAGTTTATATTAGGGAATGAGGTGCTCTCTTATTGTAAATAGCATTATAGTCAGTGTTTTTTAAAGTAAATATTGTTTCCTGATTTTACATACAGTTTTATATACATATAGCAGTGGTATCAAGCACTTAAGAAATAGGTCTAAAAACAAACAAATGTACTTTTAGTGCAATCTACATAACAATAATTGTGCATAATTCATTGGTTTATAAGATTTAAGATGATTGCAATGAGTAATAATTTGAAGGATCAATTTAAACAGACTTTAAGTAATGGAAATGAAAAAGCCATCGTACAATGTTTGAATCTAGTAAATGACAATAGACTGCAAATACCATTTTTACACCTTTTATAAACTGACATTATTCTATTTTACATTTTTATTATTTATTTGCAGATTTTGATTGCAGAAAGATCATCTCGTACCTAGTTCTTTGTGTCCATTTGACAAGATGAATTATACCACAGACACCTGGAAATTAGTGAACGTAAAGGAACATAGCACCTACCAATACAGTACAGTAAGCAGGAAAACTTTCCAAAACCGTTTCATGCAAAAAGATGGAAGCTGTAATGTCTACTTCAAAAATATATTCAAGGAGTGGGAAAGCTACGTTGTTGATATATTCACCACCTTGGTTGACATAAAATGGCGCCACATGCTCATCATATTCTCTTTGTCTTATGTCCTGTCATGGCTGTTGTTTGGTTTCATGTTTTGGATCATAGCACTCCAGCATGGAGATACAAGCAACCTGGAAATAACTCCATGTATTGACAATGTTCACACTTTCTCAGGAGCATTTCTTTTTTCTCTGGAGACGCAAACAACTATTGGATACGGTAATCGCTGTGTGACGGAGGAGTGTTCCCTAGCTATCATCTTGGTGACTCTTCAGTCTGTCCTAAGTTGCATTATTGACACGTTCATCATAGGAGCCGCTATGGCAAAAATGGCAACTGCCCGCAAGAGAGCCCAGACTGTAAGGTTCAGTTTCTTTGCCCTTGTAGGAATAAGAGATGGAAAACTCTGTCTAATGTGGCGCATTGGAGATTTCCGGTCAAACCATGTGGTAGAAGGTAATGTAAGAGCACAACTTCTGCGTTACAAAGAGGACCATGAGAAAGGAATTACTATGGACTATAAGGACCTTAAACTTGTCAATGATCAGATTATTCTGGTGACTCCAGTTACGGTTGTCCATGTAATTGATAAAGACAGTCCGCTGTATGCCTTGGATCGCAAAGCTTTAGCTTCAGATAGGTTTGAAATCTTGGTAACATTTGTTTACACAGGTGACTCTACTGGAACATCCCATCAGTCAAGAACATCATATTTACCCCGTGAAATTCTCTGGGGCTTCAGATTCAACAACATCTTATTGGCCAAGAAAAAATATTACAAAGTGGATTGCGACCAGTTTGAAGAGATGACTGAATATTATGCTCCCTTTTGTAGTGCAAAGCAGCTGGATATCAATGCTCAACCATGCATTCCATCTACAAGCTCAATGGCCAATGGGTTATCCAATATATCTCCTAGTATGACCACTGTTTCATCTCTCAGCACTATTGACAGCAGTAATTTTGATCACACAGAGCATAACTCTACTTCAACCATCTCGAATAATGTTGAAAAACCACTTAGGAAAGTAGTTGTGACATTGAGCAAAATGTCACTAGAATCTTAAACATAGTAAATTGTTGGGGTTGAAAGTATTTCACACCAAACATCTAGGCATTAACTTTGATAATGGTATTTCACAGTAAAAATACCAACAAAAATACAAAACATGTGACATATAGATCAGAAGGCCTTGCTTTACCATATAGTGCACACTGTATTTACTATGCAGCAATGAATAAATCCTGCACTCTTAATGGCTGATATCTTGAAGAGGTTGCACAAAGGAAATATAAGAACAAAGGGGCCAATTCTGCTCAAAAGTATTTAGATTAAGTTGATATCAATATATCAATATTTTTTTTTGCCAAAGCCAGTACTTACCGTAATTCTACACACTTGATAACATAATGTATGCACAATATATATTTAACTTTTATAGAACGTTTAGCAAAAAAGTAGGTATTGGGCCATTTTCAGAACGGCATTCCAAGGTTGCCATTGAAAATGTTATTATTATCATTAACATGACTACACTATCAGTATAGTTTTAAATGATTCTCACTGTGACTGCAACAAAAAACACTCAGATAACTGAAGTCATTTGCTTAAAAACAATTTTGTTCGGATCACCAAGTACTGCTTTTCTTTCTGTGTAGAATATAAGAACATCTCACAATACCAGGAATTCTCTGAATAATGAAAATCAGCCCACACAAGCAAGGCCTTATTGAGATGCACTGAGATGCATTTATTATCACATAACATTTAAAGACTGATAATACTGAGATATAGAACGCAAACACCTTGGCTTTTTCATGAGCTCACACTGACAATAATAAAAATGTGGCAAAAGTTCTCTATATATATATGTAAACACAATATGAAAAAAAAAACAATATATGAAAAAGCTTTATGTATACTATGATTTGTAGGGGTGTTTTATTCCTATATGAGTGATGAAATTATAAGATGTGTCTTGAGCTGTCTTTTTTCAAGCATCACAACTGGCTTCATTTTTTCATTCCTCGCTGGTCTGGAATCACCTACAGACTTTGATGATGTTATGGAATTTAATGGCTTGAGGTAACTTGGCAAGCACCAATATATTCAATAAGACATTGATTCCCAAACTGTGTTCTGTGGAACCATGATATTCTGAGTACTGCATCTGTGGAATGGTTTGTCATATCCTTACAAGGGTTATAGAAAGATTGTGAGAACATGAGTAGGACATTTGATATGTATTATGACCTAGGGCATCAGCCAGATTCACTAAGTTTAAAGTTTAGAAGTATCCACTCTAGATCAGCAAGCCGGCTTATTCTAGATAGATGCCTATTATAAGAACTGGTACCGTACGCATGCTAAATTAATAAGTTAATAGTAAAAGAGTAAAATATTTATGTATATGCTCCTATTATTCGAAGCTTATGGGTTAGTTGTAATACAAGTCACACAGTATATCCCAAGATAGTATTCAGGACATAGGGCTTCATTCATTTGCTACTTACCTGAGATCGGGGGCCGCAAGTAGAGATAGCACGTTACTTTGCTATTCAAATGCCTCCTATTGGCGTGCCCTGTTCGGGTTACTTACTGCACGCTACTTTCTCTTACTTTCCTCATAATCGAAGCCTTTGATCTTTAACGTCCGCAAGAGTTGCAGCAGCAAAAAACACAAATCGCTATTCAATTGCTCTGATCTACCCTTTCGTCAAGCCAGTAAATGGTTAAACGCACAGGTTGCTTGTACCAAGGAGGTCTCGCAAAGGTCTTACTTTCGTAGCACTAATTAAGCAGATAAAAAAGGAATCCTGTACTTTTATGAAAGTGAAAGTGATGTTTGGTCTTAGAATTAATACCACAACATTTTCAAGCTCGCAAATCAGCAAAAATAAATACTTTATTACATGTTCAATTTTCATCATAAAGTCCTACGGACTTCAACCTCTAAGCCCGTATGACTTCGGAATCCAACCTCCATATTTCATTAAAGTCCTACGGACTTGAATAACGAGTTACAGGCTTGGAGGTCATTCAAGCCCGTAGGACTTTGGACGAAAATTAAACATGAAATAAAAAATGTGGCGATGTGCAAGCTTCATAATGTTGTGCCTTTAATCCTAATGTCACCCATTGTGTTCCTCATCATTTTCAGTGCTGTATTGAATATATATTTGCATCTGAGTTACGGGCTTGCAGCCGCGATCATGTTCGAGCGTGCAAATGCTTACTGCCGATAGCATGGTTTGCGATTATCGGTAAGGGGGACTAACTTGCACGTAAAGTTACTTGCAAGTAACAGCCCCGAATTAAATGAGACCCATAATAAGGTAACTGTGGAACTCAAATATTGGTTTATATCTATTATAATTAGTTAACTTAAATGTATATGCTGATGCATGCATAAAGTTTAGTTTTGCTTGTTTATTGCTTTTCCAGGCACCTTATTAGACAAAGTTGGCTAGCTGATCTGGCATTCTTATTACAATGGGATAATGTAGGTAACCATGGACATGTTAGTGATGCTAGTGTTAGCCAAGCATCTTACCGAATACAGGGGCAAGTTATTTATCAGGAATGAGTATGCTAGTCTGACAAAACATAGGATGGATGAATACAGATCTTAGAAGAACACACAATGATATTTTATTAGGCAGACACTCGGGTAGGATTAAGACCTCAATAAAATCCATTATGCACCCAAAGCTTTTATGGTTTTTGTTGATGGAAATCTCCTTTCTTTAACATATTATATTGATTTTGACAATCTAAGAATTCTTGGACCAACATTTACCAGCATTATCTAGCAAATTCTCTCTGTATATGCCAATATAGTATTCAATTTCCATAAATTTGCAAGTTAATTTCAATAAAAAAGTGTTATCAAATTGCAAAATGTTTGGAACTATAATACATTTTAAAGAAGCCACCAAAATATCATTTTGTAAATAGTTTTATATCCCGATGGAATATACCTGTAACTGGAATATTATTCTATTCTACTACTTCACAAACACTACAGAAATGATTTGCACTAAATATATATTTTATACAGTGATTTAGTATTCATATAATAGGAAGCATATGGAACAAATATTTGACAGAGTAACAAATCAAATAATGTTTTGTGCATGTTTTTTTTTTTTTTTTAAACTAATAAAATTAATTTATTAATATGTATGTTGTGCTGTGTAATTTGTTCAAACATGTAGACACTAATATGCCATGGTTGTAATCTATGATATGTGATGTGTCCTGTTTTTCCGAAAATAACCTATACTAGAGCACCACAATGGTCATGTATTAAAGGAGTATCTTAGTATTTTAACAAAAAGACAAGTATTTATTACCAAGAGCATAGGTTATATATGAGTATGTGCACAGTGTCATCATAGCCTTATTCCTTACCCAATCAGAGAGGAGGCATTTATAGGTATTTATTATCTGGATTATAGGTCATCTAATACTCTCTTTCACCAACAAGAGTCGTTGAACATGCTGGTACAGATGAAGAATCCACAGGTATGTTAACAAGAAGGTCAAAAGTCAGAACTGAGGGGATATACTGGGAAAAACAGCAGGTATGGATTGCACCTTCAGGACAAATTATTTCTGGAAAGTACTGGGTAATGGAAAGTTTTTTTGTGCAGTTACAAGGACAGTTGAAACGTGCTCCCTAACAAAGAACATGTATAGGAATCTTATATAAAAAGACAAATGCTCATGAAATTGACTAGTTATTGTTATATAAAAAATCATCATTTGATTTACATGACATTACATATTACCTATATAAATAAAAGCAAAACATTTGTACAGACTAGCCTGGATTCACTAAGGTACCATGCTAGAGTCAGAACTTGTATCTTGTGCCTAAAATAAGATTTAGATTAAATTTAGATTGAGGAGGATGAGGAGATTGGATTTAGCCCATATTTACTAATACAATTTTACTACAATAAACACATTAACTAACCTAGCCATTTTATTCTGGTTACTGTATTTGCCTAATAATGTAAAGTAAAACACAAGAGTGAACTTAGAATAACATGTTTAAATATTCAGTTATTTCAACTTACTTTATCTTTATTGCGAGCCTCTCCCCTTGTGTACTTTTGCTCCTTTGGCGATCATCGCATGTCTCGCAATGAGCACCCTCGGCGCTCATTGCAAGCTTCTCTCCTGCTCTTTTTTTGTAGATATATATATATTTTTTAGAATAATTAATTAAATAATAAATGAATATACTTTACCTATTTGTAATTAACATATCCAGCAATCAATATTCTGAAGAGCTAACAATCTGTTTTGATTTTCCTGCAGCATACAATGTACATTTGGACTGTTGCTGAGCTGAGGTGTAAGTGTCAGCAATGTGGCAAGTGTGCAGTATAAATAGGCTGCGTGCACGAGGGCAAACCGTTTGTTTAGTTGACTAAAGCGCCATGTTTAAATTGTCGTACAACCTCACTTCCAGACGTCCTGGCTGCCCCCTGTGCTGTGTGTGAGGTTAATATTTTTGTTATTTTTCTTTTCTTTGTGTCTTAGTTTTTTTTGGATGTCCGTGGTTTAGCTGTTAACTTCGTATTTTTTTTACCTCTTATTTTTTTTCTAAGTTCCGTGGCTCGTATTTGTTTTTTTCTAAGTCTTATGTGCCTGGCGATGTTTTGCGTGGTTAGGGGTCGTGTAGCCTCGTTTTAGTTTTTTTGGACGCCATTTTTTTTTTGCTTAGGTGATTTTCGAGTGTTAAAACTCGGCAAATTGTGTTTAAATTCTCGTGCAACCTTACTCCCAGACATTTTTTTATGTTTTTTTCAATTTTATTTGTGTTTTTGTTGTTTTTGTATGTGCGCGGTTCGGCCGTCAACTTCACATTTTTTTTGACCTCGTATTTTTTTTTTCTAAGTGCCGTTAGTTGTATTTTTTTCTAAGTCCCGCTTTCCTTTTTGCAAAGTGTTACGGGCCATAATTTTTCCACTGTATTTTTTCAAAGTGCTAGGGTCTCACATTGTGAACTGTGTAATTGAGATTTCTGTTGATGTGTAGTCCTGCGGGCTGAGGCACTCATCTCACCAGAGCAATGAGCGCTTTTGGCCTTGCGAGCCCGCAGTTTTAACATTGCGTTAATAAAGTTTTTTGGCAACCCTGCGCTGCTGAGAACTTATACATAATGTACCTATTGTCTTAACTAAGCTTGGTTTGGTAAGGTACCTAGGTAAGGTCTGAACTGTGAGTTTAGTTAATCCAGCTTGGAGGTTGCAGGGTAAGTTTCCTACAAATAAATATGTAAATAAAAGTGTAAAACATATTACGAAAAGGGGTAGATAATAACCTGTAGTTATTTAGTGAATACGGGATTCTGAAACAGAATGTGTTGAGTTGAGTGTCCTGCTCATGTGAACGAATATACACAATATATGTACTAATGTATTTTCCCAATCACTCATGGAGCCATCAGATTGTTAAATTGTCTATTAAGGGATTGAAATCCATATGTAGCAACATATATCTCTAATAAAATGACCCCCCATATCTATTCGGGGGTTTATACCATACAACAGGGGTGGGCAATTACGGTTCTGGAGGGCCCCACACAGGCCTATAGATATCCCTGTGGTTGTGTAAAGGCGAGACTCACACTTCTTCTGTCATCCTAATTCACTCACCTGTGCACAGTGAGGAAATCCTCAAATCCAGACCTGTGTGGGGCTCTCCAGGAAACTGAACTTTCCCACCTCTGCTATACAAGATGTTCAGTCTCTCAGGCTGTTTTAAGGAAATGTTTTAAGGAATAGAGTATGGAATAGCCATGTAACAGGACAAAATTAGAGTCTCTTGTCATTTTTTACTGTCACCTATTAAAAACATAGATGTAATCCTATTCCTGATGGCAATAAATAACATTTTAGTTAAATATTGGATTTTTACACTGGCTCAACCCTGTTAGTAAAACTCCATATCAACAACAGTGCATTGTTTACATAACTCAAGCAAATCAAAAAAGGAGCATCCCCATGAGAAGTTTTATTAAAGTCTAGATAACTTAATCTATCCTTTACTTCAACAGCTTCAGTATAACCTGATCCTTTAGATTCTAGATCTACCCTGCCTTTATTGAGAGAGATTACACTGGCTAATGCCAAAGACTCTGCTGATCCAGGGTCTGACACATCTGAATTCACTCATCCTGTAGCTAGTCAGAGTATGCTTAACATATAATGTATTGCTTACAAAATTATGAACAAAATCCTGTTTGAAAAAAGATCTCCACAAGCTGTGGTCTTGCACAGAATTATTGGAAAGAGCAGTTGAAGAATTAAGAATGGACAACCAAATACTCTTGGAATACAACCACTGCTGGAATCTAAGTTGGATGCGGAGGATAACTCTAGAAGAAGAAAAGTTAGAGTGAGAGGTATTCCAGAATCATACAGGTTTTTGTAGGATCACTAGAATAGGAGGGGTATTGATCTAATTGTTACTATTTCGGAACAGAAAGGGATTTTATTTTACAATTGACAATTGTCAATATTTTATTGTTTTTTTTTCTTAGCATTGCTTTTGATCAAAAACAATTCACATAATATAAGGATACAATTATATCTGAAAAGGTTGAAATTAATGGCCTAAAAGTCTTTTTGCAGCCTCAACTGTTATATTACTATGTATCTCTATTGACAATGCTGCCTATCATTCTAAAAATGGCTAGTGACTCCTCTGGGGCTTCTATTTCGCAGTTGGGTCATGGGGACAATTTACAGCATATTTTCAGCACAGTTTCTTTTTTGTCATCAAAGTTCTGCAGAAGCAGACAAGAACTATTATTCTTAAATTTGGATGTTGCAGACTAGTCCATGTTTAGTGCTTCAGGTAGCTGCTTTCTCATATTAATGGAACCTCAATCGAGCTTTGGTTCTAACAAATTTCCTTAAGCTATTTGCAAGTAACAGATCTTTTGTGGCAATTTCATCTGATGTATATTGTATGTACACAAGCAGACACCCACAACCCACACTAGCTTCTCTCTCCATCTCTGAAAGAAAGATTATCTATGGATTCATAATAATCTATTGATACATAGCGGACCTATTAATATTTGGAAAAAAACTAACTTCCCTTCATCAATCCCATGCCCTTTAACTTTGAGTCTGATTGAATTTTTTTGTACCAGCAGTTTTTATCCTCTTTACGTTTTACAAATAAATTTCGCTTGGGAGATAAGTAGATCTATTCTTATATTGCCAGGTTATGAGAAGACTTTTCTAGGCCTTTTTCTCCCTTTGAAGCTTTGGGTACTGACTCCTCTTTATCTACTGACAATGGCACAGAGATCTAGGCCAAACTTTTACTAAACAACAATGGAAAAGGCTTGGTCTAAATTCTTCATCAATCCACTCTGCTTATAGAATAAAAATAGCCTCTTTACAAGGGATTCCTTGTTGTTTAAATATTTAGGGTTAGGTTGCAGGGATTCTTCCCATTTGGTGGCTAAACCTGCTCGTTAGGACTTCATTACTCATAGTTTCAAACTCACTAATGTCGAAATTCCCCTAGATCCAAGAAATGTAGATTTCTACTCAAGATTGCTTTTGAAAGACTCCTTTGCTCTTGACCTAATCGAGGAAACCAAATCCCTAATTCCAGTCCAATGGAATAGGCCTCCGTCCATTACTGATTGGATAAAAAAGTGTAAGTCCATAAGCAACCCCACCTATATTCCAGGAGCAAGTCTACCCAGGCGCAGCTAATCGGCTGAGCAGGAAAGTTAACCCCTGTAGTCCTCCAGATTGGAACAGAGCCTTAAACAATCTATGACTCACACGCACCCCTTGTATGACTCTTTCACAATATACAGTGGTTTGTACCTATAAGAACCAAAGTGTAGCATGTGCCTATAAGGACCAAAGTGTAGACGGTGCCTTTAAGGACCAAAGTGCAGGCTGTGCCTCTAAGAACCAAAGTGTAGCCTGTGCCTATAAGAGCCAAAGTTCCAAGCAATAACCTGTCTCCTCGTTCTCCTCCTCTACATCGTCACCATCCCACTGGGCCCTCAAGTCCTCTAAGTACAGTTAAAGTGAAGTTAAATGCTATGTTATTTGATCTAATTATTGTTTTTTATTTATGTCTGTTTAGTTTTAAGGTTTTGTTTAAAAAAACAACACCATCAGTTCAAACTAAAATTTCTGGGGCTCGGAATGGGTTATTTCAATTTACATTGATCCCTATGGAAATGCTTGTTTGTCTTTGACTGATTAACAATCACTACCCCATATATATACATAATGTCGCCTGGTAGGAGGCAGCTTGTCACCACTGCTAGTTCCCCTCTTCTCCATGATAAAATGGAAGGCATCAGTACATGGACAGTTTATAGAACCTAATAGCCTTTTCAACCAGTAACTTTCCTGTCCAGTCTATCTTGAAAGGTTTTTTGGAGCCTGACTTTAAATGTAGACCAATCCATAAGTGGAATAATACTGCATGGTTCGTCCCTATGAAGCCTTTTCCAGCCTCTTTACAAAGGATTCCTACTGATTCTCCTCTATCAGATGCATTCATAATCCAGGAAACTTAAATATGCCTTTACGTGCAGTTTTATTTGGAAATCAGTTTTATTGTGGCACTTAACTTTTATTCAATCATATAGGACAGTATAAGACCTTGTACCAGTAATGTCATGTAGGGTGTAATGTTATAAAAACTTATAAAAACTTACTGGGCACCTGCTAAATATTTAACTCTTGGCTTGTAGGACAAAAAAGTGTACACATTCTATGTTATGTAGGTTTAAAGTGATTTATATACTACAGTGTGAGCATACAAGACCAGGCATATCTAATAAAAGCACACCAAGAAGAAACGGACAGTTAGGAGCAATGATTATAAAGATATACTTTGCCTCAAGGAGTTCAAAGTCTAGTGGTATAATTGGAAACACTACCAACAGTATTATGCAATCCAGGGCTATGAAGTTTTCATCCCCTTCTGGATCGCTATCTTGTTGTGGTGAAGAGACTTGTGTATCTCAATGAAGCTGTGAGCTATAACTTGTTGGGTCACCCAAGATGGGCAGGTCATAGCAGAGAGGTCAGACACATCATGGTCCACTAGAGAAGGAACTGGCAACCCACTCCAGTATCTTTGCCATGTGGATTAGCACAACCAGACACAAGATATGTCCAGCGTGCTCTGGTCCATAGGGTCACTGAGAATTGGACACGACTGAACAAAGTTTTCATGAGATATAAAAGGTAGTTAGACAAGGTAATGGCATTACTCTAGTTTAGATAAGGGGAATGCACGTGTAAGGGGGAAAAAAGCTAATTCTGCAAGGAACCAAAGCAAATATCCACCACCATTAAGGATAATTGAATATAATTGTGAAAAAATAAGGCTGTATTTATACATTTATTTTAATATTTTATTTGTAGAGAAAAAAAATAATTTGCAAGTTAATTTCTTTGTATGAACTTACCACAGCAATCATTTAAGATATGGTGGGCAAAAGAGCGACAGAAGCCCTCCACCGTACAGTAGTACAGCAAAGAAATAGTACATCTGTGCTCACATTTGATCCTCTAAAATAAGTAAAAAAAACTTATTTCCTGCTCAGAATTCCGAGAAATACAGTTTTCACACTGCATTCTGGGAACCTGTGCAGAGACATGCAAATGAGCTTACAAAGGCCCTTTACCATTTCAATCATGGCTCCTTTTCAGCATAAGCCTGCTGTGTTACACAGCTTTAAGCAAAGCCCAGGAAGGATTAATAAATTACTATAAATATTTTTTTAAAGTAGTATTCATTTAAACATAGGCTGAGCCGGATTTATATCTATGGCACCTTAGGCCAGCTACTGCAGATTCACTCATTTCTTTCTGGGTTTATTTTTCTGCCTGGAACTGTCATATAATCCTGCTCTTCTCCCACAACATAATTCTACTTAAAGAGACATGGAACACAACTGGTTTATTTCCAAGAACATTATAAAAGTTGTTTTTTGCATGAAAAAATATTAAGTAAAACCTGTTTAAACTTAATTGAAACTAACATGAAGTGTATAGAGCATACTGTAGATCTCATTGGACTGGCAGAGGACAAGCTCCCAGGAGCAGTTAAACTTCTTAATACGTTTTGTGTTCTGAGACCTTTATTTGAGAACAAGTAACTTGCAGGTCATACATGAATGTATCATATGTTATGTTCAATTGTCTGTTCTGTCTCTCTGCACTCTCTCTTTCTGTGCGCCCTCTCCGTGTGCTGTCTCTTTCCCTCAGTGCATACACTCTATCTCTCTGTGCGCCATCTCTCTCTCTACAATGTATCTTACTCTTAAATCCAAAATACCATTTTATACATGGCTCCTTTCAAGCACGTGCTCGCTGTATTACACAGCGTGTAAGATACATTGTATCCTAATTTGCATGGTCCCGCCCAGTCTCTCAGTGCAGTACCATTACTTTATTTCTGGAAAACCTAAGCGAGAAATACATTTTTTTACTTATTAACTTATTTTTAGACTTTCAAATGGACTTTAGTAAAATCCCGGTTATCCAGAACTCAAGTAACCGGCACTCTCATGCAACCGGCAGCCAACAGAAAAAACAACTCAGCTGCCAATCTGCTGCCTGACTGTACCTGTAAGAGACAATCTGCAGCCTGACTATACCTGTAAGAGCCCAAGTGCTTCCTCTGCCTGTAACAGCTGATCTGTAGTCTGACTGTACTTGTAAGAGCCCAAGCGCTTCCTCTGCCTGTAAGTGCCGATCTGCAGCCTGACTGTACTTGTAAGAGCCCAAGCGCTTCCTCTGCCTGTAAGTGCCGATCTGCAGCCTGACTGTACCTGTAAGAGCCCAAGCGCTTCCTCTGCCTGTAAGTGCCGATCTGCAGCCTGACTGTACCTGTAAGAGCCCAAGCGCTTCCTCTGCCTGTAAGTGCCGATCTGCAGCCTGACTGTACCTGTAAGAGCCCAAGCGCTTCCTCTGCCTGTAAGTGCCGATCTGCAGCCTGACTGTACTTGTAAGAGCCCAAGTGCTTCCTCTGCCTGTAAGTGCCGATCTGCAGCCTGACTGTGCCTGTATGTGCCCAAGTGCTTCCTCTGCCTGTAAGTGCTGATCTGCAGCCTGACTGTGCCTGTATGTGCCCAAGTGCATCCTGTGCCTGTAACAGCCAATCTGTAGTCTGACTGTGTCTGTAAGAGCCCAAGTGCATCCTCTGCCTGCAAGTGCTGATCTGCAGCCTGACTGTACCTGTAAGAGACAATCTGCAGCCTGACTGTGCCTGTATGTGCCCAAGTGCATCCTGTGCCTGTAGCAGCCAATCTGTGGCCTGGCTGTACATGTATGTGCCCAAGTACATCCTGTGCCTGTAACAGCCGATCTGTAGTCTGTGTCTGTAAGAGCCCAAGGGCATCCTCTGCCTACAAGTGCTGATCTGCAGCCTGACTATACCTATAAGAGACAATCTGCACCCTGACTGTGCCTGTATGTGCCCAAGTACAACCTGTGCCTGTAACAGCCGATCTGTAGCCTGACAGTATCTGTAAGAGCCCAAGTGCATCCTCTGCCTGCAAGTGCTGATCTGCAGCCTGACTATACTTGTAAGAGCCCAAGTGCATCCTGTGCCTGTAAGTGCCGATCTGTAGTCTGACTGTGTCTGTAAGAGCCCAAGTGCATCCGCTGCCTGTAAGTGCCGATCTGCAGCCTGACTGTACCTGTATGTGCCCAAGCGCATCCTGTGCCTGTAACAGCCGATCTGTAGTCTGACTGTGTCTGTAAGAGCCCAAGCGCATCCTGTGCCTGTAACAGCTGATCTGCAGCCTGTGCCTGCATGTGCCCAGGTTATCCTGTGCATGTAAGAACCAATCTGTAGCCTGACTGTACCTATAAGAGCCCATGTGCATCCTGTGCCTATTAGAGCCAATGTGCATCCTGTGTGAACAAAATGATGATAGTGACGTTCACCAAGTTAAAAAAAGTTTTTGGACTGCCATTTAATTAATATGCACACTGCATTCAAAAAAGCTCTTTTTACAGTGTAATAAAACAGTGCTACTTGAGGTGAAGCTTGCCTTTATTTACTTTGAATTACTGTATTTCAATATCATATTTATGGTTTTGCATATGTATTAGATAGCCTTTTAATAGTAACTCTCAAGGAACCAGAAACTACATTTATCCGGCATCTACCAATCCCCGTGGCTGCGGGATAACTCAGAGTCTACTGTATATATTTTCTGTACTTTTTTGCGCACCATAATCTATCTATCTATCTATCTATCTATCTATCTATCTATCTATCTATCTATCTATCTATCTATCTATCTATCTATCTGTCTATCTATCTATCTGTCTATCTATGTGTCTATCTATCTATTTATCTATCTATCTATTATTACAATCTTGTTGTACAGTACAATATGAGGTGGTGTTGTGCAGACGGGTTACGTACACACAGCATCTCAGAAGTGCAGGCAGCTCGGTGGTGTTAAGGAGTTATCACATCACGTCTGGAAACAACCGAGGTCCCCAACTGGAACATGACATTACCGTCTACGTGATACAGCTCTCCAGCACTCCCCCTGGTGGTTCAGACAGGGATTTGCAGCAGGTTATAAACTTGTACCAACACCCATTCAGTGCCAGAAGACTAAATAGCAGAGTAAATAAAGAATTATTTCAGAAAAATTTAGTTTAAATGATTTTCATACAAAAATGTAATTAAATGTAATGTGATTTAAGGTAGAGATCTATATATGCAAAGGAAATACATGTATAGATGGGAATGCAGGATGTTTAATGGGAAATGATTAAAAGTAACTTCATTGTGAAGTTAAAGTGTTGATGCCACAAGCCAGAGGCCCGATATTTAGAGCCAACCACCAGCTGGTGATGGGTCCCAATTATGGTCTAATGTGTAATGGGGCTCTAAAGCACATGTCCCACTTTGTTTATTCTTTCACTGGTTAAGTGTTATCAACAGGTTTCCTTTCATAAACTGTTATGTGTGTGTTTGCATCATTCGGTCATGTCCAACTCTCTGTGACCTCATGCACTGCAACACACCGTGCTGATCCACTTAGCAGAGATACTGCAGTGGGTGGCCAGTTTCTTCTCCAGCGGTCCACAGCATACAGCTCCTGGTATTCCTAAGTGGTCTCCCAACCAAGTACTGATCAGACCAAACCCTGCATGGCTCCAGGGTGGTGTGACCTTCTCTTGGTTCCCTAACTGGATACAAACCCAGGTTGTAGCGGTGAAAGCACTGAATGCTAACCACTGGACCACCAGACAACCCATAATGAACTGTTATTTAGACATAAAGAAAAAAGCACACAAAGCTCATATAATTGTTGTTGTACCATTCAGTCATGGCCGACTCTCCGTAACCCTATGGACCACAGCATTCCAGGCATAATTGTTATGTCTCCGGTGGTGCTTATCCATAAGGTTATCATAATTTTAGTATGCTCTTATGAAGAAATTGACGTGATAACATTCAGAATACTTTTAACAAAGTATAAAATAAATAAATACTGCCTTCAATTTTAACTATTATATTCAGTTTAGCTTTAACCTTGGCAGACATTTGCTTTGGTTCCTAACAGAAATAAACACCTGAGAATAATGGGAAAACTACTGGTACAGAGAAGATCTCTATTCAGATTTGTTGAAGAAAATATCAACTTGATAGCCACTTCAGTTATGTGGTTTTGAATATTCACTTGACAATAGAAGTAAATAGAAGTACAACTGGCGATATAGGTTAACCCTATCACAGAGGGGGCCTCATTCAATTGCGATTTGGCCAATTGGATAAGGCTCTATATAAAGCTTTTAGTTAGTGAAGACCTTGTTTTTGGATAGAAGTTCACTAACTAAAAACCTCTGTAAAAAAATATGCTCTGTGCTTATACAGAGCCCTATTCAATTGGCCAAATCGCAATTGAATGAGGCTCAATGTGTTTAATCTATCAATTATATATGTTCTAATGCAAAAGCATATCCCTACCCTTGTTTTTAATCAATTTATTTTAAATTATAAAGCTTGCCTTCTGTCTGTAAGTACTTATTATGTTATTGTAAGTATGTAAGTATTAAGTTAATTAAAAAACTTTTCATGGACCCTTAAGCATTGATATATTTTGGGTAATTTACCCAAGCTCCAGTGTTTCTTTTTACTGGAATCTTATTTATACAAAACGTGCAATATTTTTGAGTTTTGAAATCATTTATTACAAGTTTAGGGTGTCAGATTTGCTTCAATTTAAGATTAGAACGAAAATAAGGAAAGAGAATAAGGAAAAATTGTGAAATCTTGAAAATGCTTATTTGTAAATTACATTTTGGGGTTTTTCCTTTCTGTAGTGAGCTCTTATTTTCACATATACAGTGTAACTGTAACAGCACCTGCCAAAGATCACACTCCCTATTGGATCACTTCCTTTATATTATGAGCTCAGTTATATTACAAACATTTTGTAACTGAGTGTTAACATTTACCATCCATTAGACTGAATGGAGTTTATCACATTTAACAATTAGATTGCAAGCACTTTGTGGCAAGAATTGCCACTAGAGAGAAAGCTCATTGGGATAGTGTTCCCGATCATACCACTAGGTTATAAAAGTCTTAGAGCAGGGGTTAATAACACTAGATAGTAAGCACTGTGGGTTAGGAGCTCTCATTACATTATACTATTAGATTGTAAGCTCTTTGGTGCAGAGTGTCCATTATACAAATTGATTATAAGTTCTTTGGGATGCAATAGTCAATCATATCCCTAGAGTGTAAGCTCCTTGGACTACGGTTCTACTGATGAATTCTAAACTTCATGGACAGTGGCAAAGCTAGATAATGGAGGGCCCTGGTGCAAAAAAAAATGTTGGCCCGCCATTGAGGGCAGTTGTAAAGAATGTGTTGTGTCCCCCCATACCAATTCACTCAGTGCCCCTACCCAAGACCACTTTCCAATTGCTGCCCCCCAAGACCCCTTTCCATGGCTGTTCTCCTTTCCTTATCTCCTGCCTGCAGCACAGCTCCAGGACACAAGCTCCACTTTTCAACAACATACCCATATGGTGGGGTGGGTTGGGCTGGTGCAGCCGAGGTGGCCCAGGGGGGCCATGGTGGAGGAGCCTCTACACTACATAGAGCCAATACACTCCTCAGAGGAGGGCTTTGGTGCACTGCACCACCTGCACCACTGGTAGCTATGCCCCTGTTCATGGGACAATATACTATTATAACATGTAATCTGCATTGGATAGGCTATTACATTCTACCAGTAGATTGTTAACTAATTGAGGCATTGTCTTCCATTATATCAACAGATAATACATTTTTTTGGCACAGGATGCCCCATTATTCCATAGTAAGGGATTCTCCTTATTGTACTAATAACATAATTGAAACAGGGTCTCTTATGATAGTACTGTCATTTCAATGGTGGGCAACAGGTGGTCCAGAGGCAGAATTCAGGCCTCGGGCACTTACTCACAACTCCCAGCCTGTTCTCTGTTCTTCTTCAATGATACAGTCCATTATATACTTATAGAACTAGTAGATAATGACCAGTTGTACTCCTAACCACTTACCCTGATTATCTATGCCTCTACAACCAATTCATTTATTTACCACTAAATTACTAGAGGGCACCTCATTGGGTCTGGGTATCACATTATACAGGGCTCCCTGGTGGTCCAGTGGTAGGGATTCTGTGCTTTCACCACTGGGACCAAGAGGTCACACCACCCTGAAGCCAAGCAGGGATGGGCCTGTCTAATACTTGGATGGGAGACCACCTAGGAATACAAGGAGCTGTATGCTGTGGCCCACTGGAGGAGGAACTGGCAACCCACTCCAGTATCATGAATACCAAGTGGATCAGTATCGCCACGGACATAACGATTTCCTGGTGTGTTTTATGATCCATGAGGCCACAGAGAGTGGGAAACGACTGAACGACGAAACAAAAACAAAAATCCCATTATACAAATACATTACTGGGTCAGGTTCTCTCATTATACAATTAGATTATGGCGTCAACAGGTCAGGTTCCCCCATTATACACTAGATTATGACCTCATTAGGACAGGGTTTCTAATTACTGATAAACTAGGATTTGCCCTTTACCTTTGGATGCCCCAAGTGCCCTCTTCCCTAGAGTTTGTTGCTGTATTATGTTTCTCTTGTAATCATTGCCTCTCAAATCTATGTACAGTAAGCTGCTGGCGCTTTATAAATAAAATTATACAGAAGTGTTAACAGAGCAGCTGCTCTAGACATATATAGCCCCCCGGATATTGAACATATACTGTAGCTTTGTCTACTTGGTGTATAATTAACTTTGTTTCCAAAAACCTTTTTCAAGTTCCGAACTGGAAAATCTAAATATAACACTGAAAAGTTCATAAGGGTACTTAAACCTAATCTGATACCTCCAGGATCCACATTTAGCTGTCTGGTATTCGTGAGCAACTCACTTTTTAACAGTGAAAGAGTTAAGAGACTTATAATATGCATTAAGTGATTAAACCAAAGTCCATTTTAAGCTTAGTCTGGCATTTGAGTCCCCCAGCCAGTAAAAGTGCTAACTGGGATACTGATATTTTTATATATATTTCCCATTGTGCTTTATACTAGCAGATGTCATTGACATTTTATATTGTATTTTTATAGATTTTATTAAAATAGGCCTGTCTGTTCATATTGACCTTCAACATTTAGGCGAACCTGGGTAAATAATGGCCAAATTGTTTAAAAAGCATCACAACCATTAATTACTGATCTTTACGTGTAATGGAGATTAATGTAGATATCTGCACACCAAGCCATTTGTTTGTTGTCGTTCGGTCGTGTCGGACTCTCTGTGACATTATGGACCACAGAACGCCAGGCACAATCTCTTTTAGTGCTTACCCATAAGGTTCTCTTGGCAAAGATACAGGAGTGGGTTGCCAGTTCCTCCTTATCTGACCTCTCTGCTATGACCTGCCCATCTTCGGTCACCCTATTGCTTACAGCCTCATTGAGATACAGAACACCTTCATCACAACAAGATAGCGATCCAGAAGGGGAAGCCATTTGTTAAGCAGCAACTTATTTTTAATAAGGATAGCGGGGCAGAACACATTTGGGGCATTGTTGATGTTATATAAAAAAGATGATTAAAGCTAGACTTTAGGTTTTCATCTTATTAGTCATTATTTTAACTACATCTTCTGAACTGCCCAGAAAATGTAAATCCATTTAACAAAAAAGATTGTTTTTCAGATTGGGAAGTGGGCACATGAACCAACCACTATGCTGAGGTGCCTATTGTAGAGAAAGAATAAAAAAAAAAGCACTGGGTGATCCATATATGTATATATTTGGATAATATATATATATATATATATATATATATATATATATATATATATATATATATATATATATATATATATATATATATATAAGTTTAATAGAGCTGCTATTAGAGAAGTTAAAAATGTATGTAACGGTTTCTTTTCATTTTGGACAATCACAGCCTTATTAAATTGCAATTCGGTTAATTTAATAGGGCTCTATTTAAGCACAGAGCATATCTTTTTTACTGAAGTTTTTAGTTTGTGAACTTCTATCCAAAAGCAAGGTCTTCAAGAACTAAAATCTTCTGTAAAAAACATATGCTATGTGCTTAAATAGAGCCCTATTCAATTGGCCGAATTGCAATTTAATAAGGCTGTCAGTTTTTAGACTCTAATGTGTCAGTGGCACCAAGAACACAAAAAAATTCAAATGGCAGCTTCCTGTCCTTTCAAAAGCAGATGAGTAAAAGACAAACTAGATATGTTCCATGGCTTTTAAATCCATATTTAAACCTCTAAGGGAGCTCTTTCAAGTAGAAGCGACTTGTGTGTAAGTGGAACATCCCCTTTGATTAATCCGTCCACTTTGTAGAGATGGGAGTTTAAATAATAGTAACAAATCCATACTGCAGAGTAGCAAAGAAGGGGTTAAACTGACTGTTGGAAAGATTAAAGCCTTGGAAATTGTTTTAATCCTGAGTGGAAGCAGAGCTCCTCTTCTGGCAAAAGCTCTCCCAGTGGGTTCCCCTTGGGTGAGAATCAGGTTGGATCACTTAAGGACTAAGGTTTCATACTGGGGCTAGTCTGGCTGGAAGAGATGATGCCGTGAACGGGGCTTTGTCCTGAAAAAGCCCTAAGTAAAGTGATCTGAGTTTGCTTAACCCACCCTGTGCCAGGACAGAGCTAGTAAACATTGCATCAATGGGAAATAAGTTCAATGTGTCACATGCTGGGCTGCAACAGGATGTTTTCATATTATAAGTGAGGACCCTGACAATGATGGAAAGACAGGATGTACCTAGTACACACCCACCTTACCACAACAGAACAGACCCATTCTTCACCCAAATCAGATGCTCCTGTGCCTCTGTATAAGTCTTCTCAGACACATTTGCTCCTGCCAAATAAGACACACCAGTCCCTCAGTCCTATTTGTCCCCAAGATCAGATTCACATATTGGTCAAAGCTTCTGATTAATTTCCCCTCACTAAATCACATCCACATGCCTCCTTTAGATCAGACCAATTGTCCTTAATAATCAGATATGCTAACTCTCTTCAAGTAATTCAGAATGCTTGTTCAGTACTAGATAAGGCCCATTTGTCCCCAGATCACAGGCACCTGTCTGCCTCAGATGGAACTGGCATGTTCCACCAGATCACTTTGTTTTGGGCAAATGACACCCACAAACCCCCCAGAGGAAAGTCATCTTATCTGTCCCACCTAGATTCATTCTCTCTCCCCTATGCCACTTTATTAGACTTACTTGGACCTTCCCTATCAAACCTGCCTGTTTTCCCATAAAGACCATGCTCATATATCGCTCCACTCTGCCCATTCTTGACTGCTGTAAACCCTGACAATGTTTGTGATGGCTGTGATGACAGCCCTGATGATGGAGAAGCCAGAAATTAAGTATTGTGGTATTGAGACTTACCATAGCAACAGTGACAGTTACAGGGGAAGCCCAAGGACTATTGGATGGCTCAGTGACCCCTAGCACTAAAATCTCATCCAGCTCCCTCTTTATATTCCCTTCACAGTCTCAAACCCCTATAAAAGGACTCCTTAAGTTGGCAAGTGTCAAGAGAAAGGACCTCCTTAACCCGTAGGTCCATCCTACCCGGGCGGGTTGAGAATAAGCCTAGGTCGTGACTCACCACCCCCTCCAGTTGCTGTCACTGATTGTGTGACAAGTCGGTTTGGTTAAAGGGATGGTTCGGCAGGGGCAAGTATGTCTGGTAGTACCCCATCCTCAGAATCTTCCCCTTCTGCTAGGCATATGACCTTTGCCATTGACATATTCTGAATGATATTAACCTAGTTTCACTGCCTGTGCCCCTTGTAGAAGTAGGTGCCTCAATTCAAATGGTGAATAGACCTGGGAAAGATGGCAGTTGCTAAGTGACTCTGGTCAGCTGAATGATATGGGCCTAGTTTCGCAGTCTGAGCCCATTGTAAAAGTAGCTGCCTCAGTTCAAATGGTGAATAAACCTGGGAAAGATGGCAGCTACTAAGTGACTCTGGTCAGCTGAATGATATGGGCCTAGTGTAGCAGTCTGAGCCCATTGTAGAAGTAGTTGACTCAGTTCAAATGATGAATAAACCTGGGAAAGATGGCAGCTGCTAAGTGACTCTGGCCAGTTGAATGATATGGGCCTAGTGTTGCAGTCTGAGCCCATTGTAGAAGTAGCTGCCTCAGTTCAAATGGTGAATAAACCTGGGAAAGATGGCAGCTGCTAAGTGACTCTGGCCAGTTGAATGATATGGGCCTAGTGTAGCAGTCTGAGCCCATTGTAGAAGTAGCTGCCTCAGTTCACATGATGAATAAACCTGGGAAAGATGGCAGCTACTAAGTGACTCTGGCCAGTTGAATGATATGGGCCTAGTGTCGCAGTCTGAGCCCATTGTAGAAGTAGCTGCCTCAGTTCAAATGGTGAATAAACCTGGGAAAGATGGCAGCTACTAAGTGACTCTGGCCAGTTGAATGATATGGGCCTAGTGTAGCCGTCTGAGCCCATTGTAGAAGTAGCTGCCTCAGTTCAAATGGTGAATAAACCTGGGAAAGATGGCAGCTACTAAGTGACTCTGGCCAGTTGAATGAAATGGGCCTAGTGTCGCAGTCTGAGCCCATTGTAGAAGTAGTTGCCTCAGTTCAAATGATGAATAAACCTGGGAAAGATGGTAGTTGATCCGTGATTCTGTTCATCACTTTGTCTCACGCAGAAAGCTAATGTCTAATTTGTAATTATTATTCCTGCTATGGTAACCCACAACCTAGTTTCACTGCCTGTGCCCCTTGTAGAAGTAGCTGCCTCAATTCAAATGGTGAATAGACCTGGGAAAGATGGTAGTTGCTAAGTGACTCTGGTCAGCTGAATGATATGGGCCTAGTTTCGCAGTCTGAGCCCATTGTAAAAGTAGCTGCCTCAGTTCAAATGGTGAATAAACCTGGGAAAGATGGCAGCTACTAAGTGACTCTGGTCAGCTGAATGATATGGGCCTAGTGTAGCAGTCTGAGCCCATTGTAGAAGTAGTTGACTCAGTTCAAATGATGAATAAACCTGGGAAAGATGGCAGCTGCTAAGTGACTCTGGCCAGTTGAATGATATGGGCCTAGTGTTGCAGTCTGAGCCCATTGTAGAAGTATTGCCTCAGTTCAAATGGTGAATAAACTTGGGAAAGATGGCAGCTACTAAGTGACTCTGGCCAGTTGAATGATATGGGCCTAGTGTAGCAGTCTGAGCCCATTGTAGAAGTAGCTGCCTCAGTTCACATGGTGAATAAACCTGGGAAAGATGGCAGCTACTAAGTGACTCTGGCCAGTTGAATGATATGGGCCTAGTGTAGCAGTCTGAGCCCATTGTAGAAGTAGCTGCCTCAGTTCACATGATGAATAAACCTGGGAAAGATGGCAGCTACTAAGTGACTCTGGCCAGTTGAATGATATGGGCCTAGTGTTGCAGTCTGAGCCCATTGTAGAAGTAGCTGCCTCAGTTCAAATGGTGAATAAACCTGGGAAAGATGGCAGCTACTAAGTGACTCTGGCCAGTTGAATGATATGGGCCTAGTGTAGCCGTCTGAGCCCATTGTAGAAGTAGCTGCCTCAGTTCAAATGGTGAATAAACCTGGGAAAGATGGCAGCTACTAAGTGACTCTGGCCAGTTGAATGATATGGGCCTAGTGTCGCAGTCTGAGCCCATTGTAGAAGTAGCTGCCTCAGTTCAAATGACGAATAAACCTGGGAAAGATGGTAGTTGATCCGCGACTCTGTTCATCACATTGTCTCACGCAAAAAGCGAATGTCTAATTTGTAATTATTATTCCTGCTATGGTAACCCACAACACCCCAGTACTTTATTTCAGGCTTCCCCCCATCAGGGCTGTCGTCACAATGGCCCTGTGTTATAGCCAGGATTTAGCATTATGCAGTCCCAATAATTATTTTTTTTTATGTGCCAACCTTTTTCACATTTACTGACAGTATATTTAGTATCTACAACACTTTTTCTCAAAATTAGAACTTTCTCAAATTAACTTGTATCCTGTTACCCTCAGACTTCAGAGCATGACCTCTTGTTCTCACAGTTTCTGAAATAGGCTTCTTTCCAACACTCCCTGAAGACATAGATGTATTTCAGCATTTTGCCTCTCTTTTTTCTCTTTTGTGTGAAACTATAAATCTATTACAGAATTAATACATCTGAAACAACAATATGTGATGTACTACCTCCAGGTTATTATAATGGTTAATTAAGCGAATTTGGCACCCTTAAAACCCTTAGTTTATTTATTAATCTAAAGTGTCAAAATTCTGTATACCTCATCTCTCCTCTCAGTGGAGCTTCAGATTTGGCAAATCATTATGGTGTTCTGATTTATAGAAGCGCCGCTGCAGTAGCTGGCACCCCATAGAGGTTGTCAAGTGTGTTGGCGCTGCTGAAAAGTCAACCAGCATTCTATATTTCTCCAAGACTGTAAGACATAACCTACAACTATTCAACAATTCAGATTTAATAAATGCAATCAGATTCCCCTTTAAGGGACCTATCATCATCTAAAAAAATATTTTATCTGTTAAACGAGTTTTATAATGAATCATAGACAAGGCACTCTTACCGTTATTATTACTTTCTTAAATATTTTACATTTATATTTTGTTTTTATGAATGTTATAACTTACTGTTACATGTCCTGACCGCAGGAGGTAGATAAGTCAGATAGATGTTCAACTTAGTTGCTTGTCTCCACCTCCTATGCAGTCATAAAGGTAGGCAGTGCTAAAAAGGTCAGATACAAATTTGTGTCTCAATATTTGCTGCATCTCAGTCAGAGCTAATAAACTGCGTATGTCCAAGACAGTAATGAACAGTACTAGCTCGTTCCAACATTCTGTGCTAGAGCACCAATTTTGATTCTGCTTGCCGTCTTTCTGTGAATTAAGCCATTATCCGACCATGCACTCACACCTAGAACTGCGCTCACCCTCTTAATGGGTGGAGACAAGCAGCTCAACTGCAGGAATAAAAGATAATGTTTGAAAGTAAGTTTGGTATTAAATATCGCTTCTCTAAATTATTTAATAGGAATTTTATTAATGATCAATGTATAATTTTGACATCTATCTCCCATTGATAGAACAATGCAGTGGTTCTTTAAGATCCCTAACAAAGCCCATTCCATGGTCTCATGAAAGTCTCCTTTAATTAAAACTTTGAGCCTGATTCAATTGCAAGCCTGCATCTCGGAAGATCCAAGCCGTATGATCAATTAAGCAAGTAACCTCCCATTTCAAAACAGCCAATAGAAAATTAGACTGTCATCATTTCGGCAGTAAAACATGGAGGTTACATGTCAATCAATTTGGTCCGGGGGTCCGATATGCGATGGGACTCGCATACCCTCAAAATACAGAATTATAAAAATGAATGCCGATACTGTTCTAATCCATGTGGGTGGCCTGATATGTATTAAATTATTTGATTCCCAAGATCGTTACATGTTTTTACTGCAATTTGCGGGCTTGAGACAATTAATTATAATGTCTTTCATCGCTTTCCCGTTATTTACAGTGCAGTATTAATTTTTTATTTGCATTTACAGTGCTACGATCAGATGTTAAACCGCCTGGCGGGTCCTCTCTAGCACCCGTAGGATTTTCTCCTACATTTGCCGTTTACGGGTATGAAACCATTTACGGCCTTGGGGAACTGGAGCAATTGAATAGCAATTTGCGATTTTAGCTATCAAAACTCATGCGGAATTGAAAGTTTAAAGGCTTCGGGAGGCTTTAAGTTCCGGGTTTAACCATCACAGATTTTTCAAGCCTGTAAGCCGTAAATCATTTGGAGCCTGCCGCCAATTGAATAGATAATTAACTTACAGCCTCACTTACGGGCTCGAGTAACCTATCAGGCTCTTTATAAAGTAATTTCCATATACTAACATGAGCATGAGTAAAGCCTTATGATTTTATATAACATCATTTTCTGTCTCTACAACAGGATTTCATTACTATAAAACTGGTTTATTTCTCACAGTATTATAACGGCACATCTCCAGCAGATGACCCTACAGGTACGGGCAGGCCATTGTCAGAGATAACCCCTAAGTTGTCTTTTATATGACCCTCCTGTCCCAGGGAATTTGCAGCAGATTGACAGCTTCTGGTGCACTTTCTTGGAATGCCTGGAATCCGAGCTTGGACCAGCTTTAAACACACAAATGGCCTTTATGGCTCGGCAAAATGTCACAAACAGCTCAGCGAAAGCAAGTCATTGTGAATTGTAACCCTTGAAGTGAGAATTTATTCTTTTTGGTTTCATACAGTGTATGATCCCTGCTCTTTTACCAAGACAATGAGTTTCTAGGCAAGAAGACAGATAGATTAGAATCCAGTTTGATATGTGACCTTCTGTTCTGATAATCTGATAATTTCTATGAGCCAGCAGGAACGAGGAAATGGAAGAGTGATATGGATACAAGAGCAGTGGCCGGATACAAGAAAATGAAATGTTATTTTAAAGACCTCCTTACAAGTTAAAGAAGAAGGACTGCAGTGAGAGACACTTTTTCCATTCTTGCTACTCACTGTACATATGTTAAAAGTGTCTCGCTCACTCCATTAGTATCACTTGAGATCTCCTTTAGATTGCAAACTGTTAGGAGAAGGGATTTCTAATTCTTTTGTGTGAACATATTTGAACTGTACTCTTATGTCTCATGTAATTATTATATTCAATGTAATAATAATAATACAGTAGAATCCCGGTTAACCCGGCACTCAACTAACCGGGACTCTCAAGCAACCGGCACCAGCATCAATTCCCCATTTTCAAAAAACTCCAGCTAAACCGGAATAACCGGCACTATCCGGCACTATCTGGCAGTTCAAGACTGCAAAAAACGTTTTTTCTAATTTTTTTGGGGGGCCCTAAATGGGGTGCTAATGCCTTTTTAAAGGCATTTTGAGGGATTTGGGAGGTTTAAGGGTCGTTTAGACCCTTAAATTCAGGGACTCCCGATAAACCGGCAAATACAGTTATCCTGCAATAGGAAGTCTCTGTGGGTGCCAGATAACGGGGTTTTTACTGTAATAATAAAGTGACAAGCTCCCTGCGATTGCAGGTCTCTTCTCAAGAAACGAAAAAAGTATTTAGATACAATCAGTCCCAGAAAGAACAAGACACAAGTAGTGATACCATTCATTGGAGTAACATTACAACAAATGTGTTTTCAGATTATGCTTTATCATTACACAGAGTTTCTAAAAGTGTCCAAGACAGGATATCCGGAAGGTCAACTTCCTCAAATAATGCCTTTGTATCCTTGTATTTCAGGTGTTATCCTATAGACAGTTAGGCCTCAGTTAACCTGGGATTTAATAAATATTAGTATTTAGAATTATGGCAATTCACATAATGGAAGGAAGCTGATAAAGGGCTCTAAATAGGATAAAAACTAACATATTTTTTTTAAAGAAGTTTTTAGTTAGTGAACATCTATCCAAAAGCAAGGTTTTCGCTAACTAAAAACTTCTTGTAAAAAAATATGCTATGTGCTTATTTAGAGCCGTATTCAATTAGCCAAATCGCAATTGAATGAGGCCCTTTGTTTCCCAGTATTAACAAATTTAGATGCTTTTATTTGCCTTCCTCTATATCAGCATAAATAAAACTATAAAGACAATGAGAACCAAATCAAACCTAAACTAGATTGGACCTGATAGATAGAAGACTTTTGTATTTACATTGTTATAGTATAGTCATTCAGAGAGGTGCTATCCTGAGGATTAATTAAGCTAAATATGTTAAGTAGTCAGGGACTCATTCAATTGTGATTGAATAGGGCTCTGTATAAACACAGAGGGCCTCATTCAATTGCGATTTGGCCAATTGAATAGGGCTCTTTATTAGCACACAGCATATTTTTTACAGAAGTTTTTAGTTAGTGAACTTCTATCCAAAAGCAAGGTCTTCGCTAACTAAAAACTTCTGTAAAAAAAATATGCTCTGTGCAATTGAATGAGGCCCATAGAATGGACAGACTAAATTGCTGTTGAATCTATTCACCAAAGTGTAATGTATATGATAAGCATTATCCTGTCATTAAGTCTGAATTAAATGTAAAGTATGGCATTATTAACACTATAATAATATCCACACTCTCATACTTAGGGCCTCATTATAATGCGAATAGGAATAGGGATCTATATAAGTATGCAGTATATTTTTTTTTACAGAAGTTTTTAGTTAGTGAACTTCTATCCAAAAGCAAGGTCTTCACTAACTAAAAACTTAACTTAAAAAAATATGCTCTGTGCTTATATGGAGCTCTATTCAATTGGCCAAATCGCATTTGAATGAGGCCCTTAAGACACCGGCACACATTCTATTTCATGTGCCTGGCCCACTTGCCTCAATGCCCCCTTCTGGGCCTGAGCTCCCTATGGGCCTCATTCAAATGCAATTTGGCCAATTGAATAGGGCACTATATAAGCACATATAATATTTTTTTACAGAAGATTTTAGTTAGTGAAGACCTTGCTTTTGGATAGAAGTTCACGAACTAAAAACTTTTGGAAAAAAAATATGCTCTGTGCTTTTATAGAGCCCTATTCAATTGGCCAAATTGCATTTGAATGAGGCCCTATGTGTCTGAATGCCCTCCTGTTTGTGAATAAGCCCTCTGTGTGTATCTGAGCTTACACTTAAGAGCCTGAGCCCCTTGTCTTCATTTATTTCAGTCCCCCTTCACTGTTTGTGCCTCTAACTAAAATGAACTAACATTATGTCACATAGTAATAAGCAATATTTGGCAGACATAAGCCTATGTACTTAATCCTAAATTAAATTATTCAAAATAATTAACTTGTTCAGTATTTACACAACCATCACACCAAGCTATGGTAAAACACAAGATATGGGTTAAGTTAAAATCTACATTGTGTCCATGCTAGACCCTAACTTATATGCTGCCCCTTGTGGACATCAGGTGGAAATGCGCATCAGGTATTTCCCAAAAAGTAGAATTTGCAGTAAAGGTGATCTCTAATGTCTATCTGTACAGGGATATGAGATTGAAACTCTTCCAGAGACTGTCTGGAAGTTCAACATCAATCATTTAAAGTCTATGGGGGACCTGTTCTGTCACCATTTTTTGTTTAATGCAAATTTGCTCAAAATATATTTAAAATGAAAATGTTTCAAACAATTTTGTTTTCAAATAGGCTAGGGGAGCATAGGGTTCCTGAAGCAAAATTAAAGATCAATTCACAATTTTCTAAAAGCATAACTTTGAGAAAAGACAATCAGCATTCTCTACTCAATCTTTAAAAACACTCTCATTGTATTAAATGTGGTGGGATTGGAAATATTATTGGGGGTTATCTCAGGAATTTGAAGGTAAAACTTTACCGTTAGTTAGAATATGAATTGCTAGCCTCAATAGTACAAACTGCATGTGCAAGGGAATCATAATGATTTAATTCTGCACATATCTTCTCTGGATAGCTCGTCTTCTTCTTCCAAGTGAAATATATCAGTCCTTATCCAAAGATACAGTATTCCAAGATACATGTAATTGACTGTTCATAATATCATCAGGAAAAATCACTAACTTGTCAGGGCTGCCTGCTCTTTTGTAAAATGTTACGTATATATATTTGTCTTGGTGTGTTGAATATTTGTATGGAAAACAGTATCAGCAAACCCCTCACTAAATTAAGCAGCCTTACTAAGTTATTCTGGCAATGTTCTTACTCACAAAAACCAAAGTCAAAGGCCCTCAATCAGAGAACGAACTAACCTTAATAGGATAGTTCTATGTACATGATAAGGCACTCTGAGAGCACCTCTTTTAGCCACTTGTGCCCTTCACAGGGAGAGTATCATGTTTTATATCAATCTGGTTTCACTCGGTAGAGTGATCCAGCCCTGAAATACCAGGGAATTCTACCCTGAACAGCAAACCCCAGACGTACGTTTCAGACTGTATTGGACCTCATCAGTGAGGTGTAGCTGAACTCCCTAAGGCACAATGAGCAAGGGGTCCACGTCTGGAGTCCCCTATCACCATTAGGGAGACTAAACCCCAAAGGCCAATTGAATTAACAAAAACCAAAGCCAGAGGCTCTCCAACAGAGAACTAACTAACCTTAATATGTTAGTTCTATGGACATGATAATCCACTCTGAGAGCACCTCTCTTAGATCCCTTCTTCTTAGTCACATAATTATTACACAGCGCATTAAAGTCACAGTACATGTTTCCTAAATTCTTACATTAGAAAACCAATCAATATTTTTTCCGATGTGGTATACAAAACAATCTAAGTTAACTTGTGTCTTCATTTAAAATACAAATCAAATATTTAATGGCACATAAACAGTAAAAGCATCACATTACTACATCTAGCACAAAGCTTAAAGGACGACTGAGGTGTTATATTGATAAAGAAACTGACTTGATAATGTGCAAATTAGATTTAAAAAGTCTAAAATAATAAAAAAACAACAGCCTTTCATTTTTTTCTATTGCATTAATTTTTTCTTTAATGGCAGCAGACATTTTGCATTTATTCTTAACTGGATCATACACCTGAGAGGGAGGAGAGGAACCTTGGATTCAGATAACAAAGATTGCCTCTTTGAATTGTCACTTGAAAATAGAACTAAATATCAGTGCTTGTGTGAAGTTGTGAATTTTCCTCAAGCGTCATAAATGACGGAATAACATATATATCCCCCCCACTCCCTTCCTTTGTATCTCTTTCCCCCTCTCCTCCCCTGTGTCTCTTCCCTCCCTCTATCTCTTTCCTCCCCCTCTCCCTCCCCCGTGTCTCTTTCTCCCCTCCTCCCTCCCCTTTGTCTCTTTCCCCCTTTCCCCTTCTGTCTCTTTTCCCCTTTCTCCTGTGTCCCTTTCCCCCTCCTCCCTCCCCGTGTCCCTCGCCCCCTCTGTCTCTTTCCCCTTTCCCCTCTGCCTTTTTCCTCCTCCTCCCTCCCATGTGTCTCTTTCCCCCTTTCCTCCTGTCTCTTCCCTACTCCTCCCTCCCCTGTGTCTCTTTCCCCCTTTGTCTCTGTCCCCCCTTCCCCCTCTCTGTCCCTTTCCGCCCTCTGCTGGCACCACACTTTGCACACTTTACAAACTATATTAGTGATAATTGGCACAATTTTTGAGACAGTAAAAAATAACTAAATTTAAGAACTATCTTATGTTAGCATATTATATATAAATATTCTATGGCAGTGTCTGATTATGTACGTCAGCCATAGGACGCGGACCTAGGATATAGATAAGCATTCTTATAAAAGCTTTAGCTTCAGTAAAGCCAACCCAAAGCTTCCTTGTCATACAGCTTTAGTAAAAGCATTGCAAAGTCAGTGATAGGATAATCAAAAAGCTGTACATACATTTCCCTTATAGTGTAGACTAATAGCTTCACTTGTGCCAATAGTGATAAAAGCTGATACACTGGTAGAAGGTAATATGCTAGGAAGTAGCCAGATAATTAAGTAAGATTAATAAAACAGGGCAGATATCTCCAAGTGGTCCTTCCTTAACATCTCATGGTTGGGCAGAATAAATTCCATCAAGATGAATGTGATTCCCAAATTATTATACCTATTTAGGACAATCCCAACCCCGATCAGGTTACCCGACCTTAGAGTGTTGCAAAAAACACTTTTTAAGTTCGCATGGAATAACAAGAAACCAAGAATTAATAGAACCACAATGTGTGCGCCTAAACAGAAAGGGGGGCTAGCCTTCCCTGATCTAATCAAGTATTATAAGGCCACTAGATTAGCTCAAACCACGACCTGGTTTAAAAAAGAGGCCATACCGGTGTGGGCAGACATAGAGAGGCAACTTCTAGAAGACAAGCATTGGGTACTATCGCAGGTTTTATGGCTTAGCTTAGGTCGGGACCTACGAACAGGAGAGTTACCAATTTGTATTAGCCACTCTTTGAAATTATGGAAAGACCTGAACAGAAGGGTGGACCTCCTGAGCGTGGGTTCTGGCTTGATTCCACTATGGCAATCACACAAAGGTCAGCACCTCAATAAATTTACCCAGATGAAATGGTGGATAAAGAACAAAATAACAATTGTGGCAGATACCTGGGTGACCTCACAAAGCAACACATCGTCAATTATCACTGACATAATTCAGGTGCCACATAGAGAGTGGCTTAATCTGATGGCAATTAATGAGACACTAACACACTCTACGAAAATCAACAAATATCACATCAAATCTCCCTTTGAGAAATGCTGTATCAACAATCCCGGAGGTAAGGCCAATATAGCCATCATTTACAATCAGATGGTGTCTCTCACCAACAGGGTTAAACCACATTACCAAACTGCATGGGAGGCTGACTTGCAGGTAACTCTAGACGACAGCCAATGGAATAAGATCCTAAAACAAGCCAATACCTCTTCACTAAACGTGACACTAAAAGAAAACTCTTTTAAGACAATAACGAGGTGGTACCTTACACCAGCAAGACTCCATCTTCTGAACAAAACACACCCTGACACATGTTTTAGGGGCTGCACAGACACTGGTACACTGATTCACATGCTGTGGGAGTGTCCGAAAATAAGACCCATATGGACAGCAACATACGACCTATTAGAAACACTTTTGGGGACAACAGTAACACAAAAGCCTGAGGAAGCTTTGCTAGGCCTTCCAATTACGGGGCTATTCAAATCAGAACAATGTTTAACAACACAGATATTTTTGGCCACGAGATGCATCATAGCTAAACACTGGAAACTTACCTCCCCTACTCACATTGAAGTACTTCACAAAATCAGGTTCATTCGGGCTATGAGCTCACTTTCAGCTGAAATTGATGAAAGATACCGTCGATGGGCCTCCTGCTGGGACTTATGGACTCTACGAGGTCCACAATAAGGTTCGTGTGAACTACTTTTATGGGTTGACCTGATGTTTGATCTATGGTTTCACCTTACTGTACCTCCTAGACACATGTCTGCTTTGAGGAATGTATATATGTTCAAGACCTTGTGTGACTTTATATATATGTTTTACATGTTCATGTGTTATTCTAACCAAAAAAGAAAAACTTTGAAAGAAACTTTTTGATATATCTTGTTGATACTTGAGAGATTTGTTATATGATTTGCTGAACTTACGATGTTCTATTTGTTTATTCTTTCAATAAAAGTTAATTATAAAAAAAAAAGATTAATAAAACAGCATTTTTTACAAGTAAGAAGAAGTTAAAAAAGCACAGCATATTATATAGACCTGCAAGCTGCATAAAATGTTTGGGATTTAGAAATAATTATTAATTCTGGTTTGATATGCTATAATGTTGGATACAGTGATAGAATCTAAAATATATATATATATTTATTAAGAAAACATTGACTAAAAAAGCTACAGTATGTCTGCAATATTTAGATATTATGGGATTTCTTATAGTGCTTCCATTTTATTCCCCTTCCTCTACGTCTTAGTTATATCTATTTTATAAACAGTAGACAATTAACGTGCAAAATTTTGTATTATATTGTACTTCATTCCAAATGAAAAAAAAAGAAAACAAAAGAAGAAATAGTTATGAATAATAATGTAGGAATTCTAAAGACATACGGGTGACAGATTTGAAGGCAGACAAGTACCAACAGGACCATGTGAACTGCCCATTTATCTACCTAACTCGTTGGTTTAATTAATCCTAATCATGCTAATTCCAGCATGCTTGAATTCCTTTGCTATGTAGGTCCCTACCACTTCTGCTGAGGGTGTTTTTGGTTACTACCTACCCATTCTGTACATACATCCATGTGTTCTTCTTGTTGCATTAATCTTTTTCTGGAAGATGCTTCTCTCCTGAACTGTACTTTCTTATTTTTGTCATGTCTTACTTCTCCCTCATGTCCAATACATGTTAAGGTCATGAAATTCTTCTTTTTAAGTTTGGTCTTTTGGATCATGAACAATTTTAGTTCCCCTCATTTGAACTGTTTCTAAATTATAAATATCCTTTTGAATATATTTCCTCCAGATGTAGACATGTTATTTAAGGGATCTATACAGTGCCATTAGTACCTTTCTTTTTCCTCTCCTAATTTATCTTCAAATAAAACAAAGCATCCTACTGGATTTCCTGTTGCATTGTTTTTCTACAGTTATATCATCCAATATACTAATTCACAAAGCCATTTCTTCTTCAGTTGTGCCCATTAAATATTATTAACTATATATTCTATATTTGGGTTTTTCTTACCCAAGTGGATCATTTTGTATTTGTCGTGCCCCCCTCATGTGGACTTAAGGAAAGCTATTTGACCTTGGATATGGGCAATGGTGCTTCTTAGTGGCTATGGACAACAATCTCTAATGAAGGGTTTGTTGCTTTACTGACTATGGGCCAAATATAATGGAAGGCTTATGGAAAGCTGCTTGTTTTAGCAGATATGGGTCAGAATCTGCATGAAGGGTTATGGAAAGCCATACAATGATGATAAAGTAGTGACCTTGGGCATGGGAAAGGACACTGCTTAGTAGATATGGGCCAAATAAAAATGTACAATATAGGGCTAAGTGAAAGCTACAAAAGCGGTGCTTGGTATGAATTTGATGCAGCAAGGGGTGGAATCATGGCTCTCCAGCAATGCGAATGCCCTCATGGACATGGGGGAAATGGAAAACAGAAAACATCAGGTGGATCCCTCACTGGGGTGGTAGACGACGGTTGGCTTATGCTACTTGACCGCCATGTAGCCTGTTTTGAGCGCAATGGAGATTCAGAGAAGGGCACTGGTCAATGGATAGGGGCATATAATCTGCAAATCAAGTGCTTGGTAAAAGACAAAATGACAGGGGTATTCCTGAGGAGCAACCTCTAAGTTCAGATTCAGAAGTGAACTGAGGTGTGGCAGGAAGAGATGTGGCCAGAAGGGTAGGAGGGGTCCCCTACCACAAACTCCAGGCTACATCTGGATATTTATCAGCAATACAATTCAGATCCCTTATATCTGACAATAAATTAAACACTTGATTTATACCTCTTGGAATGTCCACCCTGTTACAGATTTGTGTTTCATCTGCAGAGGCAATCTTTCCCTCTCAGACCATTAGTAACATTGCTCATAACTATATTAAATACAAGCAGTCCCAGGCACAGATGTCCTTGGCACTCCACTAGTAATCATCCTTTCTTGTAACTTTTCCATTAACTATGGCTCTTTGCAATGATAACATTTCTCATAGATAGGAGGTACAGGTACAGGATGGTTGCATGTTTAATAAAGAAAGAAGCCGCAGAATAAGATGCAGTCAGCATTGTGTATGTTTTTTCTCATGCATCTTATTTCCTTGCTGGCTTAAAGCCTCTCCTTAAGCACTGCAAAGAAAAGTTTTGTGGAATCAAATGATTATTGTTCCCCAGCGCACTTTGTTCCTGGTCTCAGGGCCAGCTCTGCATGTTCTAACAAGCAGTAAAGTTTTAGTTTCCCAAGTTTTATTGTGTTTGGGTTAAACCACCTTTTTCTTGATGGGACTGTGTTCAGGTCTTTAAAGAGAGAGTTCCGTCTACTGTAAACATAAACTGTTTCTAGTTTATCTGAAAGAATACACTTAGGTTAGAATTCACTATAAACACCTGATCTGTTGGCAAAATACTGCATAGTTTATTTTACGATATCACAGCTTTCCATGTATTAACTAAGATATGTTGTCCATTTCCTTCACAAGTATGAGGTGTGCTACCAACAGAAGCCAAGATCCCCTCATCCTCAACCACCCTCCTCATCCTCAACCCCCTCCTCAACCTCCCTCCTCATCCTCCCTCCTCAACCCCCCCATCCTCAACCCAGTCCTCAACCTCCCTCCTCAAACCCCCTCCTCAACCCCCCATCCTCATCCTCCTTCCTCAACCTCAAGCTTCCTCCTTATCCTCAACCCCCTCCTCAACCTCCCTCCTCATCCTCAACCCCCTCCTCAACCTCCCTCCTCATCCTCCCTCCTCAACCCCCCCCATCCTCAACCCAATCCTCAACCTCCCTCCTCAAACCCCCTCCTCAACCCCCATCCTCATCCTCCTTCCTCAACCTCAACCTTCCTCCTTATCCTCAACCCCCTCCTCATCCTCCCTCCTCAACCTCCCTCCTCATCCTCAACCCCCTCCTCAACCTCCCTCCTCATAATGCTAATGCTAATGCCGGGTCAAGAAGGAGCGGAGGCCGAAGCAGAAGCAGGTAAGTGAGGGGAAAGGGAGAGGGGGAGGTATTTAGGGGGGTTTAGAATGAGGAGGGGGGGTTTAGAATGAGGAGGGGGTTTAGAATGAGAAGGGGGGTTTAGAATGAGGAGGGGGGGTTGAGGATGAGGAGGGGGGAGAGAAAGAGACACGGTCCTTAACATTATATCGGCGTATAACACGCACACATCATTTGCCCCCTATTTTCAGGGAGAAAAAGTGCGTGTTATACGCCGATAAATGCGGTACATTGCTTAGTAAATCTACATCTTAGAAAATGTAGATACCCCACTTGCATAAAGACAAGATTATTTGCTAAGATACTAAATATCATTTAATAACAAACTACACTGTTAATTACATGATTTTTATTTCCTCATGGGTAAATCACACAGAGGTTTATGTGGCTTTCAATACCAAAATAGAATTTGTGACAGGAATTTCCCATTTGTACATAAATAAGTTAGTGGATTAACCACTACTTCTTAAAAATATTTTGAACATATATTCTCACTTATTTATTTACCTAAATGAAATTTGTATTCTTAAGAAAGTAGATAGGCTTTCACAAATATTACATTGCACGTAATCTGATTCATGATTTGTCTTTGAGGCAATAAAATATTACGCTCACTAGCAAACACACAGTGGCCCAGTTTTTTATTTATTGATGGAAAAACCCCATGAGTACTTGCTGAACTTAGGCCCACTGAAGTATCATATTTTTTTAGCATGCTCTAGAGCTTTCCACTAGGCATGTGGAGCCCATAGAGATCAGAAATATGCCAGCGGGACCAAGAAAGATCCCCAGCTAGGCCCAAGGAGAACCCCGGAGATCCCCACTAGGACAGTGGAACCCATTAAGTTTCCAGAGGATTCCTACTAGGCCTGCAGGACCAAGGGAGATCCCCCCATGGTATGAAAATATAACTCCTATACCACAGGGGTCCATAAGGCCCCTCATGGTATTAATAAAATTAACCTTCATGGGGGAGGGCCCTTATGGTATCACAGTCTGAAGCCCTATGAGTATCACTCCATTGACTAGCTCTGCCCCTGTCCATGTTCTTTTAACTATTCAATTTTATTTCAATACGTTTTATTAATAGTTCAGGCAAGTTACAGAATAAAATAAGAAGAGGTTAACATACGTAGACTGTATTTACACAAACCAAGGGTTTGTTTACATTTATAGAGTCAATGTTCGTTTTAGGGTAGCTAGTCACATATTGTAGTTAATCTCTCAGTCTTGAGTATTCCCTGCTAGCGATATTAATACAGCAGATTCTGCCAAAACCCAACAGTTTTTTGTTTTTTTTTAAGTATCAGAAAATAAGAATTAAACTAACACAACAAAACAATTTAGGTAAGAGGGAAAATAAGAAAAAGAATGGGAAGAATGTGGGGGTAAGATAAAAAAGGAAAAGAAAAAGAAAGGAAGAAATTAAAACAACGAAATGTAAGTCTCCTGTCTTAGGGCCTCATTCAATTGCGATTTGGCCAATTGAATAGGGCTCTAAAAAAGCACATAGCATATTTTTTTTAACTAAGTTTTTAGTTCGTGAAAACCTTGCTTTTGGATAGATGTTTACTAACTAAAAACTTCTTTAAAAAAAATATGTTATGTGCTTATTTAGAGCCCTATTCAATTGGCCAAATCGCAATTGAATGAGGCCCTTAGTATTTGTTAAGATTGTCAATCTGTGGAAGGGTTAACTCATCTCCGTCCGTCCTCCCTGGGCCATCGCCTTACTCTCCGTCTACGGATCTTCAAAAATGTTAACTTGAAAATTACAGGGGATTTGAGATTATGTTCAAGAAATATTGTGGGGGTATCTAGCCATGGGCTCCATGTTTACACAAATAAAGGAATAGAATCTTCTGTAAGATGGTAAGTTTTAAATTTTAGATTCAATATTCTTCAATAGCGGCATAGTGTAGTAATATTGTGTAACACTTTCATATAAAACACTGCAATTTAATTCCCTCAAATCTTATTTTATTTATAAAGTTTGCCCAGTTAAGAGAAAACCACAAAAATATATTCTCTTTACAATGAACCAGAACTATTTATTGTAATTAACTGACCAACAGCCTTATTAAATTGCGATTCGGCCAATTGAAAAGGGCCCTCATTCAATTGCAATTTGGCCAATTGAATAGGGGTCAAAATAAGCACATAATTTTTTTTTTAAAGAAGTTTTTACTTAGTAAACATCTATCCAAAAGCAAGGTTTTCACTAACTAAAAACTTATTTAAAAAAAATATGCTCTGTGCTTATTTAGAGCCCTATTCAATTGGCCAAATCGCAATTGAATGAGGGCCAAGGTCTCTATATAAGCACATAGCATATTTTTTTACAGAAGTTTTTAGTTAGTGAAAACCTTGCTTTTGGATAAAAGTTCACTAACTAAAAACTTTTGTAAAAAAAAAATATTCTCTGTGCTTACAGTATATAGAGCCCTATTCAATTGGCCGAATCACAATTTAATAAGGCTGCAAATCAATATATTACTTGTAATTAAGATTACCAGATATTTATTTGATTATTATCTGATATTCTCAAATTTTAGCAATTCACACAATCATTATTTATCCTATTTCTATGAAAAACATTTTTTCCCCCACAGTATCAACCTTGATGGTAAATTTAGTTTTAAATTTGATAATTATATATTCATGTGTGTATGTATATATATATATATATATATATATTGACATGAAGACAAATATATATATGTGTAGTACATACTATATATACATATATATATATATATATATATATATATATATATATATATATATCCATATATATATATATATTTGTCTACATGTCAATCAGTGTGTGGCTCTGTAACATTACAAGTGTGACTGAAATTCTATAGCTTCCAGTAATCATGCTGGGTCAGCCCGATTATTAGTCTCCAAACATGTGCCTTCCAAAATTAAGATGCTTGTAAATGAATGTGACCCTCATGGTTTGAGAATATTTTCCAACATCTGCCTCCCAAAAATAGTCTGTTTGTATAAAGGGAAAATGTGGAATTCTTCCTGAAACAGAAGTGGGCTGCTGTGACCATTTGTGATCTGGGTGGGTTACAATTTATTAATAAGATAATACAAGTTGTTAAAATTTTGTGGACAAAGCCAAGAAGTAAAAATATGTAATGGCACTATGTTAATACTTAAAGGCACTCTCCTACTCAATGCTTCATCCTCGTGGAGAAATGGTCTCTTATTAAAATTTTCCAAAATGTATATTTTCTGCAGGTCTGTTCAGTTCCAAAATCAGTAATGTCGGACAGAAGGATACCATTGCCGGGTTCTCAGAAAATAATGACAGCTTCAGCGTATTTTTATGTGTATAGACTTGAAGAAATAAATATAATGGGCCTCATTCAATTGCGATTTGGCCAATTGAATTGGGCTCTAAATAAGCATATAGCATATTTTTTTTAAAGAAGTTTTTAGTTAGTGAAAACCTTGCTTTTGGATAGATGCTTACTAACTAAAAACTTCTTTGAAAAAAATATGCTATGTGCTTATTTAGACCCCTATTCAATCGGCCAAATCGCAATTGAATGAGGCCCAATGTTTCTAGCATTTATTAACCTGCTATAATAAATATCTAATGATTTTATAGAAGATAAAGGGCAAAATTAGCTGAACCTTGGCAAATCTGCTTCCATTTATATATGCATTTACTAAACTAGTACTTTATGTTTTTTTAACCTTATTGCACCAAAAGTAGCTGTAACATATTATTAATATTATTAAACAATATGGGCCTCATTCAATTGTGATTCGGCCAATTGAATAGGGCTCCAAATAAGCACATAGCATAATTTTTTTAAAGAAGTTTTAAGTTAGTGAAAACCTTGCTTTTGGATAGATATTTACTAACTAAAAACTTCTTTAAAAAAAATGTTATGTGCTTATTTAGAGCCCTATTCAATTGGCCAAATTACAATTGAATGAGGCCCTATGTGTTTAATACATTGGAAGCTAAAATAATTCTGATTATAAAACAATTCGAATTATAAATTATTGTTAAATCTATTAAACCAGATTTTAGACCATGATTTGCAAAGTGTTTCCTTCGATAAACCCTTTGTAGATTTTAGGATTATACTAACAGACTCCTACTAATAAAAAGAATGTGGTGGGAGATAATATCTTTCACAGAATACAATCAGTGTAGTCTATGTGCTGTATCTGCATTTCCAAATGTAAATTCCAGCACTGCAACCCTTAGGATTTGTCTTAGGATAGTCATGGTTTCAGTTCTCTAAAGTTATACCATTACATCACAAAGAAGTACAAGCACCCAGAACCCAGTGAAGGAAAATGGGAGACAGATGGATGGATATCTAGACTGGCATGGGAATTACAACAACAAAAATCAAGGTTTTCAGGTACGCAGATTATCTGCTTTTTCTTCTGGTCATTCCTCATGCTGAACCCCTTATGAATCATCCATTATCTCCCTGGAGAGATAGATCATGCACCCTTTCCTTGTTCTTTCTTCATACTGTAACATTTATAGATCATCCACCTTCTATCTGGTGACACTGTACCCATTATAGGCTATTCATATGTTTTGTTGTTACTCCTCATACTCTACCTCTTACAGATCATCTACCATCTCCTTTCTCTTAGATCATCCAACCTCTAACTGGTAACTCCTCATAAAGCCTCTACCTGGTAAGTCCTCACACAGTACCCATTATATTTCATCCATGCTCTTAGTATACCCATATATATCAGCCAACCCCTCCATGGTAACTCCTCACAGAGCACCCTTATAGACCATTATCAACCCCTTACCCCTTACAAGTCACCCACATTTTCCATGGTTATTCCTCATGACACACCCCTTACAGTTCACCCACCCTCCTATGATAATTCATCATACATAAAGATCATCCATCATCATCTAATCACCCTTCAAATTATACATACTCCTAAATTATTCATCCTTTCCTGAATACTTCTTATACTGTACTACTTACAGATCATCTACATTCTCCCAGGCTCCTCCTCATACCATACCCCCTTCATAGTTCAATCATCTTCTTTCTGTACCCCATAAAATCTAATTATTAATCTTAGATCCACAATGTCCCCTCTCCCCTCTCTCTTTCCCCTCCTCTCTCTCCTCACTTTCTCCTCTCCATCTCTTCCTCCTACATCTCTCTCTCTCCTTCCTCTCTATCCTTATCTACCTCCCCTCTCCTTCCTCTCTCCCTCCTCTCTCCTTCCTCTGTCAATCTCCGTCCCCTCTCCTTACTCTCTCTCACTCCTCTCTCTCTCTTCTTCCTCTCTCTATCCCCACTCCTCTCCTCCCTCTCTCTATCTCCTAACCCTATCTCTCCTTTCTCTCTCTCCCTCCCCTCTCTGTCTCCTTCCTCCCCTCTCTCTATCTTCTCTATCTCTCTATTTCCCCCTCTCTCTCCTCCTCTCAACCTCTCTTCCTCTCTCTATTTCCCTTCCCTCTCTCTTCTTTCTCTCTCTTCCCCTCCTCTCTCTCTCTGTCCTCTACCTCATGCTCTCTCTTTCATTCTTTCTCCCTCCTCTTCCTCTCCCTCGTCTCTCCCTTACACTATTTCTTTCTCTCTATCACACACACTCTCTTTCTCTCCCACCTCTGTCTCTCTTCCCCCCTCCTCTCTCCCTTCTCTCTATCCCTATATCTCCCTTCTCTCTCCCTATCTCTCTCCGCTCTCTTCCTCTCCTCTCTATCTCCCTCTGCTCGCTCTGCTCTCTCTCCTCTCTATATCTCTCCCTCTTCTATCCTCTCTCTCTCCCTCCTCTCTCTCTATCTCCCTTCTCTCTCTCTTCCTCCTCTCTCACTCCCTTTCTCTCTCTTTCATTCACACTCTCCCTCCTCTCATCCTCTCTCTCTACGTCCTCTCCCTCACACTCTCTCTCCCTCCCTCTCTCACCCTCATACTATCTCTTTCTCTCCCTCACAGTCGCTCATTGCACTGCGAGCCTCGCGAAGCAAGGCGAGCAGTTGAAGCACGCAGTTCGTTCAAACGCATAACTACTAGAAAAGACCAAAACAAGCAAAATAATTAAAAAAATAATAATAACACTCACACACAGCATGGGGGAGAGCCAGGAAGCCTAGGAGTGAAGTTGCAAATTAATTGGAGCCATATTTGCCGTTTTCTGACGCTCGAAAATCGGCTAAGTGATGGAAAAAATGGCAGACGAAAAACGTAAAAATTCTGAAACAGGATGAAAACGAGGCTCTGCAATGGCTGGCACGCAGAACTTAGAAAAGACACATCCGACAAGCGAAAATCGTTTACAGATTTGCCTCTCAAGCCAGTAACTCGCAGCATGTTCTAATTTAATAGCTCCGTAAATCTGCAACTCTTCAAGCTCGCAGCCGGTGCGAGTCTCACGTTGCACTTACGGGGCTAGAATTTAATGCGTCTGATAGTCAAAAAGTTAAATCCACATCATACCATCATATACTGTATTACTGCTCACATAGTACAAGTATTAACCAAAGAATCAAACACTGTCTGCAATTTTCCAGCGAATATGAAATAAGGATGTAGGGAGGAGGACGGCTGGATTGATCTGTAATTTACTAAACATCTGCATTTCAGAATGCGAATAATTTGACTTTAGTAGATCATTACCTGTTTCTATTTGGGTTGAGGGACACCTCCTTCCTAATGTCACTCTGATAAATGGAGAAGATGGTCTACTGATCCTTACCCCATGCATTATAAGAGAATACCTTTGATCATTTTATTTTATGTCTTTAACCTGTGGATGTTAGGTTTAAATGCTCAGAATAAAGGAGGCATTTTTGGTACTGTAACATTTTAAAATATCACATATATAGTTGTCAGTGTGGGTAACATTTGAGATGCAAATAGTCGACAGCGAGGGCCTCGCAAAGCAAGGCAAGCCGTTGAGGCACCCGGGACAGGCTGTAATGAGCTCATTGCACTGCGAGACTGCACTGCGAGGCATTGTTCATTGCACTGCGCAGCTCACAAAGTGAGGCCAGCAGTGAAGGCATGCAGGACTTAGGCTGCAATGAGCGCAGAAGGCACTCATTGAACTGCGAGCCTCGCGAAGCAAGGCGAGCAGTTGAAGCATGCAGTTCGTTAAAATGCGTAACTGTTTAAAAGCCCAAAACAAGCAAAATAATTATAAAAAAAATAGTAACACTCACACACAGCACAGGGGGAGAGCCAGGAAGCCTAGGAATTAAGTTACAAACGAATTGGAGCCATATTTGCCATTTTCCGCCTCTCAAAAATCGGCTATGCAAGGAAAAAAATGGCGGACGTAAAACGTAAAAATTCTGAAACAGAATGGAAACAGGCTTTACAACGCCAGGCATGCAGAAAATACACAACGACAAACACAGTAACACTTACACTAACAACGCCAGGCACGTAGGACCTCACATTGTATGCCAACCAGCATTGCTAGCCTTACAAATTCATCCCCGTATTTTTTTACGGGCACTTTCCTAGTAATATATAAAGAGAAAAGTGACAAACTAAAAAAGGGACAGGCACACCTGCATATCTTCAAACATTCCTGCAGTGTGCCTCATTTTAATAATGTATATACACTGAATTTTATTTTCTTTTTGCTCTTAATGCTATATTCAAGTGTGCAGGAGGTGTCAGGGAACCCTCTCTATTCATCACTAAGCAACTATATGCAAGCCGGTGTGAACACTCCTACACTAGAGAGCCCTGATAATGCGGGCGCAGCAGGCCACTATCACGAAGCAATCATGCCATCATTTATAACATCATTCCTTTCTCATTTTGCAACATTCTCCCACGCACAAAATATACGTTGTAATTAGAAATATACCATTAGCTTGGAAGTCAGGTGCACTAAAAATATGAATTAAGCAACAGTGGTTTATATTCCCCTGCATGCAGCTCCTTTTTTGACGTATTTCTTTTTTCTCACATTTGTGTTTCCTCCAGAAAGATTTGAAGCCATCCCTGCGGGGATGCTATTCCATGCATCTACAATCAATTAGTTAAAGCAACACTTCAATAGAAAATTCTACTCTGCCTGGCAACCCAATCTACACCTTCTATATATAGGCAAACATATATAGGGCCTCATTCAATTGCAATTTGGTCAATTGAATAGGACTATATATAAGCACATAGCATATTTTTTTACAGACGTTTTTAGTTAGTGAACTTCTATCCAAAAGCGAGGTCTTCGCTAACTTAAAACTTTTGTAAAAAAAATATGCTCTCTGCTTATATAGAGCCCTATCCAATTGGCTAAATCGCAATTGAATGAGGCCCATAATAGTGTGCACTCACTTTGATGAAAATGGTGCGATCTCCTATTAAATGATGTCCTGTATTCACTATAGGGAGGTGAGATATCTCCAATTCTTGTGCTGTTATAACATTAACTGGAGAGGTGCTGGAGAACTATTTGATATTCCAATCTGCCCACATGAAGCTACTTTATACTAATATCTTTAAAAAATAAGTTGGGCCGTATGCTAGCTGGTTATGTAGCTGTGCAAAATGTCTCTTTCGCTATCGTGGGACCTTTTTTTGCACTAGCTACGTATCCATCCCAATTGCACCCTCCATGAAGCCTCCACTAAACTAGCTAACATGTACCCAGCCTGTTCTCACATTGGGCCTCATTCAAATGCGATCTGTCCAATTGAATAGGACTCTATATAAGCACATAGCATATTGTTTACAGAAGTTTTTAGTTAGTGAAGACCTTGCTTTTGGATAGAAGTTCACTAAATAAAAACTTCTGTAAACATATATGCTATGTGCTTAAATAGGGCCCTATTCAATTGGCCAAATCGCAATAGAATGAGGCCCATGGTCTGCTAGCCCTACAGTGTCCACACAGCCTGCTGTAAGAGACAAGGAGTCTAAACCAACACTACACAGCCCTACTTTAGTCCTCTCCCCTATCTATTAATATAAACCTATTCCCATGGCAAGGAAGTGGTTAAAAATCTACATATAAAGGCAGGGGGTTTATGTCCCCACTGCCGATCACCCCCTATGTGTCCAGGGAACCCTGGGGATTCCTGCTCTTATATGTTGGCCATGGCATCTAACAATAAGATATGAAGGGACCTCCATGGCACCTATCATAAAGATATATGCCATGGAGGTCCTGTAACCCCTATGCCTTACAGGACTTCTGTGGCATTTACATTTTATCTGTAAGGGCCCCCATGCCTCCTAATGGGCCTAATATGCTGTGGAGGTCTTTAAACTGATATACTTTATTTAGACTTCTCCAGTGGCTTTATAGTCAATACAATCTCCTTCAATACAAACTCCCCAATCTTAGAAAAGTGACAAGGAGCACCTCCCAACAACCTCATCTAGTGCGGATTCATCAGGGTCAATGACAGTCTGTCTCTGTTTCCAGATATTATACCATGATAGATTGACAGGGACTGTCTATATATCAATTAATTTATTAATATCATTCTTGTTCCCTGATACAACTGTGGTACATTGCTTAAAATACAAGAAGGGAATCTTCCAACTTGATTTTTTGTTGTTGCTTTTAATCGTTTTATTTTAATAGTCTTATTTTGATACTGCATTATACATTAAATAATTGAAGTGGTGCCTTTATGTGCCCACAACATCAATTACTTTGAGATGGTGTGGTTACTTAGAAAGGCTTTGAAAGGCTATAAGAACATGGCAATTTACATACTTTAACAGTTAATTAAAGATATTATAAATGAGAGAAATAGCTAAACTAATTGATGTAATCTGCTCACTGAGAGTAATCACATTTATAATTAAATAATTATGATACATGGATCATTAAATATCTCTTGTATTACTACAACAAAGATGTACCCTAATGGCAAAAAATGATGGCAATGAAATTGTAAGTGAGCTAAGGGTGTTTGGTGTATATAATGTGGCTGATGTAGCGTCGTTCATTTTCTATGTCGTGCGAGTTTTTCGGAATATGCGTAGCTGTTTGGTGGGCTTTTTCGGAATATCTGTAGCTGTTTGGTGGTGTTTTCCTTGTTTATGGTAGTGTTTCACGCGTTTAGGGACGTTTAGCCTCGTTTTCGTTTTGTTCGGCGGCCATTTTTTCTCTCGCTTAGGTGATTTTCGGGTCTCTAAACTCCGAAATTTGTGGTTAAATGAAGGTGTAACTTCACTTGCAGAGGTCCTCGGTGCCCCCCCTTGCTGTGAGTAACCTTTTTATGTGTTTGTTGTTTGTATTTGTTGTGTTTGTAATGTTTTTGGTGTTGCGCAGGTTGCGTCCTTGTTTTCTAATCTCAGTGTTTTTCAGCAAATCCGTAGGTGTTTGGTGGTGTTTTGCGTCTTTAGACTGCTATAGCCTCGTTTTCGTTTTTTTCGGCGGCCATTTTTTCTCTAGCTTAGAGAATTTTTTTGTGTCTAAACTGCTTTAATTTCAGTTAAATTGAGGTGTAACCTTAGTTTTCGAGGTCCTGGATGCTCCCTCTTGCTGTAGGTAAGCTTTTGATGTATTTGTTGTGTGTATTTGTTGGATTTTTGATGTTTTGATGTGCGCGTGTTGCGGCTGTTTTTTGCGAGGTCGTAATGGGTCGTAACGTGTCTCGTATTTTGTTTGCGCTACGACGTAAATTTTGCGAGGGCCGCAGTTGCTGGCAAGGAGCGCCTTTGGCGCTCCTTGCCAGCAACTGCGACCCTCGTTTCGCGAGAGCCGCGGGCTCCCTATGCGAGCCTGCAAGCGTTAGCAACAACTCGTATGCTCACAACTATATATGTGATGTGATTGATTTTAACAAATGTTACAAAGCTACAGGTGTTTGGTATCTAAAATGTCTTCACAATGTAACCATTTTGGGAACCTAGACATACATTAGCATGTGTACCGTGGAACACAAATAAATCCATTTAAGATATAGTCAGGTCCGACTCCCCGTCACCTCATGGACCGTAACACACCAGGCACATATTTATGTCCATGGTCATGTTGATCCATTTGGTTTCCATGGCAGAGATCCAGTTCCTTCTCCAGTGGGCCACAGCATACAGCTCCTGGTATTCCTAAGTGGACTCTCATCCAAGTATTGACCAGGCCCAACCCTGCATGGCTTCAGGGTGGTGTGACCTCTTGGTTACCTGATTGGAATCAAACCCAGGTCGCAGTGGTGAAAGCACCAAATCCTAACCACTGGACTACCAGGGAACCCATTAAAAGGATACTGCCCCCTAACAAGTTTTATTCTTCTTAAAGAGCATTAAAAAGTGACTATACATTGTACTAGCTATTTCCTTCTACAGTGAATTGTTCCAGAGATATTCAGGATTGTTTGTGCTGCATTATTATGCTAATATGCTGCTCAATATACAAATCTGCATCTAACTGTCCTTGTATAATAACTTTGGAGGTAAATTGTGCTTACTTATTTATTTATTTATTTTTAAGTGTGCCACCAATTAGTACATTCAAAGCAGGTAATTAGTATTTACAAATCACTCATTTGGATAATCATTTAGTACAAACAATGGTGAATATCTCTGCAATTATTTAAACTAATTAATATTTAATCCACACATTACAGATCAGAAGAGATCTAAAAAGGTTGAACTTGATGGACCAAACGTCTTTTTTCAACTTCAATTACTATTTAGCTATGTAAAAAATGGCTAGTGTATTTCATGCACTTTAGGGAAAAAATACTTCATTTGGGATGACAAAATAGTCCATGTGAAGGATATTTTTCCTGTTCACCTCCATTAAAAAGGGCCAATAATGACACTAGTTGCAGATAGGGTAAATACGGACATGGCGTGTCTAGGAGGCTAAAGGGTTAAATGCGTTGTGCCTATGTTATATTATAAGGCAGAGCTTATATCATCTATCCTCGTGCAATTTTTGGTTCGGCTGTTATGCAGGAATGCCTTGGCAGAGAGTTAATTATTGTTTTGTCTCATTGAGTTTATAGTTGTTTTTAACACTGATCTGTAATTCTAGTGCATTAAACACAATGGAAAAAAAGAAAGTACACACCATTCACATGGAACCAAACAATTGTCTTTTATTTACCCAGCCCTCTTCGCTCCAGATGTTCAAATCACTTAGCAGAGCCATCCAGTGCAATGTAAAACGAGCAGCATGCAATTATTTAATTGCTTGAGTCTTTATTTTATCTTTCTGTTGCTGGCATGTACTAAAGACTAATCGCTGTGTTAGTACAAAGAACATAATCCTCCATTTTTTTTTTGCCTATCACACCTTAAAACACCTGCAGGAATTCTGTGAACTTGAGGTGCAAATTACAGTTTTTTTTGGTGTCCTTAAAAGCTTTATTTCAAGTGTATGTCAATCAAGGAGTAACATAAGGAGCAAGTAAGAATCTATCTATAACTTGAAGCTGGGGCGGAACTACCGCTGGTACAACCGGGGCCCAGTATTGCCAATTTTTTTAAAAATGTAATTTAAATTAGTAATTTGTCCCTAAGAGATACTTACACCCTGACTACCTCGGCTTCCCTGGTCCCCGCTTGGGCCACCCTCCAGCCTCACTAGCACTTGTACTGTATTCCTTCCATCATAGCATCATTTGGGTTTCCCTGCCGCATAGTGAAGACCACCAGTGGAGGAACATGGGGACGGGGGCAGAAGGGGCTAAGTGGAGCCAGGAGGGTCAGGGCAAGTCGCTCCAAATGAGCAAAAAAATGGAAATAAAAAAAAAATACAAATATATTAGCAAAGTTTGATTTATTGATATATATATATATATATATATACACACTGTAGAAGGAACTGGCAACCCATTCTAATATCTTTGACAAGAAACCCTTATGGACAAGTGCAACCAGAGACTTTATGCTCCTGGTGTGCTGCAGTGCATAGGGTCACAGAGAGTTGGACACAACCGAACAACTGAACAACAACAATATATAAAATGAATCCACACATGGAAGCATTATACCATATTAAAGGAACGCTGCAGATCAAGAAAAAAAAATTACCTGTTTGTCAAGTACTGTATGTACCAAACTAACAATATTAGCAGTTGTGTCTCTATTTATTAGTACAGGAATCCATTTTGTGTTTGTTATATCCCTTCCTCAGTGCTGAACCACTAGGATGTCTGTTTTGGCTATCAGTGAAGAGAAGGTGGGGAATGAGAGAACAGAGAGCCTTGGATAAGAATAAAATTGTCACCACACTCAAGAAGCATCAAAGGATTCAACCACAGCTCTCCTGAACTGTAAACGTCCCTCAAACGCACAAGTTCCACAAACAATCATGGATTCCTCCAGGGTCCTTCAGAGCAATTAAAATGAATTGTTCTTTTCTAAATAATAATAGCTGTATGACTTTATTCCTGATTATTCTGTCCTTCCCCTTTCTGGATCGCTACCTTGTCGTGGTGAAGGGGCTTGTGCACCTCAATGAAGCTGTGAGCTATACCATGTCGAGTCACCCAAGATGGGCAGGTCATAGAAGAGGTCAGACAAACCATGGTCCACTGGAGAAGGGATCTTAAGGAAAAAATCCTGTGATAACAATGATCTTCTTGTGATATTGAAGGGAACTATCATTGCTTTCTTTGCATAATTATATTTCTCACTGATTTCAGTTTTTAAGGCATCCTCTCACTTGACAAGACGGATAAACAGACAATAGGAGCAGTCATCTAAATAGTAACAGTATATCTAAGTTCCCCTGCTATTATCTTTATCTAGTCTAACACATTCTACATCAGACACACATTACATTGAGTCATTCTATACACACATAGATGTATTTTACTTAATAATAAAACTTGTTTTCCACACCCCAGAGCTGCTCACATAGGCACAGTGTACCTACCAATAGAAACACTGCATTTGGGTACAGATTGTAACCCTTTACTAACCTTCAAGGCAATAGCAGTGCAATGCAAAGATCCACACAGCAATGTCTGGCTCCTCCTGCTGCCTGGTGCAGGGGACTACACATCCGACGATGACTTGCTACACAAAATTCCAATCATAGATTGATGAAATGTATTAGCTGCCTGAGATTGGTAAAACGAATTATGAATTTTATGCTAATTTTAACTTAGGGTAAGTTTAATAATGTTTATTTTGTTATTATTTCATGCTAAAAAAATGTTTGCATGCACTACTGATTCTCCTTTATCAGATGCATTCATAATCCAGGAAATTTAAAGGGATATCTACATTTGCTGGATTAATACATTTCTGCAGAAATGCCTATATGTATACAGCACATCTCATAAAACATTTTATTTTTATTAATATCTAAAATTCCCTAAAATGATTGTGTCGACACCCCCAGGGTGTGTCTACACAACTTCCTGATCCCCACCCAATCAGCATGCAGCATCCGGGGAGCAATATTAACTCACTATGTACCTGCTCTCGCTTGCTCAGCCAATAGTAGAGCAGTGTTGTCAGCCTCCACATCACTGCTGGGATATGACTCATCCCTGCTTCCTGTATATGCTGTGTGGTGTTGCCATAGCAACTAACATAGTGCTACGTCTCAAATCTTTCATCTAAACGGATTGGCGAAAACAAATTATGGGGGTGTTAACCTTAATTTTAAACTGTCAGAAATTACAATAGATTTTGCTAACTTCAGGTAAGTGTTTAAATGTTTATTTTGGTACTTTTTCATGCAAACAATTACTATTAATTCTCCTCTATCAGATTCATTCATAATCCAGGAAACTTACATATCCCTTTAAAATATGCCTTTAATGGAGATGCCAGTAATACATAAAATAGGCAATACTTGAAAGAATCTGCTTTCATTATTTAATTTAATTTAATTAAATATGACACTCCCGTATTGGTATGGAACAAGGCACCACGTGGTGACATTCTGAAGCATGGTCATCAGATAGATTTTGCGTCTTTCCAGCTACGAATGTTTATTTTTTGTTCATCCCTTTAAAAAAGTAGGTGTATTATTTTTTGCAATAATGTGATGCTATTGGAACTTAAGGCTGGTGATTGCTAGAAATGTCAAATGCCAGATCAATGCAGAGCTGTCACAACATGATCTAAATAGACAAGCGCAGCGCAGCGTTCCCACATGATATTACATAACGATGTTCAATAGTTGTTATCTGGGGCAATGTGCACAGCATCCAATCCCACTGATATATTGTATATACACTATCAAGTCACAGCGGACCCCGTAACTCAGTTGGAGAAATAATATTTAAAAAATCAGCTTTAACAGGTTCAACTTGTCTGATATGATTCAGAATATTAGTGTTGTGTTGTTCATTAAAAAATAGTTAATTTTAAGTATTACAAAAATATTTTATTGTTTCACGATAAATCAATGGTTCAGAAAACATACATTAAAGGCATTTTTAAGTTTCATGGATTATGAGTGCACCTGATAGAGGAGAATCAATAGTGTATGAAAACATTTTTTGCATTGAAAAATATAAAAATAAACATTATTATACTTGAAGTTTGCTAAATCTCTTGAGTTGATTTTGAGAGATAACACCCCTGGAATTCCCTGCTAAAATTTGCATAAAATTCATAATTTCTTTTGGCCAATCACAGGCAGCTAATACATTGTTTTAATCTATGATGGCAGTTTGTGTAGCAAGTTATCATGGAATGTGTGTGCACAAGGAACTAAGGAGGAACTCATACACTGCTGTGTGGATTTCTACACTATTCTGCTGTTGGCATGAAGGCTAGTATAGGGTTAAAAACCATACCGAAATGCAGTGTTTCTATTGGTAGGTACACTGTGATTATGTAAGCAACTCTGGGGGTGTGGAAAACAAATTACAAATTTTTAATATAATAAATCTGTGCGTGTATAGAATGACTCCATGTAATGTGTGTGCCTGATCTAAGCAGCATGTGTTAGATTAGAAAAAGGGAAAAACAGGGGGCCTCCATATACGTCTAATTTAAAATATAAACAATAATAGACAGTTACCATACTCTAATTTTGTGGTATACACAAGATTAATGTATATCATTAACCTCTATTAATATATATATATATATATATATATATATATATATATATATACTGTATGTATATATATATATAATGTGTAATATGGAATATATGGGTGTAAAAAAAATGTTTCCATTTATTGTGGAGCCCCTTTTTGTGGAACCTGGTTCAGCTGCACAATTTGCAAATATGGTCCATGGTAAATCCGACAATGGAATATTTATTTGGTGCCACCTTCCCTTGATGCCCTAAGCACATGCTTATTTTGCCTAATGGTTAATCAGGCCCTGCTTGCACCCATGCACTCCTACCTGTGAACATCTGATCACATTCTTCTTGAGCAGCATCTGACTGTCCATGGTTGCACACGCAGGTTTGAAACCTTTCATCACATGACTACACAGACAGGTGTAAAGCTTCCATAAGCCTCATTTGCCTTTTGTACTGCGACTCATTATGAATATGACAAATCTTACAGGTGAAATAAATATACTCAAGGTTTACACCACTGCTAATGTCATTAATTTGTTACAAAACATATGAAGTTTTTCCAAGTCTGCAATGGTCATTTAACCGATTTAATCTATCCAGGGGTAAACTTTAACTTTAGCCCCTATGGAAGATCTAGAAAACGTTCCCTACTTTGACAAATATACCCCATTGAATCACTGAGGTTGTGACATATATCAAGTAATATCTAAACATCATGGTGCCAGAAGGAACAATATGCATTCCCACTGTCAGCTTTCATTTAATGTCTTTATGATACAATATTATATTCTGCTAATAAGATTGTATAAGATTACTGTCTGTCCTTGCAAAATTACATCTCATTCTGGTGATCAGGTCAGATTGTTTCGTTCTCTCGTTTGAAAATACATTTTACTGCTTAGTACATAATGCATTACCGTTTAAATATGGAGTTATCATTGTACCTCAATTCTGTTATTTAAGAGTATACTTTTCAATGCACTATTAGGCGAGGTAGCTTATAATACGCTATCACTTAGCAGAGGCGTCTAGTGCAATGTAAAATAAGCACCGTGCAATTATTTCATTTACCTTTCTATTGCTGACATGTACTGCAGGCTAAGCACTGTGGGCCTCATTCAATTTCGATTTGGCCAATTGAATAGGGCTCTATATAAGCACATAGCATATATTTTTTACAGAAGTTTTAATTAGTGAACTTTTATCCAAAAGCAAGGTCTTCACTAACTATAAACTTCTGTAAAAAAATATGCTCTGTGCTTATATAGAGCCCTATTCAATTGGCCAAATTGCATTTGAATGAGGCCCTGTGTTAGCACCAAGATGATATTTAGTACCAAGATGATATTTTACTATATAAAGCTTATCATCTGCCACTACCCTAACTCTAGAACCAGAAGCGAAGCTACCGCCGATGCAAGGCACTGGGGCCCTGCTCTGGGGGGCCCAACTAAACCTGCTATGGTCCCCCCTGTAGCCCTGCTGGGACTTTTTTTTATAAATTGCACCGGGCGCCCCCCATGCAGTAACGTTAACCTTTACCCTAACCGTAAGTACAAATTAAAGAAAGTCAGCGGTTCGTATCTTTCTGCTTCGCACTGCTGTGCGGTTGAGCAGATTACAGGAAATCCGCACAGCAGTGGCGCCTGATCCATATGAGTAGATAGTTGCTCATCCCTGCTATACCCATCACACTATTCACTACTTTTTTAAATGACCCCATCACAAACATTTCTACATCGTCAGAGCAGTGAATGCAAGCACTATTTAAAATATATAGGGATCTATGGATTTCTTTCCTTGGCAGCAGCTGTGATGGGGCATTAAAAATGCCCCATTCCACTTTCTGCCACATTTGTGGCACAGAATGGAATTGCTCGTGTTTAAAGGTAAAGGCAAACATGACCAAACTCCCATGTTTATATTAAACAAGCACTGTAAACATTAAAAAAATATCTCTGAACTATAAAGTTGAAACCTCTTAATTAAGGTATATCAGGGCACTACACTGACCAACTTAAAAAAAAAAAAAATATATATATATATATATGGAGAAACAAATGACTCCCGATAGGAGGTTCTAACATTCTTAAAAAGCTGCATTTCCACAATATTACCAATATACTTTTTTAATCTTTGCAGCAAACGAGCAAAAAATATTTAAAGCCTGCTATTTAAATGCATACTAATTAGAAATGTAGTTTAAGTTGCACTTGTGCATTACTAAATGTCTCTTCTGCGCAATCACTACCACTGTGAGGTATAATCTATGGGGAGATGTAGCGAGTACATAGGAAATCATTTCAATGCTTTATTCTTAATGAATGCAATGACATGGTCTGCTTTGATATATCACAGGTCTTCACAGTCATTTTTAGTAGATGACCCCCAGTGTTCTTCCAGCACTTTATTTGCAGTAGAGGAATATCCACTTCCTATATACAGGAGGTCCCCGGGTTACAGACGACCAGATGCACAGACGACCCGTCCTTATGAACCGTCTCCCAACGCTTTTTGTATGAGTTTGTTTTATGTTCTCTTTGTTTAAATTAAAAGAGCACAATCATTTCTGTAACATATTATTACAGTACAGGGGTATTATTATTGCTATTACAGTATTACACTGTAGTATTATTACCACATATGAGCCATTATAGTATTGTTGTTATGATTCATCAGGGATCCAGATTACATACAAATCCGGTTTAAAGATGTTCTCAGGAATGTATCTCGTCCGTAACCCAGGGACCTACTGTAATTAGAGACCAACCAGAACATGACCCAAAACTGGGCTAAGAACCACCCTGGGGGTGGAAGGGACTGATGATTTCCATTATGTAGACAATTCTAACACTACTGGAATGGTGACTGCTTTTATGATGTGCTTTGATATTAAAAATAAGTTTTTTAATAAATTGATTTACTACGTTCAAGTACTATCATGGTAATATATCATGACATCGTTCTAAAGTATCCTGGTGTTTAATCATTCAGTCGTGTCCAACTCTCCGTGAACCTATGGACCACACACACCCCAATGTACCGTTATGTCCCTGGTTGCGCTATCCATAAGGTTATCTTGGCACAGGTACTGGAGTGTGTTGCCGGTTACTTCTCCAGTAGACCACAATATGTCTGACCTCCCCACTATGACCTGTCCTTCTTGGGTGACCTTGGGTATTGCTCACAGCGTCATTGCAGTACAAGAGCCCCTTCACCCTGACAAAAGTATCTTGGTAGCTACTGATATCTTTCCAGTTGCACCCTACTCAGAGATAGCAAGACCATCCCACCACCAAAGATATAAAACAAATCTATCCTGCCATGGTATATTAAAAAAGGTTCCACTTTGGTTACGTTTTGCTTTGTATAAAGAGCTTGCAATCTATTTTGGGCCATGCAGCATGGAAACGTATTCTTCAGAATATGGGAGTTGTTTAAAACTCAGACAGATCCTCTTTAAGAAGTACCAAAAATATGCTACATTATAGTATCTCTTTAAGGAAATGTGTTTATATATAATAAATACAATTTTACTGTATAAGTAAGTCCAAAGTACAGGTTACCCTGCAATAAAAACAGACCAAGGTAAGTTTCCAATCCTTTAAAGTACACTGTGCTTTAAAATAACAGACACCTGACTACTAAAGAATGTTGCAAGAACATAAATGGTGTACGTCACATGTACTTCACCCTCCAAGTCTGTTCTTTTCCATTCTTACTCCATTTCACATTTGTCTTGTTAAACCAAGAACTGCATCATTTAATTTTCTGTTGTGTATGATAGGACTCTGCTGTCTTGTGCAGAATGTAACAAGCTAACATTATTAGTGACCATGTACACCATGAACATAAAACATTTTTAAAGAAAATCTTAATTTAAGCAGAGTCTGCTAGTGTTGAAGGACTTTGATGTTAGTACTCCAAAGTACTATGAGTTGCCACTCCATTTAATTGTATTGTTACATTCTACTAAACTGTGGCAGACCTTCAACAGAACCAAATAGAAATCTCATCCAAGGTCTCTCTCCAACATTAATCTTGGTAGGGAACGAGAATCAAATGACTCCTATCTTTACCCAAAATTGAATATAAAAGAGTAAAGACTATATTTTAATTTTCTAAGAAAAAAGAAAGCTATATATACACTTATTCTCTGCCACTTCCATGGCCGGATTACCCATTAGGCCAACTATGCAGCTGCCCAGCGGCGCTTCCCTGTGAGGGGCACCACTTTTAAAATAAAAATGGTTCCTGGCTTAAAAAGAAGAAATGTTACAGTTCATAGACTGGTTACTAGGGAGTAACCACCTAGAACAAGAGAGAAAAGGAACTTACATGCACAGAAAAGGCAAAAAAGGGTTTGTGCATATCGTACATATTCAATCACACGAGTCTCCTCCACTTCACTGCCTAGGGGCTCCAAAAAGGTAGATCCAGCACTGACCACTTCTGATGTAAGACAATTATATGAAATCATCACAGATGCAACAAAACAAAGAACTTTTTATCTTCTTTGCATTCTAGAATTGGAGTTCCAATATCAACTCAATATTAGGATACATGTTTTTTTATTCGGATAGATATATTTTGATCATGTGCAATGTAATGAGATATGGTATAGGGGATGCAGAGAACTATTTTACTGCCACAAACAGTATTGTATTGGTTCAGAGTTATATGGTATATGTATTGGTCCAGAGGACATTATTTCATTCTTCTAATTGGCGTGCTTAACCAGTAGATTTATACCGGTAATTTTATTCATATTGTCATACGGACAATTCAGAGCCAATGTTAACGATTTTGGATCCTACTGTTATGGAAGATAAAGACTTGGAGCCCTATTAAATTGCTACGATTTTAGAAATTGTAGCCTGTAATGTAGCCAACAAAGGATACTGTTATCAAGGGGTTAAACTCCTGCCCGTAGCACTGTAAAAGCAAATTTAAACACAATACTGTATTTTAAATTAAAGGGAAATTGATGTAATGTATTAGTATTAATAGCACAATCAATATTCTCAAGCCCGCAAATCGGCAATAAAAACTATTAATAATTTATTTTATGTTTCATTTCCATGTTATATCGATCCCGGCAATCAATGTGTTATACTTATAATAGAACTTGTATGGACTAGAATATTATATTTGTTGATTATTTCACATTGCATTATTTTTGGAATGCGGCCTCAACGCAACTCAGACTTCAAACCCATAAGTGATTGAAATCTAACCTTCATGTTGTTGTTAGTGACATAATGATGACGGTCTAATTTACTATTGGCTCCGTCTAAACCCGTAACCATGTTCATGCCCAAATGGAACATGCGTAAGCATGGTTTACAGATTTGGATGTTGGCCACGTATGTTGCAGGCTTGTCTAATTTAATCGATCTGTAACTCTGCCAAATTTCAAGCCTGCAGGCTTTGCGGCTGTACCTCGGCCGCTGTGGGCTTGGAAATTAATAGGGCCCTTGATGTCACTGTTTAGAATTAACAAGGGCCTAATGTTAAGGCTTTTAAGGAATCAATGTCATGGATTACCTGGACTCAATACTATATAAATTAGGATACAATATCATGGTCTGTGAGTACCCAAAATTGTGCATTGTAGGAACCCAATGTCATAGACAATAAGTACCCAGTCTCATGGATTATAAGGAACCAGTATCATGGAAAATACAGAGCCAATGTCGTGAACAATAGGGATCTTACTATAAGGTCCAATGTCATGGACAATAAGGCTGCTGCCTCTCATTGAGCACTGTTACATAGGTTATTCACAAGCACTCCTAAATAATTGTCTGTGTCCGATATCCCTAGATCAGTTCAATGAAATGCATGTTTATTGGTTCTTTCCAAATTAATAATTATATATTTCCTGGTGTTAAATATCATCTTCCATTTAGATGCCCATTGTTGAGTTTAATATTAATAACCTAGTTTGGCATCACTTGTGGACGAGTCTTTAATTATATAAAGGGTTTCAGGTATCCGCGTGCAGTGCTATACATATTGACAAGACAACACATGTTCTGAAATAAGTACACGGGATACTGTCCAGGCTTGTAAAGGTCAATAGAAAGCAAAGTTCAAACACCAGCAATTAGAGGGACATTGAAAGCTTTTTTTTCGTTCTGAGAGTATGTGGGGGCTTGCCCCTGGCAGTCATATAGCTGTATAACTCATACTCATGAAATCTACAGATGTAAGCATGCTCTGTGTATTTCCTGTTAGTTTTAATATATTTCATTAGTTTTACTCAATATTTCCTCAAACACCATTTTGGTATTGTTTAAACCATAATCTTTTAAAAGCATTAAAAAGTTCTGTGATCCATGTCCCCTTTTTTGCATTAACATTCTCTGTTTATGTTGATTATTTATAACGAGCCCAAAACTAGGATCTTATGCCCTTGATGGAGAGACCAAAGTACTATAAATACTCACCTTAGACAATATATTCTCACTTAAATTACCTTCTCCTGAAAGTCCAAAGCACATCATGAGTCTCTCAGTTATAATCTTTACATCCTTTACCTCATGTATCTATCAATACATTTAGATATTGACATAGGGTATAAAGTAAACATCAAAATGCCAAAAAGTAATACATGTTTGACGAAGATGCACATACGTAGCTATATTGGAATAAACAGGTGGATCTCCTCAAGAATTTACCCACAGATTAAATTGAAAAATACTCTAAGTAAAAAAATCATTAGCACAAACTAAAATGGTAGATTCCATAGCAGCATAATGGCATATAAAAATTCAATTTTTAAATGTTGCAATATTTTACATTTCGGGTTTAAAAGTTAACATTGTAAGGGTATAGTAAGGAGGGGCACAACATTATGCCTACATATTGTGAGTTCAATTTTAATTCAGGTACATGTGTGCATTACTGAACATGCTGTCAATATTTCAGGAATGAGTATAATTGGGTAGGGTTGCATGGGTCACTAGATGACAGAGCTCTAAGCACTGACATACAAATTCCTTGTCTATGGTGATTATCTTTGATGATAAAATCTGTCTGACACCAGGACAAATTGGCCTTGATGGAGATACCATTTGGATTAGTCTGGATATCCACCTCAGACAATATATCTTCTCTTACGGGTGCTTCTCCAGAAGGCCCTGAGCTTCCAACGGACCTCCTAATGATGACGTCGCAACCACCAGCCAATATTGTTCACACAAGATACATGTACCTACCTAAACTGAGATAAAGAGGTCCATCTCCTTTCATATCAGCAGAAACTACAATTGTAAATAATTGCTAGGGAAAATAACTCATTCTGTACAAATCAAATGCTTTATGGATTTTCTGCCAAATTAATAAAATAGGTAGTTTATAATATAGGCATATCTAAAATAAACTTGAAGGCAGAGGAAAACTATCCAAACCAAAGATAGAGTTTGGGAACCTCTGCTTTTTAGGATTTTGGAGATATCACAATCAAGAGTATGTTAGAAGAAATTATATAAAAGGTGTATTAAGAAACTGCCATTGCGTTGGAGAGACAATAAGATTTAAATTAGAGAGGGGGTAAGAAACCAATATGGGATTTGGTGAGAAATACCTGCCTCCTTGTTATCCCAGAACAATCAGACTTTGCAAACCCCATTATTTAACCGATTCCTTGATACAGGCACCTTTGAAAAACAATGTTTTATATATGTTTTAACTCAATTACTTAAGTCATTTTATCCTCCTTAAAGTCATATAAAATGATCCTTAACTCACTTCTAAGAAGCCTACAGAGTAAAGGATTCTCACATTTTGGAATATCCCCATTCCACACTCTGATTCAAGGCAACACCTATACGGAAGTGGCGTCCAAGAACTAGTGTCTTATGTTGCTGCAATCATAGAGTGATATGCTGTGTGCTTGCATGCAGCAGCATGAGACACTGGTAAAGTGAAGCCCCTTTCTGTGGGTGTAGTCTTATCTGTGCTGTGACACGTCACCCTACATGAGAGAGAACAGGAAGAAAGATGGAGGCTCCAGAAGGTGAGAATTTGTTTCTATGTATCTTCTGAAGAGTACATTTTATATGACAATTGCATCGAGGAGGATACAATTAATAAAGTCACCTACTAGAACATATTTGTGGTCAGCTCTTTTCTGGTTAACAGTAGTGTGGGTGTGGCCTAATGATGGAATCTTAGGCCATGCTTAGAGGATCATAGAGGAGTAAAGCCAGGAAAAAAAGACAGGCAGGTGGGGAGATGGCCTGGGTGAGTGCAATGCAATGCAGGAAGTGGGGTCTAAAATATGGAAAAAGTCCCTCCTACAAACCCAGGCAACGACTTTTATATATGAAACAAATCCCATCTTTTAATCCATTACTAAACAGGCATCGAATCAGCAGTAATTACCCATAATCCTCCCACAAAAAAGCATAGAAGAAGTAATGATCTTGGAGATGAGGTATTTAATTCTTACGTGAAAGTTTATTTATAATTACTATATATAAATAATATATATATTTATAGTGTTATACGTATGTAACTGAAGTGAGTACTTCCAGAATTGGTCTATTTTATAATATTTTAAAGTAAATAAAGTAATAATACTTGAAATGAATAATGTTATTTGTGTAAAACTATTTAATGTGCACCAAATAACAAAGCACATATTTTTATTATTTTTAGATGTGCTTTTCAACCTCTACTTTCACTTGTATACTTTGCAAGTCAAAAGGACTTGTACAGCAAGATACTATACAGTTATACACTAATATATTATTTATATCATCATTTTCCAATTTGAATTATGATGGTCATATTATACATATAATGTATATATATATATATATATGTATATATATATATATATACACACACACGCGCAGTGGGACCTCGGTTCTCATCCTTAATCCGTTCCGGACGGCAGGATGAGTTCCAAACAACCATTTCCCATAGGAATCAATGTAAATTGAAATAATCTCCTCCGGCCCCAAATGTTTCACATTTTAATTTGAACTGATGGTCTTGATTTTGGATACAAAACCTTAAAACTAAACTAGACATAAATAAAAAACAATAATTACATAAAATAACATAGAATACTGATAGAACTTGAGGACCCAATGGGATGGTGGCAATGTAGAGTAGGAAAAGGAGGTTGTAAGCACAAGCTACACTTTGGTTCTTATAAGCTCACAGGCTGGGCTTTGGTCCTTATAGGCACTGGCTGCACTTTGATCCTTTCAGGCACAAGCAGAACTTTGGTCCTTTCAGGCACAGGCTGTACTTTGGTCCTTTCAGGCACAGACTGCTCTTCACTTCCTGGAGAGTCAGTATGCGGGGTGTCGCAAGCACGTCAAGTTTTGAGAACATTTTTCCTAAGTGAGACGAGAAGAGTTCTGAAAACAACGAAAACCACGGCCGACATATACGGTATATCCAGCTATGAGTAAGTATATACGGCCCCTTGAATTCATATATTACTGAAAATGTCATGTTTTTAGTTCTCTAGCAAATCTGTGCATACATATAAATACAAGAATACAAATATATATATAATATAGTTTAATATTAATATTTGACTGTGAATATCACCAGTAATTCAAAGAAAGTATATGTGTGAATATATATATATATATTAATAAATAAGTAAAAAATTTAATGTTGTAGAAACAGATTTTAATTATGCATTGATTATTGATAAAATTCCTATTTAAAAGTGTATTATAGCAAAATACAATATTATTTTAATTTTCCGCTATTAGAGACTCTGCCTCCAGCTCAATTTTTGTCCTCTCTCTGATAAAGTCATTAAGTGTGGGGGCTTTGGTTGAGAAACAGGTCTAAACGGTTTTAAGGACAATGAGATATGGTAATAGAATAAACAATCATCGATAGGCAATCCTAACAGCAAAACCTGATTGCTAAGTGAAACCTCGCACACCGCAGGTCTTGGAGATCATTGGTAAACATTATGTCTAAAAATTTAACAGCTTCCTGGCAGAAAACGCCACCTTTGACCTTTTAGTGGGTGGTCTGAACTTTGACAGTAAGTTTAATATTGAATTTTATAAAAAAACAAGAAGCTAGGGAGTAAGTGGGTTTTATATATATATATATATATATATATATATATATATATACATCTAACGGTAGGCTCAAGAAGTATATTCTTGGGGCAGTAAGTTGATATGAATAAATTAATGAAATCATTTGGCTTTAACATTCAAAGTCTTCTACTCAGCTTCAAAAAAACGTCTATTCAGAACAATGTCTCCAAAAGTGAGGGGTCCCTGGTATTGCTGATCAGAATGGTATTGGCATACAAACTAATAAAATTAAAAAAAGGAGAGTGTCCACATGGACCATAGTGCAAATCTGTTCAAATAATTTATTGGGATAATCTAAAATACTGCACTTACAATGAGACTTGCTTTTTAAACATCTGACACAAAGCTTTGTTCCAACATCCAAAAATGAATTATTGATTCACTTTAAGATTTTTGATATGTAGATTATGTGAATATTTTTATACTAAATATATATAACTAACATAAAATAGGGAAATAATAGTACTAAGGAAATAACTCCAAAGCTAAAAGCATTCCAACACGTTTCGCCCCCTCATAGACTTCCTCAGGGATCCCTGAGAGGGAAGAGAGCAATAAAGGTATAGAGCAGAAGAAGTGTGAAAGCGGACAGAGTGAGATGGCTGTGAAGCAAGAAGTTTATGTAATATTTAAAATATTATTTTTTAAATGCATGACTGAAAAAATAGAGATATCTGAACCTTTAATAGAGGGGCGCATAGGAGAATTAAATATTAGTCACTTTACGTAAAGTGACCGGACATCCCTGTTTTTAGGGTAACTTCCCTGATTGAGAACTCTGTTCCCTGATATGTCCCTGGTTGCCATGACAGGTACAGCAATGCTAATAGATCTATAAGTCTTTAAGGTATGTGTAAGATTAGACAACAGACTTGGCAAGGGCTTGTGTATTGGAGCTAAAATTGATTCAATTGCTTATTTAAGAACTGACTAGCAATAAAATCAGTCATTTTGTGTGTTAGACTCTAACAGATATACTTCTCTTCCAGGTTTTAAGGGGATTTGTGTGGATCTGCCCAGGTGGCTGCCCTAAGAGGGATATTTATCTGAAGTCCTGATATTTTTTATCTATCGTCTTCCCCAGAGTGGCTAATGTGTTGAATGCACCAGTCAGTATACATTTTGACACCCTTCTGGCAGATCCTTTCACCCTCTGGATGCCTAATAGGTTATGGCAAAACTCACATTTGCTGGAAGCAACAATGCTAAAGTTCAAAAGCAAGTTTTAAAAGCTACAAGTTTTAAAAATACTGTTTTTTGGGCTCATCGGTAAAAAAATAAACAAATGGAATCCCTCAAACAAATAATTGGGAATTGTATAATCCATGTGATGCTAATACCTGGATTTCTAGAGCAATAGTTTCCATCCTATATTATGAAATATTATTTATTCCATTTGACTAGAGGTAAATCAAAAATAGTCTCATAAAATAAGCATTTAAACCCTGAAGTAATTTTACATATTTTGTCTTTGTCTTAAATAAAAATAACTTTAGAGCTGTCTCTATCACCCATCCTTATAACCACTACATACATTAGATTTCTAAATTTATATTTTTATGTTAAAAGTTTTGCAACGTTATTTAATGGTGATTAAAATGTTTATAAATGCATACATATAAAATGTATATTTATCTTCAGTATTATTATTATAGTTCATTTATAACGCGCCGACATATTCAGCAGCACTGTACATAAGTTAAGTTCAGACAAAGATAAATACAAATTAACAAATAGCAAAGCAAGGAGGGCCCTGTCTTTGAGCTAGGAATCCAATGTCCGTGGGGAATTCCCAAAGTACTTAGGATAGAAACTCGCAGACTTACAATCTAAGGTATAGTGAGTGGTAAAAGAGGGTGAGAGAGGTGATAAGTGTGTTAGGGTGGAAGGTGATACGCTTCTTTAAAGAGATACAATTTAAGTGAGGTTTTAAATGTTTTGAGGCAAGTGGAGCTAGGCAATGAGTTCCAGAGACTAGGGGCAGCACGAGAAAAGTCCTGGAAGCGGGAGTGTGAGGAGGTGACAAGAGTTTTAGAAAGAAGAAGGTCATTAGCAGAACGAAGAGGGCGGGTGGGGGAGTATTTGGAGATGAGAGCAGAGATGTATGGGGGAGCGTTATTGTTGAGGGCTTTGTAAGTTAGGGTCATGATTTAAAATGTTATTCTTGAGGCTAAGGGAAGCCAGTAGAGTGATTCACTCCTGTATATAATTATCTCTGCTCCTGTGTATTGTTGGTTACTCATTTATCACTCCTTACACTTTAGTCTTTTATTGACCTTCTTCCCATAGTCTTTTACTGGCCCTTATATTATTTCCACTGCTTTCATGGTAGATTGTTCTCTTTCTCCCAATATTTTATTGCAAGTACTTCACTTTGTAACCTCCTTGGTACTTTGTTTTACCCTTTGTAAGAAAGGATATTATTCTATCTCCAGTATTCTACCTCTGATTTTCTAATGTATTTTTGCCCTACTCATTATCTTCCAAATTTACTAAGCTTTACAATGACTGTGCAGAATATTGTTAACCCTGATTTCTAGTATTTATAATTAACGATTGTCTCCGTCAAATTATTGACTACTTTCGGCGTTCATTGCAAGCCTCTCCTCACTCTCTGACCCATGTGTCTGTTTCCCCCTGCCCTGTGTCTTTTGTTTTTCCTTATTTCCCCACATTGTGTCTCTTTTACTCCGTCTCTCAGCCCTGTGTCTCTTTCCACCCTCTCCCTCCCCTGTGTCTTTCTCCTCTGTGTCTCTGCTGAAGTTTTGCGTGTCTAGCGATGAGTGCCATTGCTTGCGTTGTTCGGCTAAGTCTTACTGGCTTCAGGTTCTTTTTTACTAGCTTCGGGGTTGTTTTTACTGGCTTCAGCCTCGTTTTCATCCAGTTATGTTTTTTCGGCTGCCATTTTTTTTCTCGCTTAAATGATTTTTGTTTGTCAAAAAACGCCAAATATACCTCAATTAACTTGCAACCTCACTCACAGGCTACCTGGCTCTCTCCCTGCGCTGTGTGTGGGTGTGTAAGGTATTTTTTTTTTATTATTTGGCAGTTTTTGGTGGTCTTTCGAGTTCAGTGGATCGGCCGTTAAAGTCGTAATTTACTGTCTTGCAGCCAAGACCTACCTGCCTCGCGATGATCGCCTGCCATTCCTCTTTACAATTACCTCTGTCCAGTATTCTACTGCTTCCTAACATACGTTATCCTTATTTTGTGAACAATGTGACCCAGCCCACTATACAGTATCCCCCTCTACTTTCAAGTATATTATTGTTTCCCTGTATTAAAAATTATTTTACACCCTCCTGTGCTTTAATGATTCCCCTCTCCTGTATATATTTTCACCTACTCATGTATATAATTATTTCTGCTCCACAACATGCCTTTACTATATATTTATACCTACTATGTTACCTGCTCTTTTTATCATTGTCCTAGCTTCATTTTATATTATTGCCCCTGCTCTCCAGTAACTTACACCTTCCTGCTCACTGATTCTTAATTGTCCAGTTCCCAAAAACTGTACTGCCTTTCTCCCATTTTAATTACCATTGTGGTGGTCTATTTTATTGCCAGTGCGCCGCTGTATTTTATTGACACTTCCATTCAGTTTAATTTATCTCCTCTTGTCTAGTTTAGTATTATTAGCAGTTTACCTTTTGTATTGCATATCTCCAATCAAATACAATAGCACCAACTCCTTCTCCTTAGAATGCTTTTACCCATATATTGTTTACTCCATGTCCCTTATATGCTATTGCCCATGTGTCTTTATTTGGTATTGATTTTGTGTTTTTCCCTGACTCCAACGTGTGTTTAACTTTTCCCTAAGTGTAAAGCACCATATACAACTGTTTATAGACACCAATATGTAGCTGGCCCTGTTACAGTATATATTTACACATAGTCAAGACCTTTGTACATATTCTCCAAAACTCATATTATATATATATATATATATATATATATATATATATATATATAATTATTATCATTTATTTGTAGCGCGCCAACACATTCTGTAGCGCTATATATACATAAGTATATATATATGCTCCTCATTTTACAATAGTCACTGTCTCAGTATATAGTTGCCCTTACTCCTGACCACAGATCCAACATATAGCTGTTCCTAGCCCTACTTTAGCATGATCCCCAATGTAGGATTGTTAATACCAATATATAGCAGTGCCTGCTTCCTAGGGTATAAGGGTCTTTGGCCCCAATATGTATTAGTGCTTGCTCACCATTATAAACCCCCTGCTCCCTAGTGTACATTTGACCATAGCTCTAAAACATAGTAGTGATCTATACCATGTATATAAGTATTTAACTATTCAAAGTCAGTATATATTTGTTAAAATACCCATTATATATTTATTTATATCCTTAGCTTCTAATTGTCCATAGCCAAATACATTGTAACCCAATCTTCTAGCCTGACACACCATCTTCTAGCCTGTCCATAGCCCAATACATCATCACCCCATCTTCTAGCCTATAACTGCCCATAGCCCAATACGTCATCACCCCATCTTCTAGCCTGTCCATAGACCAATACGTCATCACCCCATCTTCTAGCCTGTCCATAGCCCAATAAATCATCACCCCATCTTCTAGCCTATAACTATCCATAGCCCAATACATCATCACCCCATCTTCTAGCCTATAACTTTCCATAGCCCAATAAATCGTCAACCCATCTTTTAGCCTATAACTTTCCATGGCCCAATACATAGTCACCCCATCTTCTAGCCTATAACTGTCCATAGACCAATACATTGCCACCCCATCTTCTAGCCTATAACTGTCCATGGCCCAATACATTGTCACCCCATCTTCTAGCCTATAACTGTCCATAGCCCAATAGATAGTAACCCCATCTTCTAGCCTATAACTGTCCATAGCCCAATAAATAGTAACACCATCTCCTAGCCTATAGCTGTCCATGGCCCAATACATAGTAACCCCATCTTCTAGCCTATAACTGTCCATAGTCCAGTACAGTCACCCCATCCCCTAGCCTATAACTGTCCATAGCCCATTACATAGTCACCCAATCCCCTAGCCTATAACTGTCCATAGCTCAGTAGAGTCACCCCATCTCCTAGCCTTTAACTGTCCACAGCCCAATACCTAGTCACCCGATTTCCTAGCTTATAACTGTATATAGCCCAGTACATAGTCACCCCATCGCCTGGCCTATAACTGCCCATAGCCCAGTATATAGTCACCCCATCCCCTAGCCTATAACTGTCTATAGCCCAGTACATAGTCACCCCATCTCCTAGCCTATAACCGGCTATAACCTAATACATATTCACCCCTATCTCCTAGGAAATAACTATCCTTGGCCCAATACATAGTCACCTCATCTCCTAGACTATAACTGTCCATAACCCAAAACATACAGCCCTATTAAATTCCCTCAACGTTGTAACTGTAGCCCGTAACGTAGCCCGTAAGACTTGTGGCTATTCAATTGGCCCGTAAAGCAACTCGCCAACGACTTGCGGGGTAAGGGTGAGAAAAGGCTACGGGACGTGGAAATTTGAACTGCGAGCCCGCATATCCTTTGATCTGTCAAGCCCGTAACTGTTACACTATTAAATTGCAACAAATTCACTGGCGATCAACCCCATAACCGGCCAATGGAGCCAAAAAGCAAACGGGTACTAGATAGGATCCGCTAGGGGGTTAAAGTCCAATCCGTAGCACTGTAAATGCAAATATACAAACCCTACTGTACCCAATAAAAGGGAAAGTGATGTTAGGTATTAGAATCAATAGCACAACATTCTCAAGCACGCAAATCTGCAATATAAAATACTTTTTTTTAATGTGTAATTTCCGTGTTAAATCGATCCCGGCAATCAATGTGTTAATACATATAATGGAACTCGCATGGACTAGAATATCATATTTACTGATTTATGAATATTGCTTATTTCTGGAATGCGGGTCTGATCGTAACTTGTAATTGAAGCCCATAAGTGATTGAAATCTAACCTCCATTTTTCAGTGATGTAATGATGACGATCTCTTTTACCATTGGCTCCGTCTAAACCCGTAACTACGGGTTTGACTAATTGATCATGTTCATGGCCGTATATCCAAAGTGGCAAAAATGGTTTACGGGCTTGCGTCTACTGCCCGTAACTTGCAACATGGTTTAATTTAATGGCTAAGTAAAGCAGCTGAATGTCAAGCCCGCAGCCTTTGCCGATACTGTGACGAGCTTTATATTTAATAGGGCTGGTAGACACGCCATCTCCTAGCCTATAACTGTCCAATACACAGTCCCCCCATCTCTATGCATATAACTGCCCAAAACACAGTCACCCCATCTCCTAGCATATAACTGCCCAAAACACAGTCCCCCCATCTCCTAGCATATAACTGCCCAATACATAGTCACCCCATCTCCTAGCATATAACTGTCCAATACACAATCACACATCTCCTAGCATATAACTGTCCAATACACAATCACACATCTCCTAGCATATAACTGCCCAATACTCAGTCCCCTCATCCATACAACTGTCCAATACACAATCACCCCATCTCCTAACATATAACTGCTTAATACACAGTCCCCCCATCTCCTAGCATATAATTGCCCAATACACAGTCCCCCCATCTCTTAGCATATAACTGCCCAATACACAATCACCCTATCTCCTAGCATATAACTGCCCAATACAAAATCACCCCATCTCCTAGCATATAACTGCCCAATACACAATCACCCCATCTCCTAGCATATAAGTGCCCAATACATAGTCACCCCATCACCTAGCATATAACTGTCCAATACACAATCACACATCTCCTAGCATATAAGTACCCAATACACAGTGCCCCGATCTCCTAGCAAATAACTGTTCAATTCACAATCACCCCATCTCCTAGCATATAAGTGCCCAATACACAGTCCCCCCATCTCCTAGCATATAACTGCCCAATATAAAATCACCCCATCTCCTAGCATATAACTGCCCAATACACAGTCCCCCCATCTCCTAGCATATAACTGCCCAATATAAAATCACCCCATCTCCTAGCATATAACTGCCCAATACACAGTCCCCCCATCTCCTAGCATATAACTGCCTATCTATTATTCAGTTGCTCCCCCTGTCCTGTACCTATCTGTCCCATATAGAGTGCCATATCCAGCATCCCCTGCTTCACATTATATAGTTATCCATATTCCCAGTAAGCAGCTGATACAGCTGCCCAGTATATATTTCTTGCCCCTGTTCCCCATTATATATATACAGTATTTCGCTAGTTATTACATAGCAGCGCCTGCTCTCTCCAGGATCTCATCCTTTCCCTTCAGTTTCCAAAGCTCAATGTGCAGCTCACAGCTCAATTCCCTGGGAGCCCGACCCTCAGCTGTCACTCAGGCCGCCCCCGCCTGTTGATTGGCTGATGAGAGCACCGGTGGGCGTGCCAAGCCGGCTAGCTATTTAAACCACATGGCTCTGGTGAGAGATAGGCAGAGGATCTCAATGGGAGTCTGGGTGTTCACTAGGGTGCAAGGTACAGAGCATAGTGGATTGAAACCTATGGATTTGAGCTTCTGATTATATCACCACCAAAAAAACAAAAAACATAACTGGATCTTATTTAAATTCCCTCTTAATGCTTTGATACATCATACAATCTCAGGTAAGTCCCTTTAATATTTATTATTATTTTATCATCCATTATTTGTAATTTTTAGCAACATACTAAAATGATTGCCAACAATGGAATAACATCCCAAACCTTAACTTGCTGCTTCTTGATTGCAATAGAAATGGTTAATGCAGCTTTGCATTTAAAGTAACATTTCCATATATGCACTTTATTTTTTATTTTTTTTGCTGTTGATTGAGTGGTGTTACTTCATCTGGATACATGTTCTTCTGATATCTATATCATGCTAAAAATACATGATCATGCATGCAACAGTTGGGCAGCAGTCAGGGCTCTGTATCCAGCATCTGTTTGTGCTCATAAAGTCTCTTACAGCAGCTGCTGAGCTCCAAGATCTTGAATGGGGGACACTACAGTAGTTGGAAATTCTTAAAAGAAAAATGATTCTCAATCATCACACACCATTTTTCCTGACATCTGTGCTGCCTCTCTCTCTCTTTCCTGCAAATGCTTTTTCAATTGGTCATCACTTTCCAAAATAAGTGGAGTTTGTGCATGATTAAAGAAAAGGACACTGTGGTTAAAATGACTATTCTTAGAGGAATGTTGCATCATTTTAACTTATGACAGCTGAAATAATGACTTGGAAGTGGCAGCCTCTAAAAGAAAACCTTGCAAGAATTCAATGTGGCTTCTGTACTAAATAAACCAGGCATTTTAATGTTACACTTGTGCTATACTAAGCCTTTATACAGAGGATGATGCTGTGGAAGTTACACAGAAGGTGATGTAATAATGCCTGATCATTTCCACATAAGGACAGAGCCCCACTTGCTCACTTCTGCTTAAAAACTGATGAAATTTAATTCTTCCTCTATTATGTCTAGAGGAACATTAATCTGTTTTATTGCATCTTTCCACTTGCTTGTACATAATTTAGTTTTCTGGATCTTGCTGTACAGTATCAACTAAACCACAGATATTCCGTACAGTATCATTATCTTGCATTAAAGCACCTTATCTCCATCCAGGGTGGATAAAGATGGAAAAATCCCCCCGCCTCCTTGATGTCAGTTAGAGTAAATGTTATCCAGCTGTTTGTTGATGTTGAATTTACAATATAGTTCCTGATCTTAGAACAGATTCAAAATCTATCTATCTATATATATATCTCTATCTATCTATCTATCTATATCTCTCTATCTCTGTCTCTCCCTCCCTCTTTATATACATATATATATAAATATATATATATATATATATATATATATATAACAGGCATATAATAACTTCTCTTGAATATAATCATGTTTCATCCTCTCCGTACTCCATCGTCACATAATATATTTGCATCAGTATCAAAATACTATATTTTATATATGAAACACATATGAATGCAAATATATATGTATGTATATGGATATATATATATATATCCAATCTGCTATCCAAACTGTAAAGCGAGATATGAATATGTTTTTATTATATTCTATTTAATAATAGAGCTACGTAGCTGCTCAAGTGAGATGGCTATATTTGTGGTTTAACAGTTTGTTATATCATATCAGGTGGTGATAATGGAATTACACCTGTGGAAGCTAATCATTTATAATTCAGATTATTATATATTGTGGCTTAATTATAATTGATGTTTTTGAATGTATATTGTGTATTAGGCAGGTGTGTGTAAAAGATGATTGCTGAATAAAGAGCTTACAATTAAAAGTGCAGTGCCTTTGACGGCAGATTAGTGTGGCGTAAAGTGTGGCGTAAAGGTGGCATATACTTTTTTTTATACTATTTTTGAACTGATATAATTCCAATTTGATATAATGTCAGGTCAAACAGCAGGCCTCCTCTGTTTACAGAGGCAGTGGAGGCTGGCTGAGGCGGAGTACAGTAGCCCTGAGGCCCTAGGGTAGCAACGTAGTGTCGTCAGTTGGGGACTCAACAGGTCTCTGATCCCCAGCTCATAAGAATAAACAGTAGCCCAGAACTTGGTTCTACATACAAGCTTGGGCTGTGGTGTCTGCGCTGTGTAGATGGATTAAAGCTTATTCTCTTTGTTTTCCTGGAATCTGATATCTCAGTGTGATAAGTAACATCATAAACTCAAACAGAAAGGAAGTTGTTTACTTAATCCAGTAAGAACAATACAAAACACAGAATAAACTTCAGTCCATTATTATATTTGTAATAAGTACCCTTTTTATGTCAAACAGAGTTTATTGTACATCCTAATCCGGGGCAATACAGTGGATCGATTACAAAACAAAAACTATTATTCTGGCAGGTGCATTTACTATTTAATGAGTTTATACAATCTGTGTTAATATGGGATTATTCCTTACATAGGTTTTTATGAGAAAAAATAATTACTTGGTCCATCTAGTCTGGTCATTATTTTCATTCAATTGTTGAATTCCTGTATTGTATTTATTCCTACTAATTCCACTGAAAGACTGTTCCATATATCGACTAACCTTTCTGCAAACTAATACATGGTTCAATTGCTTCTGAATCTGCTTTTCAGACTTGGAATTTATGACATCTTGTTCTAGTATCTAGCTTTTTCTGGAATATACTTCCCTCCTACACTGATAAATTTGATGATTTGTAGCGTGAAGATAAATTGTGCAAATAATCAGGTTGCCTTGGGTCTGGTTGACATGGTACAAAGCCCTGGTGGTGCTGCTTTGCTGGGATTGTGTGTTAGAGCCGTGCAAGGATGAGACGTTCATACAATATTCTACAAGTGTCCTGGTTAGTGGCAGAAGATAAAATGGGTAGAGTCAGAGCCTACGGGCTAACGTTTATGTGGGCTTGCAAATATGGTAGCTATTTGGAGCTGCAGAACAAGCTTTTGCTAAAAAAATAGAAAAAAAAAACACCATCTCCAAACAGGTGTCTTATGGCTGGCTACACATAGTTTTTAACCCTTCAATGCCTTACCCTTTGGAAATCAGAGAGGGACATGATGAAAATATTCCACAAAGGGCAGAAGGGAAATGTATTTGAGAGACAAACATGTAAGAAAAAAATATAGCAGGTTCCTGAGAATAGAAGTAGCTTAATGGAATAGCCTCCAGGTAGAGATGGCAGGGGTTAACACAGTATGGGTATTAAATCACTTATCGCTTAACGTAGCCTGTTCAACAACATTGTGAAATCTCCCATGTAAAAAAGGTTGTCAGAACAACATAAGCTTGGAAAGGTCACACTTTCCTTGTAAGAAAGCTCTAATCTTAGTGAATATATGTATTATTTACTGGTAACTCATTCTGCACTGTACTTCTATCCCCATTAAGTCCGCAATGTCTGGTTTAGCTCCCAGGTCCCATTACAAACTTGATAGTTTATATAACAAATTCTACACCTATGGGAGACTTGCCGGTGATTTATTTGATGATTACCAGTTAATTCATTCTTTAAAACTTAGAGAGAAAAAAAAAATCTGTAAACTTTGTTTACTTAGCTGCTAATTTGACTTGTATATCTGGGACTAATCAATTCTTCACCTATGGAAAACATTACAGGCGCAGTCCGCCTCCCAGCTATATTTAGACCAGGACGTTATTAATAGGAGCCTCAGCAAATTGTGGAATTCAAACACATGCATATTATTTTAGGAAGTCAGTGGTTACAATTCTCTGTTCTGAGGTATCCATTCATTCTGAAATGCACTAAAGGCAGGTCTTAATATCTGGTTTCTTCCATCAGGCTATGTGCCTGTATGTATATGTGCGTGTATGTGTGTGTGTGTATATGTGCAAGAGGGTGATGCTATATTTTTTGTGACATCACAACTGCCTGCAGTATGATTGAAGAAGCAGTTGGACAACTTGTCCCATGTTTCAAATAAAATACATACTTCAGAAGGTAATGTACTAGAATAAGAGCTCATACCCTGAGGCTAAAAAGATGAAATATCATTCTACAGAAAAGGTAATAAAATCATGGAGGCATATATTGGCCATTGTGGCGTTTCTAAAACTATATTCAATTTTAAAAAAGTTATTCTGGTCTATATAAAGCTATATCCTACATATAATATATCTCTTTAAAGAAGCGTATCACCTTCCACCTTAACACGCTTATCACCTCTCTCTCCCTCTTACCTAATCTTTATTTCTGTACAGCGCTACGGAATATGCCGGTGCGTTATAAATAAACTATAATAATATAATGATAATATTGGGTCTGAGGTTAGCAGAACAGGAATGAGATGGATAAGATGTGTTACTATTTACCCCAATCAAACCAGAAATCACAAACTAGCTTCAGTGTCTCTTATATTGTTATTTAGTACAGAATTCCATATATATATATATATATATATATATATATATATATATATATATTTATTTATATAAATAAATACTGGGGACTATATTCGTTATGGTGAGATGTTTCTCAATAATGCCCCTTAAAATAACATAGGAAACAATAGGTCTCCCATTACTAGCAAGAACTCTCACCATAGTAGATATAGCCTCACAACCATATCTCATAAATTGATCCCAACTAGTTGTTGTCTCCCCATGCAGAAGGTAAACCAATGCTAGGCAACTTGGTCCTACGAGGGTCACCAACAGTCCAGGATTTTGGTCTCTCTCTACATGAAACTGAATAACTACATAGAGGTATTAAATACCTGGACTGTTGTTAGGCGTTGTACGAACGAGTTGCCAACTACTTGTACCTCTTTTGTATTAGATAGCCCTTTCCTGCTAAAAATTGATAGCCAACTCAAGCATATTTGAGGATTACAGATGTATGTTAAATATCTTATATACAGTCAATAATATGGAATAATTTATGTAATGGCTGGTGTGTTGGCCATAAATGTTTGGGTTAGTGCAGTGATTAGGGTTAGGGTTGATATTACCTTTTGGCTTATTGTTATGGTTAGACCTAGACTTTGCCAGAGGAATGGATGCAGAACATGGGCATAGAGTGCAGGAATGAGAAAACCACATTGTTTTTTGATAATCCTAACATTTAGGTACAAGGTTAATTTTTACAAAGGTCTTGCAGTTTACCTTAATCTAATCTTCAGTCAAAGAAAACATAAAATAGTGTCGACAGTAAAAAAAAAAAATGTTCCCTTATTTTTATTATGATCATATGAAATAGATGTCTGCTGGCAGAACAATCTGTTATATTGTATTCTAAAAAGGGAGGATGTGGAATCAGGTGAAAGTTTATTAGAAAGGTATTCTTTTATCTGCAATGGTTTTCTGAAGATTAGCTATCAAAATCTGGTTTTACATAAAATATCATAAGGTGACTCACCAGAAATGTATTTTTAAGGCTAACATTTTCATGATTGCATGTGAGAAATTATAAAAACTGTTTAAGATGCATTTTAATAGGCTGAAGCAAAATAGTTTATATTGGTATTAACAAAAATGTAGGCTTCTGGTTGTTATATCCCTGCTCACTATTCTTTATTTGTCTACTACGCTCATTTTGCATTTTTCATATTTAAAAAAAAGAGAAGTAAAACATACTTTCTTATATACCAAGCAATTATCCAGAAATAAACTATTTTGGATATAAATGTACCCAGTAAAGGTTTTGGAAATTTTAGGCAGAGGTGCTGGATACTAATACTCTAAGGGAATTAAATATGGTTCTAAGTAAAATACAAAAGGGCAGAGAGTAAAAGAGAAGTATGCAGGAAAAGGGTGGATAGCATGTTGTGATCTGCCTTCCAATTATTTTTCCATAAGAATACATGCGAACACAAATTAGATTTAAGAGATGGGTCATATGAGGGACAGTGCCATTCTTGGGGTCAGATTATGGGTAATGATCCCCCATGGAGACACAGACAGTCAGTCCTGTGTCTCAGATGACGATTGCGTGCTGCAAACTAATATCTCTAATATAAATGACCATGATAATAGCTAAAATTGTAAAATTGTGAAGAATTGTTTTTGAGCTCGTTTTAGGTGCAAGAGAAGCTTTATCAACCCTTCCCCATCCTGAAATATGAAGCGTCCATTTTAAGACTGATATATACCCTTGGCAGGGGAAGTGTTAAAGGGTGCGATGGGGGAATAGAGCTTCTTCATAATTATTTATATAAATGTTTATACACTCACAGATATTGCATAAGGATGATCATGTAATGAGCTCTTGCTCATTAATTCTTTGTAATTATTGTGCAGATTCCCATTAATAGATTACAGCATGCCGTGCTATTTTTATCCTTTTCATTTGGATTTAATACAGTTGCGTGGGAGTCTCTCCCCATGTCTTATGCTGTAACAAGCTTTAGAGAGCAGCAAAATTAATTCTCCTAATCTTTATTTCCCTGAATTACAGTAAACGGATGGTTTAAGAAATAGCAAACATTATTTTAATATAATTGAGGACAGTGCAGAAGTATAGGACTTTATTTAGGAAGTGTTCCTGGATTAAAGCTTAATATTATTTTGCATGAGTTGAGGAAGAGATGGGATTAAGAGTCTGTTTGCTCTGGAAGAATAGAGATTTTTGTTTCCTTGAGTTTTTACGTCATATCTCTGTTTTCTTGCAGAACATGATCTCTACATGACAATGAGAGTCTACTAAGACAGCTGTGAATGCCAGAATATCGTCCTTGGTAGAACCAAGGATCTACAGAGAAAAAATTCTCTTCAATATTTTTTTTCCCTGTGTGTGTCCCCTTTGAGCTTTCAAAACTGTTTCTCCAAAGAGTTTTGCAGAAACTAAGACTGTTTTCAAAAGCAGAAGCACCGCAGTCCTCAACAGAAGTGATGGGCAGCGTGCGACCCAACCGCTACAGCGTTGTGTCTTCAGAAGAGGACGGGATGAAGCTGGCCACTTTGGCTGTTGCCAACGGCTATGGAAATGGCAAAAGCAAAATCCATACTCGGCAACAGTGCAGAAGCCGGTTTGTGAAGAAAGATGGGCACTGCAATGTTCAGTTCATCAACGTGAGTGAAAAGGGGCAGCGTTACCTGTCCGATATCTTCACAACATGTTTAGATATTCGTTGGAGGTGGATGCTGGTCATCTTCTGTCTAGCTTTCATTCTCTCTTGGCTCTTCTTTGGCTGTGTTTTCTGGCTGATTGCTCTACTCCATGAAGACTTGGGTGCCCCAGAGACCCACAAAGTATGTGTCACTCAAGTAAGCAGTTTCACTGCAGCCTTCCTCTTCTCCATCGAGACTCAAACAACGATAGGCTATGGTTTCAGATGTGTTACAGATGAATGTCCTATAGCAGTGTTCATGGTAGTTTTCCAGTCCATTGTGGGATGCATCATAGATGCCTTTATCATTGGTGCTGTCATGGCAAAGATGGCTAAGCCAAAAAAGAGAAATGAGACCCTTGTATTCAGTGACAATGCTGTGATAGCCATGAGAGATGGAAAGCTATGTTTGATGTGGCGTGTCGGGAATTTACGGAAAAGCCACTTGGTAGAAGCTCATGTTCGAGCACAGCTTCTTAAATCTCGCATAACATCAGAAGGGGAATATATCCCCTTGGATCAAATAGACATTAACGTTGGTTTCGACAGTGGTATAGACCGCATATTCCTAGTCTCCCCAATAACTATTGTCCACGAAATAGATGAAGAAAGCCCTTTGTACGATTTGAGCAAACAAGACCTAGATAATTCTGATTTTGAAATTGTTGTAATATTGGAAGGCATGGTAGAAGCAACAGCAATGACAACCCAGTGCCGTAGCTCTTACTTGGCTAATGAAATACTCTGGGGCCACCGATATGAACCTGTACTGTTTGAAGAAAGAAATTATTATAAAGTGGACTACTCTCGTTTTCACAAAACATACGAAGTGCCCAACACACCGCTTTGTAGTGCCAGAGACTTGGCAGAGAAGAAGTTCATTCTATCAAACACGAACACTTTTTGTTATGAGAACGAAGTATCGCTCACAAGCAAAGAGGAAGAAGGAAGTGACAATGGGGTACAAGATAGCATGAGCACAGAGGTGCACCCTGATATGGACCATCACAACCAAGTTCCCCTTGAACCCAGACCACTAAGACGAGAATCTGAAATATGACTAATTAACTGCTACTTTGAGCTCGTCAAAATGGTTGGTCAGTACCTCATGCTGAACAAGGGCCCAATGCAGTTTTGAGAAGTCGGTACTATTGGACAGGGGTATCAATTGAAAGCAGACATGAAAAACCAAGTCTGACATATGTAAGTGCAGAAAAGCAACTGCAGATATAAATGGTGTTGGCCCAGGGGATCAAGATGGAACATATGGACTGTGTTCCATGTCACTGAGCATGCACCCACAATGTGCTGTAATCTGTGGCTATGAGGGTGCTAAGGAGGGGAAAAGCCACACGATGTTTCAGCTCACAATATATTCTCTAGCTGCCTCCTGGCCCTTGGTTTGTACATCACCGTTGAAGGCCAATGCTCCCCAACATATGCAGGGAGATATGTGACATATTTAAAAAGGACTGATAGCTGGAACATAAAGAGAAAGCACTAAACGTTTGAAAGTGTAACCTGAAGGCACATAATATGTTGTAAGATAAATTATGTATATTGTTGTTTATTGACAAAACTTGAACTTGCAGGCAAGCTTGTTGAGTTTTCAACTTCTCTGTTATATTGCTTAATACTGGGAACAAGCCCATTTTTAATGGCATAACAATAGGCAAATATCTGCCTTAAATTGTAAGCTGCTGCTAATGATGTACACCCACTCATTTTTGCTTAGGTGTAGATTCAGTATTGTATCAGTTTTTTGCCATATTTAAAAAAATGGCAACATAGTGATAAGCTGTTGGCCTTCATATGCCAAATATTGCAATGAAACTGGAGGTGGTGGTATATAAACTAATCAACGGAATAGGGATTTATAGCCAATGACTCCTTAAATTATATTTTTTTACTATTTAAATATATACCTTGATAAATACCAAAGAATACTATTTTAGTTTAGAGAGAGAAACCGTTTTTGTAGTACTTAAAATACTTTATGCTCAACAAAAATTTTGTTAAACCTTTATATAACTTTAGGGTGTTAGAATTAAGATGATGTGTGCGGAGTAGGGGGTGGTACATGTATATTACCACACATAAACACCCTTACACAATATTTCCTGTTAAGCAAGTTTAAAATATGAAAGGTCAGTGGTGCACAGAAGATTCCAAATTTGTGTCCATGGTACATGGGGACTTGATTTAGCATTTTCTTTAACCATCCAAATGTTGTAAGCTCCATAAGCCCAAGCAGAGATAAATCTCATTAATATTCCTGCATGATATGTCCAGGGACCCAAATATTTGATTAGTTTTCTTATTGCAGTTAACATGATAAAATACCTTCCCTAGCATCTTCAAAGATATATTTTCAAGACAAACAGTGAGATTTATTTTGGGATAACTCACAGACATGCACTAAACGTCTTTTCGGGTGTTTGGAAGAGATATAGCTGCTATGTAGCATGTGAATGTTTGCAAAACTAAGGGAGTTTATTTCCGGAGAAAGAAGAGAAGAGAAGGGTGGATTGATCTTGTATCAAAAAAATAGAAAAATGTTGGAAAAAAAGAGAAAACCTCATTTGGAACTGATGGAATACATTGGAAAAAATGATTATTTGGAGCAGATGATACTGTAAAAGAGTTTTTAATAACTGTAAACATGGAAAAGTGAAATATTTGATTCATTCCTTTAGTTGGCTGGGAATTCTTTGGTATGAAGCCCCATATGTGGGCCAGATTGACATTTTTCTTTGTGTCAGCTGAGAAGGGCAGTCTTCAATCTTACACTGTACAGAACGCCTTCTAATTCACTTGCTACAATCTTAATTGAAATCAAGCACAAAAAGAGTTTGGTTAATCCCAAACGTACGCCACTGGCCCAGCAAATTACTCTGACACTTTGTGCAACAATTTTCTGCTAATTGTAACTTTATTTAAAAATTTAAAAAGTAGATATGCACATTCTACGCTCTTTTACAGTATCTAAATAATCATATGCCATTAAAAATAATCTTGTTCTAATCTATTGTCTTTTCGAATAGAAATCTGTGAAGGCCTATTGGCCCTTAACAAATGTCCTGCAATGAAAAGGTGATTTTTTTTTTTTCTAAGAATTGTCACTACGATGATTGATATTTGGAAGGTATTTAAACCAGAACCAATTGGTGTTACTAGAGTTTATGACATAAAAGGTCAAATGCGAGAAAAAAAAATCACACAGTGGAACTTCATCCAAATCCTCTTACTCGGTGGAGGTTAATTAAAATGTTTACTTGCTGCTAACATATTGTTTAAAGGGAAGACAACAAACCAAAGAGTATTTAGTGAGATCAATAAGGTAACCCCACTTACAATAGGACATGATACATAAAGGTGCATTTTTATTGTAGGAAAATATACTAGCCACTAGTCATTGAATCTAAACGCATTCTTCCAGCTACTTAAAGTTTATTCAGACTTAAAATTGAATTAATTCTATATTTTTTAACTGTTTTTGTGGACATCTGGCTTTTTAATTTCCGCTAAAAATGCTACTATTCTATTTTAAACTACTATTCTGTTTAAAACATGCTTACTTGCAATGACTTATTTTTAAAAAACCCTAATTGAAGGAATAGAGTCATTATGTAAGTATGCATCCTTTTAGGACAGAACTAGTGTTTCCATGGTGACACTCTACTGCAGGCTTCAGGCCTGCTTAGTGATGATACGTATCCTGGATTTCAAAAGCGCATATATATCCGATTCAAGTTTTATTATAGGCCAATGTTATGTAAAAGATCTTTAACTAGCTGGAATTACAGCATTTTCTTGAATGGCACTTGCACCTTTATAATAAACCACAAAGAGTCTACTACATTTTTGTTCTCTTTGTACATCAAGGGAATAATATTATCTGGTGCACACAATTTGTCAAGGACAATGAAGACACAAAGGTCTTATATAGATAGTTGCAAATCCTAAACTACAAAATGACTGCTATGCACTTTCCCCCCTTCCCCCACAATTTATTATGCTCCTTGCTCCAATCGCACAGCAACCTTTTACTCTCGACTGGGTATTAATTGCCCCAGAACATTTGTATTTTTTTAAAGAGTACATTTTTATAAATTCTAGTAACTTTTTGTGTATTTAAAGCCAAATGTAAATAACGAAAAGAAAATGCCAATCAAGGTGTAAATTAAAGTGCGGTAAATTCTAGGCGTTCAACACCTAGAATTTTGATGAACTCTACAAACCTCAGACGTTCCCAATGCTACATGGTGTATGTTATTTATTTAAGCATGGTCTTTTTCAGTTGAAAGTGTTTTGACATTTATACCACTTTTAAGCTCCTACTAGCTTTCTGATTATTTTGATGTATTTTTTATGTTTATTTTTTTTGGTCGTTTTTGCTACAGTGCAGAAACCCTTTGTCTTCACCGTGCAAATTTGCACTTACTCAGCAAGAGAATATAACCACATTTGAGGGGGAAACCATAAAGATAATGGATTCGTAAAAGGATATAATATGGATGCAGCTGATTGATACTGTAATGCTGCTTTTGGTTACCTTATTCAGACTTCAATCTCTTCATTGTTAGAGATCTCAGATTGATCGATTCCTGGCCTCTAGCACTGATATGGGTTGATTGGCTTTTGGAAAAAGCCACTGCTATTCGATGAGGAAAAAAATATGGGAGAACAGCGTGTAGCTAACTCTACATTAAATATTAGATGGCCAAAAACAAAATTATTGGTCACAATAAAATTAGATTGTGATATTGACTTAAGGAATAAAAATTGCAGTGGGGATATCGTATGCAAATATCATATATGCTTTCTGTAATACGTAAATTTAAATGGACAAATATGGTGTGTTTTTGCACCTGTTGCACAGGAGATTAATGATGTCCACTGACATTTTTTGACCTTGATAGAAGTCATACTTGAGGATAGCCATGATGCTCACTATTATTTGCACCACTGGGTGGCAAATGGAGCAGAGGGTTAGATTTTCTAATAAAGGAGGTGGCTGCTATGTTTGTTATAAGGTATATTATGTCCTTCCTGAAATACTTGAAATAGGACATTTTAACCAATGTCTTAACCAGAACACTGCATGTGAAAGCAAAGGAAGCTTGTGTTATATATTTTATTCTTGTGTAGTCCGTCTTGAAGCAGAAGCTTTGCTTCATAACCCTAGTACTGGAGGGGTTACATTTTGGGAGACTCTGTAAATGTTTTGTAGCTTATTAAATCAAGCTGTAGGATCACAAGATGCCTTCATATCACATCTCTTGTGGCTAAATTGTTATACTTTTTAACCATTTCATTGCCCAAGGGGTCAGGTACCCTGCTTTGCACCACAGGCTCCTTCTTAGTGTCTCTATGCCTGTGTCTTCCTTGAGCAGACAATGTAGGAAACAGCTAGGGAAAGAAAAAAAAACTTTTAAACACCCCTTCTATTACACAATGCTAAGTGGGTAAATTATTTATATTTATTAAAACAAAAAAAACAATTGGTGGTAGGATTTCCAATAACAAAAATATAGAAATGTTTTAATGTATTTAATTTTTTTGTATTTTAGGGTAAAGACAAAGGGTTTGAACAAGCAATTTTTATTTTCTTATATATCCTGTTAGGTCTGGTTTAATATTGGAGTAAGCAAGTACTGTAATGTCTTTAAACTCTGGCTGTTCTAGGGCACAGCCTGGGCATGTCTTTAGCCAATCCTTTGGCTTACTGTTCCTGCATTGTGAACAGCATTTGACAATCATTTGTATATAATTAATTTTAATTCCGGTTGTAGCCTTTTTTTTGTATTGTATCAAAGTCTTCCTACAGTGTACTGCACAGAACCTGGATTGTACAGATTTTTTTTATTAATATTATGTCTTATTTTATTATTTCTAAAATAAAACTGAGAAAATATTTCAGCATTGGCTTTCCTTTCTTCTCTTATTTGATGTCATTTCTGGAGTGGGAAAAGATTATGGGGAATATGAAACTGGAATTGGAAGCACAAATGAAAACTGAGGCATGTCGGCCAAAGGATATGATTCCTAAGAATTATTTGAGAGACATTTGTGTAAGCCATACAGAATGATAGTCATATGGTCCCAGACAGCTGATAAGATCCATCTGCCATACACTATGCTGAGAAACTTACATTGATGAAAGTGAATATTATCCCTAATGATTGTAGACCTCTTCTAGTTTAGGGGACCTCTTTTTGAGGAGAGAAAGCAAAATACATATGATAACAAACAAAAACCAAATGCCATTTCAACATGCTCATTCTATCTACCTAAAAAGTTAATTCTCAGAATGGTCTTGTGGTTATCTTAAGTATTATCAAATTAATTTACTTTGTTTCACCCTACCACTTCTGCTGGAAGAAGGTTCTACTTATTTATTAGCCTTTTTGTACAACTTCCATAGAATAACTTACTGGTGAGTAATCCATCCTGTTATTGAATATTGCTGGCGAGAAATCCATCCTGTTATTGAGTATTGCTGTGTTATGTTCCAACTAATTATATAGTCAAGATTTCAAATTATTGACATTAATATCATTTTTTTACTCTACTTGGAGGAAATTCTAAGAATCTACAATCATTTCTAAAAGATAGTCCTTTGAGCATTCATACCAATGTCCTTTAAATGGCTGCTGAAAGTAGATTTAAAAAAAAAAAGTTTCTCCGTCCCTAATTGCTGAAACAGTTAATTAAACTGGATAAGGATCTACTTATTAAAGCACATGATAATAATGGGCAAATAGGTTGTTAGCTAATTTACTTTGATTAACAGTCTCAGCAAGTATAGGTTTATCTACTGGTCTTTTTAGTGCTGAAAACTAAGCCCCATTCAATTGCAAGCCCGTAATTACTTCCAAACTGAACTTTTGGCTATGGGTCATTTTTTTTTCTCTAAACATTTAGATGTATTCAATTGTCTCTAACTCGCAACTGCCCTTTCCCAGCTTCCACACGTAAACCATGCACTCGTAAGTAGGATTTCAGTGGGCATGATCATATGATCTGACAATATTTAAGCAAGCCGGTAATTTACTTCTTAAACGCTTGCAATACTTCTTAGACACAGCCAATAGTAAATGAGACCGTCATCATGACATTAATATTATCTTTATTTATATTGCGCCGACATATTCCGTAGCGCTGTACAGGGGTTTAGTACATGGCAAAAAACAAACTTAACACCTTATAAAGAATGGAGGGCTCTGTTTTTGAGCTTAGAATCAAATGCTTGTTTCCAAGACACGGACACACAATTGAAAACTCGTAAACGTACAATCTAAGGGTTTAGGTGTGATACAAGAAGGTGACATCAGTAAAACATGGCTTATACTACAATTAATTGTTGATTAGAGTAGCAAAATGTAGCCAATTGAATATCCGTAACATTTACGGGCTATATTACGGGTTCAAGTAATTGCGATTTGGCAAATTAAATGAGGCTCTCTAGGTATGGAGAAAAGCTGACATGCTTATTATGCCATTTAAGCGTTAATTTATATAGATAACCTACTGCCTATTTGGTTGAAAAAAGTTTTCTACTCCAATGTAATACACCTTGCTTTAAGATCAATTCTATTGGACCAACTTCTAACACATATTTGTAAAATGCCATAGGATTCATGTAAAGATATGACCTTTTTACTGGGCAAACATGCATGTAATTGTGAATATAATGCCAGCCAGCAATTTGTGCAGTGTCCACTTCTAATGCGCTTACCCCTGGAGCGGTTATTAAGCCACATGATTAATTGAGTGAATTCCGCAGAGAGAGTTGGAATCTTCATTAAAAAGCCGAATGTTCCAATTCCACTAATTAAAGTGTAGGTACTCTCTTGCAGAAAGCATACAAGATGCATTCTCTTATCACTAGATAACTGCATTTATATTGCTCTAAATTTACACGGTGTCATTCCTATGCGGGATTGTTAATTTGTACAACTGTATAAAGCTGTCAGAAAAACAAGCTAATTATTGTATTTATTTTATCTCGGTTACACCAAGCCATAAATCAACCAATACATTACATTTCATATAAGGAACATCAGGCTTTTCTCTCTGCCAATATATTTGATTTAAATCGAATAAGTTATTAATAGTGGAATAGGCAGGATATAAGGCTATTGATAAGACACCACCTGAGATATGGACTACAATTTTGGCCACAAATTCTAAAACAGTACAGGGTAAAAAAAATAGTGAATGGGGAGTTTTAGAGCCCTTAATACCAATTGGTAGAAGGTGTTTTGCAAGCTGATATAGAAGATTACTGTATTTATTAAGCTATAACAAGATTAATGGCTCACCAAGTCTTTCTTCAATTTGTTAGTATTTAGGCTTAGATTTAAGGGTTAGGGTTAAGGAAGGGGCAAATGATAAGCTTTACATGGTAAAGAAGTGGAACGCTAACCCTAACCCCTGGATCGAACACTCACCCTAAGAACAATTTGAAGAAAATCTGGTGAGCCACCGTCGCGCCACTTACTGGTTGCTGCACGCCATTGCTGGAGACGAAACAGGAAAGATCTGATTAATGCATTAATGTACTGTATTTCCTATGGAAACGATTTAAAGCTAGCCCTATGCACACCATAGCAGTCTCTGGTAATGGGCAAACTATTTTCAGAAAGAAAAAAAAGAAAAAATGCTACAAAAACATATGATTTTTATATTTTTAGATGCAACTAAATGATTCTATTTCTTTTATGTGGTATGTGCTACTTTCTTAGGTGGGTGTATTCATGTATACTAGTAAACATTTCATTAGTACTGTAAAAAATGCTGGCAGACCTGCAATATTCCCATTGTGCAGATAGAACCTTCCTCTGCATTCAATTTCTACACCCATCTCAGGAAGTTCTCTAGTAGAATTCAAAACGGCAGAATCTAAGAGATCTTTCCTGTTTGGTCCCCGCCTATAGTGACGCGCAGTGGCCAGTAGGTGGCGAGACAGTGATGTGCCAAGACTTTGTTCATTTTGTTCTGAGTGAGGGCTAGAGTTAGGATTTAGAGTTAGAGTTAGGGTTCAGGGTTAGGGTAGTGGCAGATTATAAGCATTACATAGTAAAATTGTGGCACACTGCTGTTTTATTATGTAACATTTTATTATGTAACATTTATCATCTGCCACTACCCTAACCAAGAATTTTAACATTGCGCCATCTACGGGCCGTTGTACGCGGGTACAATACAGGAACGGTCCAAAAATTACTTTTTGACATAAGCAATTCAGCTTCTCTTTGTTAGAGCAATAAGGTTATTTGTTTCCCTTTCAGCTATAATGTAGGCTGCCATGTTTCGTTACACACATTATTTTCACATTTTTCCCTCAGACAACCGATCTTCTGTAACAGCTTTCAGAGGTCCAAGTGGGCTTTAAAGGTCAACAGGTATTTCTGCCGAGAAAATGCATCAGGTAATGCATCAAGGGGTTCCATAGTGGCGCAGTGGTTAGCATCCTGGGTTCAAATCCACCAGGGAACCAAGAGGTCATACTTGTCATTACTTGGATGGGAGACCACCTGGGAATACCAGGAGATGTATTCTGTGGCCCACTGGAGAAGGAACTGGCAACTCACTCCAGTATCTCTGCCATGAAAACCAAGTGGATCAGCATGGTGTGTTGGCCATGAGGTCACAGAGAGTCGGATACAACTGAGCAACACCATTTACATTTTTTACAATGCATCAAGTCAGGTTTTTTAGATCAAATGTAGCAATGGTTTTACTACAAGTATAAAGATTTAGTAACTTGGGAATTATTGTCCAAACATTAAACTAAATTACTTTATGATTTAAGATACCCCCAAAAATGCTTTGGGACTGCTTGTTATTTATCTGTTTTATGCTATTATATACTGGGAGGCACCATTGATGAATTGATATGATTGTTCAGTTAAATGAGAAAGGCCCTTGGAGAAAAAGTGTCATCCTTGCAGTGAAAGTCTTTATTGTATCCAAGGCAATTTCCACTTACCAGGCAGGTAAACAAACATAGGAATGGCGTCTTCCAGTACAACCGGCAATAAATGTAACTGTTTTCATTTTTTTTCTAAACAATTTTTTGCTGGCTCCTTAGCTTTAAAGTTATTTTCTACAAAGGTTTTGGAATGTTATCAGTCAAGGATACTCATGAAATGGATTATTGTGCGCTCTAAAATATCTATATTAATCTATATAGCCTGTTCTTGCAAGCTAGCCATCTATCTATCTATCTATCTATCTATCTATCTATCTATAGTTCATATAAAAAGTCCACACACCCATGTTAAAATGTCAGGTTTCTGTGCTGTAAAAAAATGAGACAAAGATAAATCATTTCAGAACTTTTTCCACCTTTAATGTGACCTATAAACTGTACAACTCAATTGAAAAACAAACTGAAATCTTTTAGGTAGAGGGAGGAAAAAATATAAAAATAAAATAATATGGTTGCATAAGTATGCACACCCTTAAACTAATACTTTGTTGAAGCACCTTTTGATTTTATTACAGCACTCAGTCTTTTTGGGTATGTATCAGCATGGCACATTTTGACTTGGCAAGATTTGCCCACTCTTCTTTGCAAAAACACTCCAAATCTGTCAGATTACGAGGGCATCTCCTGTGCACAGCCCTCTTCAGATCACCCCACAGATTTTCAATCGGATTCAGGTCTGGGCTCTGGCTGGGCCATTCCAAAACTTAAATCTTACGGGAGATTGTTGTCACATGTACCACACAGACAGTACTTGCCAGATATCCCTGCAGCTCTTCTCGTCTTTTCATCAATTTTGGAGGGAGCTCCAGTTCTTGGTAATGTCACTGTTGTGCCATATTTTCTCCACTTGATGATGACTGTCTTCACTGTGTTCCATGGTATATCTAATGCTTTGGAAATTCTTTTGTACCCTTCTCCTGACTGATACCTTTTAACAATGAGATCCCTCTGATGCTTTAAAAGCTCTCTGTGGACCATGGCTTTTGCTGTGGGATGCGACTAAGAAAATTTCAGGAAAGACCAACTAGAGCAGCTGAACTTTATTTGGGGTTAATCAGAGGCATTTTAAATGATGGCAGGTGTATGCTGACTCCTATTTAACACAATTTGGAATGTGATTGCTTAATTCTGAACACAGCTACATCCCCAGTTATAAGAAGGTGTGCAGACTTATGCAACCACATTTTTTTTCTTTTTTCTTCTTCCCTCCACCTAAAAAATTTTAGTTTGTTTTTCAATTGAGTTGTACAGTTTATAGGTCACATTAAAGGTGGAAAAATAAATGATTTATCTTTATCTCATTTTTTTACAGCACAGAAACCTGACATTTTAACCAGGGTGTGTACACTTTTTAAATCCACTGTATCTATCTATCTATCTATCTATCTATCTATCTATCTATCTATCTATCTATCTATCTATCTAGCTTACATTTCCTCAGTTACAATAAGCCTGCCTGCATGATAACCCACATGATTTTCTTTTGGCTGTGATATCGGCTGCCATGTTTCATTTTACATAAAGCTTTGTCATGGCTGTAGCCATAGAGTCATAAAAACAATCCAAGCTGGACTACCTGGATATTTACATATGTCTTCACAAAACTGTAATGCGATCTGAAGCAGTTTCTTGATCACTGTTAGCATAGCTATGGCATGAAAATATATGCAAAGTGAAAACTGCATGGGATTTGCACTGTCCTAAGCATCTGATTGTGACTCGTTGAATTTTAAATATTTACCTTATTATATATATATATTATATATATATATTATATTATATTTTAAATCAGCTCTGTACATTACTAAGTGATCTTTAAATAACCAATCCCTGGATCTATCCCGTTGTGTAAGTGCAAGAAATTGCAGCACTGACAGTTGCAGTCCCAGCAAGTAGCCATCGCTATGTTTGGCACAGGCACTCGGCCCTCAAGGGCTATGGACACGCCTATCATAGCTCAAGGCCCCTTCCGGAAATCGGCAGGGCTATCAGTGGTTGGCGGCGGCACTGCTGCTACCAATCTTTTGTGTAGGGGAAGAGGGAAAGGACCCAATCCCCTTCTAGATCACTACCTTGTCATGGTGAATGGGCTTCTGTAACTTTTATCCCTTGTATGGTCAACCAACATGGGCAGGTCATAGCAGAGAGGCCAGCACATCAAGGTCCACCGGAGAAGGAACTGGTAACCTACTCCAGTATCTTTGCCAAGAAAGCCTTATGGATAAGCACAACCAGACATAAGATGTGCCTGGTGTGCTGATGTCCATAGGGTCACGGAGAGTTGCACACAACTGACGGACTAAACTTAATTCTCATATCTAGTTATCTTCAGAGCTAAGAACTGCAAGAGTCATTCACTACTGGGCTACTTTGTTTTCTATTATTCCACCCCAAAATCCTGCAAAGGTTATCAACATTTTACTGGCAGCAAGAAAAGTTCAGGCAGTTGGCCCGGCTTCTGACATACAAACTCTGCAATAAAAGAGAGAAAGATGTGTACTGTTACCTCTCAACACTCGGAGTGACAAGTTCTAGAATTAACAGTCTCATAGACATAAATGAGGTAAGTGAATTTTTGCAAATATTATAAAAAATTGGTACTGTTGCACATGGATAGGGACATAACGGAAAAAAAGCATTATTTTCAGAAGAAACATGATTATAAGTACAAAATATCATAACGTGAGACTGGAAGGTGTAAGATTTAGAGTTTATTTGGGAAAGTACTACTATACAGAAATAAATATAAACTAATATATAGTGGGGAGTAAAGCTATTGCAAGCTTGGACAAGCTAGTAAAAAGTAATGATAATACATTATCAACAAAGGTCCACATAATTACGACTATGGTATTCCCAATAGTAACACAAGGATGTGAGAGCTGGACCATAAAGCAGTCTGAGCGATGTAGAATTGACTCCTTTGAATTGTTGTGTTGGCAAAATCTGCTTAGAGGCCCTTGGACAATACTACAGGAAATCAAGATAAGCTGTTCACTGGAAGGTTTGATCATGAGGCTGAAGCTCAAATATTTTGGCCATATCACGAGACGGCAGAGTTCCCTAGAGAAGACGCAGATGCTGGGAATGATTGAAGGCACAAGAAGAAGGGGACGAGAGATGGATAGATGATGTCACTGAAGCAATGAAGATAAACTTGATGTAGCTCAGAGGGGTCACGGATAGTCAGACACAACGGAACGGCTAAACAACAATATATTATAAAATAGTTTGTAAAAATTAATATGTGGGATTATGAAATATTCTGCAATAAATGAATATATACATTTTTAAAATATAAGTAATCAATATCTGATTATAGAAGGCATTAAAATGAATCTACAAAGCTATAAATTAATTTCACCTGTATATAACTGCTCTGCAAGGCATGTCTGGCCCCAGCAGTGAAGGGGTTATTGCATGGGTAAGTAGGCAGCTTTTGTGAGCAGTGCTCTAGCTGTGTTACAAAAGCTTTAAACAACTAAATTATATACTATTAAAGATAATTGCCATTGTGAATTGGATAACCGTGGTTTGCAAGCTGCCTCCTCTGCATGCTGGGTAACTCCTTGTGAGAGGCTGATGTTAACTTCACATATCAGAGACAACTGGCAACTGAAACAATGCGCATTGTGTGTGATGCTTGATGTGTATTCTTGTCTAAATGCACTGACATCAATAATTGTCATTTATTGTGCTAACCTATTTCTTACTTAAAGGTCTTTGGGGCAATGGAATAAATAATACTCAAGTGTTGTGTCATGCACGGAAAAGTTCACATTTCAAGTATTACATAACGGGTTTTTTCTCCCATTAGTGATGCAGTGTTGTCAAAAGGGAAACAGCACTCCCTAAATGTTTGGTAAGATTTGATAGATACTTATACTATATCATCGCAATGCCACACTAGGGCCTCATTCAATTGAGATTTGTCCAATTGAATAGGGCTCTATTTAAACACAGAGCATATTATTTTTACAGAAGTTTTTAGTTAGTGAACTTCTATCCAAAAGCAAGGTCTTCACTAACTAAAAACTTCTGTAAAAAAAATATGTTCTGTGCTTATATAGAGCCCTATTCAGTTGGCCAAATCGCAATTGAATGAGGCCCTAGGAAAAATACACGTATTGATAAACTGGGATAAAAGCATGCCTGATCTGGGATGACAATAAAGCATGATCTGATGGAATGAACAGACCTGATCAGGAGGACAAGGTATCTGGGCCTTGGGTAAGTAGGTTTTATTTGAATGTTAGCTCTGGAGCCAAGCAAGGGGCACAAGTTAGATCTGGGTGGACAAGCTGATCTGAAAGGGGTGTTTTGGAGAAAGTGAGTCTGGTTTGGGGTGAAGGAAAATGGTCTATTCTGTTGAGATGGAATTGAGGAGTATTCAGGATTGATCAATCAGACAAAATGGTGAGATATTTTGGGAAGAGGATTTGCTCTAGAAGAGTAGTGCTCAAACCTCTCCCCATGTTGTGTGTACAAAGGTGAGGCAACTAGAATTCAACAGACGGCGGAACTTCAAATTGCTTCCCCTGTGTATTTACACAGTGTTTCACCTAAATCATGGCCTGTCTCTTGGGTTCTGAGGAGAGGTTTGAGGACCACTGCACTAGAAGACAAGTGCTTCTGATATTTGGAGCTAAGTGGTTAAATTGTGATGGAACAGAAAAAGCCAGACCAGAGCTGGAGCACTACTAGTTAGTCTATGTGAACTGTCATCACTAGTAACACTTGGTAATTGATTCTTAGAAAGCAAGGAGTATAGTCTGAAACAGGTCTCCTTAACCAACTGATCTTTACGGAAGGACAGATCAAAAAGAACATAGATTCCCAATGTGAGACAATTTCTGACATCTCTTCCAAAGCAGAAAAAAATCTCCTTTGATAAAAGCTTATTATTTCGCCTTGTAGTAGATCTGGCTATTATAACATAATAAATATTTTATCTCTAATAAAGGTTGTAAATACAGTGGAAACTCTAAATTCTTCATTTATCCGTACCTGAGCGATGGACGGATACTGAATCAAATGAATATAGAATCAATGTTTTCCATAGGATTAGCTAAAATTTGAATAATCTGTCCCTAGGCCTGAATCTGATACATAAATAAATAAAAAAATAACCAGAGCTTTACCTTTACTGAGAAGTGATGATGGCAGAAGAGAAGCAAAGGAATGATAGTTTAGAAGGGGAGTCACCTCACATTAAAACATCAGGTAACTCCAATTCTGGTGATCGCTTGCACTCAATTTATATGTGACTAATATTGAATTTTTGGATGAATATAAAAGCATTATTTTGCTTAAAAAATTTGCCTAATATTGGATTTGACAAATATAGAGGCTGATGAATATAGATGTTTCCACTGTATTACAAGTCTTCATGTTGCATAAAGCACATGTTTTCCCAGAATACACTATGGCCAGGGCTGCTTTCATGTAATCAGTAGAATTCCAAGATGCACAGTAGTCAGGGAGCAGGACAAGTGATTTGTATCCAGGTGTAGCCTGGGAGTTGTGAGAGGGTCCCTCTCCCACCTTTCATAAGAACTTCGGGCCTGCCTCCTCCTTGCACACCTCAATTCACTTTTGAGTCAGTGCTTGGAGGGTGTTCATCTGAGATTCCTTGTCTTTGTCTTTCCCCAAGCCCTACCTTTGCGGCTTTTTGGCCCTTATCTACCTTGCCCATGTCCAAAGTAATGGCTTTTTCAGTGAGGCTTTCAGCACAACCTCCATTTTAGATTCGGCGCATATCTACTAAGCAGAGTCCTTGCCAAAGGCCAAGGAAGCACCTCTTTTTATCACCATATCTAATGTCCATGAGGGCATTTACATTTCTGGAGAGCCATGGTTCCACTGCTTGGCTTTCACCTAGCCTTAGGTTTGCAGATTTTTGCTCCTATGTACCAAGCCGCGTCCTTGCCCATGTCCAAGGTCACTCTTTTATTCATCACTATGTGGCTTTCAACAAGCCCTCCTAGCAGATTCGGCCTTTATCTATCAGCATCCTTGCACATGTCCAAAGACACACCTTTATTCATCATCATGTGGCTGTCAACAAGCTTTCCATACTAGATTTCAGCCCATATCTATTTAGCAGTGTACTTGGCCACACTTTTTTCAATAAGAAAATCCGTCATATACCTTCTACGCATCTGGGGACACACACGGACCTGATCTGAGAAGAAAAGCAGGTCTGATCTCTGGGTGCGGGAAATTAGTTTAAATCCTTTGTCACATACTATATTTTTATATTTCTGTCACTTCCCTGAATCTGTAATAAAAGTGATATTTTGCTGCACTTCAGATTTGGAAATCTAAGTTTCCATTACATCTGGACGAATTCTTTTGCCAAGACAGAAATGATCATCTTGATGAAGGAGATGTTTAATGTGTCAGCTTTTTATTTCTCTGTGAAATAAGTTAGAACTACAGTGGGAGTCCAAGCATTTATAACACCCACAAAATGTACAGTATTTGTGATAAATCTATCTTATAGAGATGATGCACTATCAACAGAAGAAGCCAATGGAAATCTGTTATAGATTACGAGAACTTTTTTAAAAATAAGATTCCATAATACCAGCAAAAATATGTCTTTGCTCACTGTCAAAAAACAAAATTGTGACACCATCTTCATAAGATGAGCAGGACTGAGTTAACGTCGTGACAGAGGTAATGAAATGCAGTTTTGCTTCTGTGCTCTGACGTGTGACAAATACTTATATGCAAATGTGGAAGACATAATGGTGATGGAGGGAGGGAGGAGAGAGGCTGCTCCATGTGTGAGATTTACAAGCTTGTCACATTGGTGACGCACTGCTCAAATTTTATTTTAATATTTAGTTTTAACCCGTCAGTGATATGCAACATTTGCAGAGGGATGATTTATGCTATCTAAAAGTGTTTTTCTTTCCATGGTCAGTGAAGCAACTAAAATACAGGAATCAGTGTACCAAAGTAAAAACAAACATTTTTTTAAATGTTATGATGTTAAAGGAAAACTGTACGATTGGATTTGTATGTAAAGATTATTTCTTGACAGTTGCCAGCCTCTTGCATTCATTATGTATTATGAATACATCTGAGCATCAGTGTATGCAAAAACATTTTCAAGAAAAAAAAAAAATCACAAAATAAATATTAATAAACTTACCCTAATGTTTGCCAAATGTCTTCAGTTTTCTGGCAGTTTATTTTGAAAAGAAACTCTGTTCCAAATCCAAGCTAAATTAGCATAAAATTCATAATTTGTTGTGGCCAATCAGAGGCAGGTACAATAATGTAACAGCGTATGGGGATTCAGACTCTGCAGCACAGCATCATGGGATTTTTAGTCTTTTGTTCCCACCACACTCCTCTCTCTATATGAAATGCAGCAGCTCTGGATCTCTTTTGCTGCTTTTGGCTAGAAGGTTAGTATAACTTAAAAACCTTACGTGGATGCAGTGTTTTTATTGGTTAGTGCAGGGTGCCTATGTAGGCTTATCTGTGAGGGTGGAATAGCTCACAGCTTTTTTTTTTTTTATAAAATGTATCTGAATATGTATATAATGACTCAATACAAGCAGCTTGTGTTAGATTAAAAAAAAGTTAAAAACAGACTGCACAGACAGAGTAGCCAGCACGGATTCAGCTCAAAAAGATATTCCAGATCTCCACCCACTCCCCGCCATGCTGCCTCCTGATTGGTCCAGAGTTGAGGACGATAGTAATTTTGATAAAGCTTCTTTAACGGGGAGCTGCCACTTAAAACGCGCAAAATTGAGAATTTGCATATAGATATAAGATAGATATAAGAGAGATAAGTGAAAAGACGTTTTTATATTTATATAAAAGGTCCATCATATGTTTATTAGTATTGAAAAGTATGCATATAATTTTATATATTTGTATTATTTATATATAGACATATTTAACAATTAATATTATAAAATGCTGTACTAATAATTATTTATAATCTACAGGAAGAGTGATAATATATAGTATAATAATAAATATAATAATACATAGATATATATTATGGCATACATTAATAACAACATCCTAGTATATTAAAATGTAAACCATATTATAAAACTACTAGCAACTTGCCCGCCAAAAATGACGGCAATAAAATATGAAGTCTAGCAATGTTGTTTGCCACACAACATGATGCTTTGCAATGATCACCTTCGGCGCTCCTGGCAATGCTGTTTGCCACACAATGGGAGGCTGTGCCCCCTCTGAGCAGCATCGGTGCTCATCGCGAGCCTCTCTCTCCCCCCGTGTATTTTACAGGCCTCGTGATGAATGGCTTTGCAACCTGCAACTTTCGTGCTTTCCAATGATCACCTTCCGCGCTTATTGCGAGCCTCTCCCCACTCTCTGACCGATGTGACTGTTTCCCCATCTCCCTTCCATGAGTCTGTTCCCCCCCCTCCTCTCCCTGCCTTCCCCTGTGTGTGTTTTCCTCGGCACCGGTATATGCTAATGACGTGACGTCACATGCGCGTCACATGGGCGCCACGTCATTAGCATTGGCCGGGTCAAGACGCCGGAAGGAGCGGAGGCCAGAGCAGAAGCTGCAGATGGAGGTAAGTGAGGGGAAAGGGAGATGTATTTAGAGAGGTAAAGTGAGGAGGGGGTTTAGAATGAGGAGGGGGTTAGAATGAGGAGGGGGGGTTTAGAATGAGATGGGGGGGTTGAGGATGAGGAGGGGGAGGGAAAGAGACAAGGGGGGGTTAGAGAGACACGGTGGGGTAGAGAGACACGGGGGGTTAGAGAGACACAGGGGGGAGTTAGAGAAACACGGGGGGAGAGTGACTCGTGTATAAGCCGAGGGGGCCCTTTTTAGCTTTAAAAAAGGGCTGAAAAACTCGGCTTATACTCGAGTATATACGTTATATATATAGATTTATTTAAATGAAAGAAAAAGGATAAATAATATAAATATGCTAATAATACTATCCGTAAAACTGAGTTTGTTTTATTTTCTTTCCTTTATTTAAGACTGTAACTAATTTCCAAGGGCATGTTTTATTTAAATATTCACATTGATATGCATTTTTGAATCAACAGAGAGAAGCAGGGATATATATATTCTACAAACTGATATATGATAAGCTGTGAGTTTCAATATACGGTACTACAGTAAAATAATAATATATAAAATGATATGGATCCATATGTTAACTATACATATATCTATAATTATCTGTCTTTATACAGAAATATTTTTTTCCCAACACTAATACACACAAGTATACAAATTTACTCTTTACTACCGCTTTTATATTATAAAATGCTTGTTGCCAAAGGGATGCATGGAAAATGCTTATTTCTAAGGGCAAGTTCACACTTTTGCTCATTTTAATTGGCATCTAGCAATTAAAGTTGCCTCTATCAATAGTATTATTGTCTTCTACTTTGCACTAATAAGGAGGCTAAAGGGGTGGGATGTGACTTGGAAACCTACAGCCTTATTAAATTGCAATTCAGCCAATTGAATAGGGCTCTATTTAAGCACAAAGCATATTTTTTTTACAAAAGTTTTTAGTTAGTGAAGACCTTGCTTTGAGATAGAAGTTCACTAACTAAAAACTTCTCTAAAAAATATGCTGTGTGCTTATATAGAACCCTATTCAATTGGCTGAATTGCAATTTAATAAGACTGTTACTGTGCAGCCTCAGGTATGGCTGCCCTTTCATTGCTATCAACCCTTAAGTAAACACTGCTCTTGGGAGCTTACAAAATATATTTAGTTTAGGTGATTTTTAATGTGAAACACTATATTATCTTGCAAAAATAAGGCAATCTACAAATGCAGTGCTAGAGTTCAAATGTAAGTTTAAAAGCTAAACTGATATTTTTTCTTTACTGATTATTATTGTGCTAGTCAGTTAATAAATAACTAAATGAAACTATATTGTACACATTTTTTCTCATTTAATTCAAGGTGCTATGTTGTCAGGAATGATGTCTGTGATAGACTGAAAGGACACCATTAGTCTGATGTTCTGTATTGTTTATTACCCCATGTACCAGTCAGGCTGTGTGGAGGCTAAGGTATACACTATCCTGGTGGTACCATCTTCAGCTCTGGGTATATTCACTGTAGTATAGAATTGGTTCTTTTACTGTACTGTAATACTGGGTGTGTTATATTTGCAGTTAACAACTTGGTAAAGTGTTTATATTCATACTAGCGAATTGCCCGTCAAAAAATGACGGCAATGAAATTGTAAGGTAGCTAAATTAGTAAATGAATATAGTGTACCTATTTTGAAGCATTGTGATGAAGAGCTGGCAATCTGTGTTGATGTTGCTGCAGCATTAGTGGTGTGGAGCTGCTGTGTAAGCGTGGTGAATGTGTGCACTGTGTGGTCTGAATATCCGTAGGTGGTTTGTGGCGTTTTGCGAGTTTCTTGTGGTGTTTTGCGAGTTTGTTGTGGTGTTTTGCGAGTTTAGAGTGCTGTAGCCTCGTTTTCGTTTTGTTCGGCAGCCATTTTTTCTGTCGCTTAGATTTTTTTTTAGTCTCAAAAGTCTTTTATTTCGAGTAAAATCGAGGTGTAAGTTGCATTTTTGAGGTCCTGGGTGCTCCCTCTTGGTGTAGGTAAGGTTTTTATGTATGTGCTGTGTGTATGTATTGTGTTTTAAATGTTTGTATGTCGGCGTGTTGCGTCCGATGTTTGCGAGGTCGTAATGTGTGGTAACGTGTTTCGTAGGTTGTTTGCGTTGCTCGTAAAATTTAGCGAGTGTCGTAATTTGTGTGTCGTGTTTTTTGAGTAGCGACGTGAAGTTTGCGAGGGTTTGAGGCCCTTGCCCAGTGACCTCGCCAGCAACTGAGGCCCTCGCTTCGCGAGGGGCCTCAGTTGCTGGCATGGAGCGCCTTCGGCGCTCCATGCCAGCAACTGAGGCCCTTGCCCAGTGACCTCGCTACGCGAGGGCCGCGGCTCGCTGCGCGAGCCGCGGCCCTCACTTCACGAGGCCCGCGGGCTCGCTACGCGAGCCCGCAAGCGTGAGCAACGACCCGTACGCTCACAACTATATATGTGATTAACCATGCCTGATAGTTGTGCTCTGTTTGTGGCTGTCTGATCTTGTGTATGGATTGTTTTATAAATGGAGGTGTGTGCAACTTATTGTTTGCAAAGGCATCTAAGATGCTCTTTGTGGAGGTGGCACAATGCTTTAACTAACAACAAACACGAGCTATTATGCAATAAGGAGTAATTAGGGTTATTGTGGCCTACTGATGTAGTGGTCTTAATTACATTACCAAGTAATAGTGTGTAATGGCACCACTGTTTAATTACTTACAGCCTTATTAAATTGCGATTCGTCATTCAGCACAGAGCATATTTTTTTTACAAAAGTGTTTAGTTAGTGAACTTCTATCCAAAACAAGGTTACTTCACTAACTAAACACTTTTGTAAAATAAATATGCTCGGTGCTTATATAGATCCCTATTCAGTTGGCCAAATCGCAATTTAATAACACTATTAGTGTTCATGTATAAAGTCATCATCGTATTTTCACTGTGAAGATGCTGTACCCTGTTTAATAAAGAGATCTTCTGTTTAAGACATAAGTGGTAGAACTATGTTCCTTTCCTGGACGCGGGATTCCGTGCTCTGTTTGTGGCTGTCTGATCTGTTGAAAGGCTACTGAAATAGACGGTGAGATGTAGAAAGGAAACCTGTTCCATGACATGGCTTCCTCTTTCTATTCCTATTCAAAACCGTTCCTCTTTCGCTCCCCTGTTCTCTAACTCAACCTGTTCTCCCTCTCTATCTACCATTTGTAGTCTCTCGTTCCCTGTTAAAACTGCACTTGTTTTTTCTATTTACTAGTTCTTTTTTGCTCTTTTTTGCTCTTATACTACATGTCTTCATGCTTTGTATTTCTCCTTCCCATGGGTTGTCCTTTCTTCATTCTCCCCTTATTTTTCACTTTTTTACCATGAGAAATGTCTGCTTGTGCCATCTTAGTGTTTCACTGAAATATTATTCTGCTTTACTATATGGTTTCAGACTCATCTGGCAATTATGATATTAGAAAGGTTGTTTGTTATTGTGTAAAACACTTTAGTAATTCCTTTGCATTAGGAAGTGGTAAATGGAGCAATAAAATACTCAGAAATAGATGTTGCATGTATAATATTAGGATATACACCCTGTACTGTAAGTTTGAAAACAATACAGTGAGAAGGACAATGCATGTCATAAAGGTGAGCATATCCTTTATTAAAGGTGTAAGAAATAGTTTTAACAAGGGCATATTTTTATGAAGAACTTTCGACCATGTCATGATTGGGCACCAGCCCATATGGCATACTATTTAGTGTTGTTATTTCTCAAGTGTATTTCTCTTATTTCGATTGGCTTATACACCTTCTCCTTAAGGTTACAGAGTAATCCAGAAATGGACTCCTTGCTTGTAGAGCTTTGGGTGATAACTATAACCTCAATGATAACAGTAAAGGGTCTGACATATACACATGGGGTCACAGCCTGTCAGACTATTATGCTACATTATATTTATCCTCTGTTATGGCTAAAACCGGAAACATCACCCAAGTTTGTACCATAACATCGAAAATGTTACAAAGGGTTGTCCAATAATTCTGAGAAACTCTTAAATGATACTTGAGGAACCCTAGGGTTCTCTGATGAAAGATAATAGTTAAAAAGTATGAGCATTCTGAGTCCACTGCTATTAAAGGGTGGTTAAAATTAAAAGATAGTTCTCTGTTGCCTCAAACATGGAAGAGTAAAAGACTAGATAGACAGGTTCCATACTGTTACCCTATATATATATATTCTGTATACCCTTCACTTGATTTTGCACATTCATATAAATGCAGTTTTGTTTAAAGGTATGTATAAGTTTCTTGGGTTTTAAATGTTTGGTAAGAAACAGGCAGTGATTATCAGAAAATATGTAATATAGAAAAAAAAGTTATATAGGAAAGTTCAGTGTACTTACAAAGTTATAAGCAGGAAAGTAAAATCCAGCTTTGCACACGCACAGGGAGCTTACATAACCAAGTACACTGAGGAAAGGCAGCCAGGTACAGAGTTTGACCTTTCTGGTAGAGACCATAGGAAGTACTGCTGCTGGATACAGTCACATGGTTTGGTGGGGTTTGAGCACACAGCTGAATCAGAGGACAAGGAGAGAGAGAGAGAGACACTGCATATCCTAGGCTGCTTTGCAACACAGGAACCCCAGAGTTTAACACAAATGTATCAGCTAACCTTTTCTCATGATTGGTCAAAATGAATTAGAATTTTATGCAAATCTTAGCTGGAATTTTCAGGGGTGTCAACTAACAAAAGCTGCAACATACAAAAAATGGAAAGATTTAGCCAACAGTAGCGTGAGTTTGTAAATGTTTATTTTGGTTTTTTTTCATGCAAACAACTGTTTGCATGCACTACTAATTCTCCTCTGTCAGATCAGATGCATTCAAATCAAGGACACTTAGCTATGCCTTTAATCATGCCTAACTCTTAATAGCTTGTGGAGGCAAGCAATCCTGCTGTGTTGGTGATAAGGAGCAGATTATAATATAGCAAGTCTCTATAGGGCTTGCTCTAGTAATTATATATGTGTTACTGACTGGTTGTAATCTGCGAGCAGAATATTTTTTTTAAAGCAGCATGATTTTTATGTTTGATTGCCCATTCAGTGAGCTGAGGAAAGGATTGGAGGGTCTTCAATCAAGAAAGAGAATGACAGATTTCTTCTATCAACATGGATGTGTTCGGTTACCCAGGACCAGGGCATTACTAGAGGGTCATCAAGGAGGCTAGAGTATTAATTAACCCCTTTTTCCCCAACATGTTTGTTATTTTTTATGTTCAGTAAATTGATATATTATTTTAACAGCATTATTATTTTTTTATTATAATATTTTTTTAAATTACTTTTCATTTTCTGCAAAAACATTTTTTGTATGGATTTTTTAATTTTGATTATTGGTTTTGGTTATGTTATTTAGGATATTTAGTGTTAAGGACCTGATTGGTAGGTATTAGAATACCATGGGGTTAATGTAAGGTGCTATGGGTACAGGTAGAGGTAGAGGCCCATAGCGACCCTATAAGGGGCCTAAGAAGGTTAGTTTATCCTTGTATATAAACACAATCCTACAAAAGTATATGTTGTCTGAAAGAAGGACCATGGAGAAATCAAACCTTCCCAGCAAGTTTCGTTCCCTAAAAATATCCAATAACTAGCATTTACTAAAAGCTCAAATCTTTATTAATTTACAAAAAAAAAGTCTCACTGTGACAGCACAGTGAAGCACTTTTTCAACCCTATGCAACGCAATAATTTTTGGATATAGTCTGTTAAACGCATGATAGAAAATGTTGGTTAATAAGGACCTTAACATGTCTACATATGCTATGTTAGTGTAATAAAACAGCTAAATCAGTTTCCCTTTAATGAATAAAAATATAGATTAATACTTAACCACTGAGCAGACTTTCTGCAACTATTGAGTTTAATTAGAGGTGGGATGGGTACTGCCATAAGTAGCCTGGTAGTAATTGCAGCTGCACTAAATTAAATGATTCCTTGGGTGTCATGCAAGTAATTGAAACCCATTAGATGTCCAGCAGAATTCTCAGAAAAATTAACAAATGGTATATATTTATATTGTACAGAATATAGCTTGCAAAGACCATAGGCCACTCATTAGGTGGTATTCATCACAATGAATGACCTTATATAGGAAGATTATATCTATTATAAATGGGTGTATGTTGAGCTGTACATTCAGTACCTTATTAACAATATAATGGGGGATGCACATATTTTTTCTTTAGAGAGCTTTCTCACCCTGCCCGTTCTGGAACCTCATTCTGGAAATATGACATGGTTAAATATTTGATAAAATAAAACTAAATAGTGAATACACCTTGGCCTGTGCCTCTTTGTCACTATGCTTTTTTATTATTATTATTGTCCTTTATTTATAAAGTGTTTGCATATTCTGTAACTTTAAGTGCTGGGCATACATTGAGTATATAAAACTGATATATGACAAAAGTTACATACTTCTACAGAAGGTGTTGAGTCTCTGTTAAGAGCTTACAGTATAAATGGGGTAATGGTGGTTACGGTCTTGTTTGGATCCCTGATGATAGGGAACAGGTTGGTAACTTCTTTGTTCAGATGGGTTTTCAGAGAGCGTTTGAAGCTGTGAATAGTAGGAGAGGGTTTGGACAAAGGGAATTAGATAATTTCACAGGGTAGGGGCTATATGAGAAAAGTCTTGGAGACAAGAGTGTGATGAGCTGATGACAGGTGACAAGAGATGTACAGTGAGGGGAAAAAGTATTTGATCCTCTGCTGATTTTGAATGTTTATCCACTGACAAAGAAATGATCAGTCTATAATTTTAATGGTAGGTGTATTTTAACAGTGAGAGACAGAATTATAACATAAATAAACAAGAAAAAAGCATGTCAAAAAAGTTATAAATTAATTAGCAGGTCAATGAGTGAAATAAGTATTTGATCCCCTATCAATCAGCAAGATTTCTGGCTCCCGGGTGTCTTTTATACAGGTAACAAGCTGAGATTAAGAGCACTCTCTTAAAGGGAGTGCTCCTAATCTCAGCTCGTTACCTGTATAAAAGACACCTGTCAACAGAAGCAATCGAACAATCAGATTCAACACTCTCCACCTTGGCCAAGACCAAAGAGCTGTCCAGTGATGTCAGGGAAAAGATTGTAGACCTACACAAGACCATCGCCAAGAAGTTTGGTGAGAAGGTGACAACAGTTGGTGCGCTTAATCGCAATTGGAAGAAACACAAAATAACAGTCCATCTCTCTTGGTCTGGTGCTCCATGCAAGATCTCACCTTGTGGAGTTTCAGTGATCATAAGAACGGTGAGGAATCAGACCAGAACTACACGGGTGGATCTTGTTAATGATCTGAAGGCAGCTTGGATCATGGTCACCAAGAAAACAATTGGTAACACACTACGCTGTGAAGGACTAAAATCCTGCAGCGCCTGCAAGGTCCACCTGCTCACGACAGCCCATATAGGCCCATCTGAAGTTTGCCAATGAACATCTGAATGATTCAGAGGAGAATTGGGTGAAAGTGTTGTGGTCAGATGAAACCAAAATTGAGCTCTTTGGCATCAACTCAACTCGCCGTGTTTGAAGGAGGAGAAATGCTGCTTATGACCTCAAGAATACCTTCCACATCGTCAAACATGGAGGTGGAAATATTATGCTTGGGGGTGTCTTTCTGCTAAGGGGACAGGACAACTGAACTGCATTAAAGGGAAGATGGACGGGGCCATGTACCGTCAAATCTTGGGTGACAACCTCCTTTCTTCATCCAGGGCATTGGTATGGGCATTGGGTATTCCAGCATGATTATGACACAAAGCACACAGCCAAGGGAACAAAGGAGTAGATCAAGAAGAAGCACACTAAGGTCCTGGAGTGGCCTAGCAGGTCTCCAGACCTTAATCTCATAGAAAATCTGTGGCGGTAGCTGAAGGTTCGAGTTTCCAAATATCAGGCTCGAAACCTTAATAACTTGGAGAGGATCTGCAAAGAGGAGTGTGAAAAAAATCCCTCCTGAGATGTGTGCAAACCTGGTGGTCAACTACAAGAAACATCTGACCTCTGTGATTGTCAACAAGGGTTTTGCCACCAAGTACTAAGTTGAAGGGGTCAAATACTTATTTCACTCTTTGACCTGCAAATCAATTTATAACTTTTTTGACATGCATTTTTCTCGGGGTATTTTTTGTTATTCTGTCTCTCACTGTTAAAATATACCTACCATTAAAATTATAGACTGATCATTTCTTTGTCAGTGGAGAAACGTTCAAAATCAGCAGGGGATCAAATACTTTTTCCCCTCACTGTATATTGTGGGAAGGGTGGAGGGGGTCGTTAGGAGAGTATGTAGAATATATAGTGCCTTGCAAAAGTATTGACCCCCTTGACTTTTTCCCTTTTTTGTTACATTACAGCCTTAAGTTCAATGTTTTGTTAATCTGATTTTTTTGTGATGGATCAGAACACAATAGTCTAAGTTGGTAAAAAGAAATGAGAAAAATATATACATAAAACTATTTTTTAGAAATAGAAAACAGAAAATTGGCATGTGCGTATGTAGAAACCCCCTTTGTTATGAAGCCCATAAGAAGCTCTGATGCAACCAATGACCTACAGAAGTCACATCATTAGTGAAATGATGTCCACCTGTGTGCAACCTAAGTGACACTTGATCTGTCATTACATATGCACACCTTTTTTGAAAGGCTCCAGAGGCTGCAGCACCTAAGCAAGAGGCACCACTAACCAAACACTGCCATTAAGACCAAGGAACTCTCCAAACAAGTAAGGGACAATGTTGTTGAGAAGTACAAGTCAGGGTTAGGTTATAAAAATATATCCAAATCTTTGATAATCCCCAGGAGCACCATCAAATCTATCATAACCAAATAGAAAGAACATGGCACAACAGCAAACCTGCCAAGAGACGGTCGCCCACCAAAACTCACGGACCGGACAAGGAGGGCATTAATCAGAGAGGCAGCAGAAAGACCTAAGGTAACCCTGGAGGAGCTGCATAGTTCTACAGCAGAGAACGGAGTATCTGTACATAGGACGACAATAAGCCATAGGCTCCATAGTGTTGGGCTTTATGGCAGAGTGGCCAGAAGAAAGCCATTACTTTCAGCAAAAAACAAAATGGCACGTTTTGAGTTTGCAAAAAGGGATGTGGGAGACTCCCAAAATGTATGGAGGAAGGTGCTCTGGTCTGATGAGACTAAAATTGAACTTTTTGGCCATCAAATAAAATTCTATGTCTGGCGCAAACCCAACACATCACATTACCCAAAGAACATGATGGTGGTGGCAGCATCATGCTGTGGGGATGTTTTTCAGCAGCCGGGACTGGGAAACTGGACAGAGTTGAGGGAAAGATGGATGGTGCTAAATACAGGGATATTCTTAACCAAAACCTGTACCACTCTGTGCGTGATTTGAGGCTAGGACGGAGCTTCACTTTTCAGCAGGACAATGACACAAACACACTGCTAAAGCAACACTTGAGTGGTTTAAGGGGAAACATGTAAATGTGTTGGAATGGCCTAGTCAAAGCCCAGACGTCAATCCAATAGAAAATCTGGGGTCAGACTTAAAGATTGCTGTTCACAAGCGCAAACCATCCAACTTGAAGGAGCTGGAGCAGTTTTGCAAGGAGGAATGGGCAAAAATACCATAGAGACTTATCCAATAGCGACTCTGAGCTGTGATTGCCCCAAAAGTTGGCTGTACAAAGTATTGACTTTAGGGGGGTGAATAGTTATGCACATTGACTTTTTCTGTTATTTTATCCTATTTCTTGTTTGCTTCACAATAATAAAAAAAAAAATCTTCAAAGTTCTGGGCATGTACTGTAAATTAAATGATGCAAATCCTCAAACAATCCATGTGAGGTTGTGAGGCAACAAAACACAAGAAATGCCAAGGGGGTGAATACTTTTCAAGGTACTGTATATGTAGGAGGTTGCAGTGATGTTGCAGGCTTTGTAGTTGAGTATCAGGATTTTTAACTTAATTATGTTGTGTATGGAAAGCCAGTGAAGGGATTTTCGTAGTGTGGCAGCACATGAGAAACTGATGATAAGATATATAAGCCTATAGGAAGCATTCAAGGTGGACTGGAGTGGGAAGATTCTGGAGTGGGAAGGGGAAGGCTGGTTAGAAGTGAATTGCAGTAGTCAGTACGGGAAATTATCAGTGAATAAATAAGGATTTTGGTTGTTTCTTGCATGAGAAAATTACACTTTTGGATATTTTCAGATACAATTGTCAGGTTTTGGTAAGTGTCTGAATGTGGGGAGAGAAGGAGACTGCTGAGTCCAGAGTAGTCTCAAGGCAGTAGACTTGTGGTGTAGGTGTGATGGACCAGTTGTCGACGGTCTGAAAATGGGGAGGTATCAGAACATTTAATTATTAAGAGCTTAGTGTTTGACATGTTTAATTTTAAGTTGTAGGGTGCCATGTAGACTTGGGTATCATCAGCTTACAGAATATACTGGAAACCAAGACAGCTTATTAGTTTGCCAAGGGAGAAAAGCAAAAGAGAGCCTTCCGGTACCCAGCAGTGAGTGGTAATGGTGATGAAGGGAAACCCAAACATACGACTCTAAAGATTCAGTTATATAAATAAGATAAGAATCATGAGATTGCAGTGTCACATAGACCAAGGGAGCTGATAGTATAGATTTGTGTGTGATGTGTAGTGAAATATGTGAATTTTGAGATTTTTTTTTATATTCTATACATATATATCCCCATTCCTCACAGTGCTGACATACATCAGTATTTTCTAAATCGAATCTACGAAGGATTTAATTGTGCAGGGGGCGAGGTTGTGAATCAGAGCTGGAAAGCACCTTCCATGGAGAGGATGGATAGCGACTACTTAGCCTGACCATCAGTTAAATGCTTCATAACAACGCAGTGCCCTATCTTGTATAATATAAACCCATCTTAAAGTCTTTATCCCTGAATACAATGAAATCTTAATACATGCAATTAAAACTACAGTGCTCTATACGGTGCAGCACAAACTAGCCCTAGATAATCTCCGGATCTTCTCATAAGCTTTTCTTTCATTGATAATTCTATCTTAATGTGGGCAAATGATTTAATCTTGCTGATCATTCTTTCTTTCTTAGCTACAACCATCTAAACCTCTGTATTTCTCGCTCTGTTTGTGATGAGGTCACTCCTCCAGTACAATTTCCTTATCTGCCTCCCCCACAAGTACCAGGTTAACTCTTCCCTGAGGAAGTAATGAGGATTAAGAAACACGTGGGATGTGAATCGTAATATAATGAAGATCTTTATTTGTCATGCCTATAATAACATATATACAACTGGGTAATTATCTCCAATGAGAATTTGATTCTAATTTTTATGTGTGAGAGAAATACATTCTCCTTATATGTACTATTTTGAGCTGAAAAGTTAACCTGGTACTTGTGGAAGAACTTTAGAGTTCTTTAACAGAAGATTGTCGGGATATTTAGTTACACCTAGTGTTACTTACCTGATATTTCAAATTTTTCCAGTCCACCATTATTGTATGGAGACACTCTTGGTCATTGTACCTATTTATTGTTTTTCTTTATACTCCTGCTATTAGAAAGATACATTACTTTTTTATTTTTTTACTAGTTTTTTACCTTAGGTGTTAATCGCCATTTTTTGTTTTTTTCTTTATTTACCTTACTTGTGGAAGAAGCAGACAGCAAATGAAAAAAAGCCTTTCCAATGTCCGGTAAGGCTCTTACTTCTGTATACAGCACTCTGGGTACAAGTTCAACATCATTATGTATGAAATGTGCATAACTCTCCAAAACACAGGAAGAATGTCACAGAATGGCTCTTTTCCAGACATAAGAAGTTGTCACTTCCTTGGAGAATATTTAAAGCAGTAGCTTTAAACATTTTTGACATGGGCAAGTGCTCAAGGGGAGCGGCTGTTGAAAATCCAGTACCTCTTTTTACTACCATTGAGATCCAGAATATTTCTCACAGGGTGATTCCTCATGTAGCTCAATACAATTTGCACTGATCTGAATAAAGTACATTTTAGCAACACTTAAAATTCTCAATAAATATTCACTGGTGGTGCAGTGGTTAGGATTCAGTGCTTTCACCACTAAAACCTGGGTTTGGTTCTAGCCAGGGTACAAAGAGGTCACACCACCCTGAAGCCAAGCAGGGTTGTGCCTGGTCAGCACTTGGATGGGAGACCACCTAGGAGCTGTATGCTGTGGCCCACTGGAGAAGGAACTGGCAACTAACTCCAGTATCTCTGTCATGAATACCAAGTGGATCAGCATGATGTATTGCAATCCATGAGGTCACAGAGAGTCAGACACAACTGAGAGAAACAAACACAAATTCCTCAATAACCTATCTATGACTAATAAAGTGTTAAAATTACCCCTCATTGTCACTGAGGACCAGAGGATAATTTTTTTAATAAGATACAAATAAATGCTGGAGGCATCCATGATAGTTTGATGGAAGCTGTGTTTGTTGGACAGTCATTTACATATCTGGAGAGCAATACTTAGATCTATTAATGCAAGCAGACTACTTCTGGGTTTGTGAGATGGAAGGGTGTGGTTTTAATTGCAAGCTCATAGAAATATCCAGCAAATTAATTTGACTTTCCCAGTTCCTAACCCTAGACTGATGGATCTAGCTTTCAGGAAATGGTGCAACAAAGGCAAAGTGGATTCCTCTATTTATAGTCTTAAAAAAATGTATTTATGTCCTATCTCAATAATCATCTGCCTGTGTTGTTCTTTTATTACAAACAAGTTGTTATTGAAATGCAGTGGTCATTTAAGTATCCGATATATACCGTATGTTTGGTTACTCTGAGACTATAAGACCATCGGTGACAATCGGTGTCAATGAGTGTGTAAGTATGTGTGTGTGTGTGCTTATGTTTCTGTGTTGTAATCTAGTGTAGCATTTTCTGCCAGTGTTTCTCAAGCACTCTCAGTCCCTCGTTGGGAATATTTATTATTTGCTATGTGTAAACTGATTCAAAGACTCTATGGGATAGATAAAGAACAAACTCACACCTCTGGGATATCATCTAACAGTGTCTGCTGAAACCCTGGATACTTAAAAGATTGCTAATATGTAGAGGACGTCGGGGTCTCCTTGCATTGCTTACACCAATTTGTGAAATAAATATTTATAACTTTAGTCCTTTCAAATAATGTGGTGGTTCAGTGGTTAGGATTTGAAGATTTCATCACTGTGACCTGGGCCGGATTACACATTAGGCCAAATAGGCAGCCGCTAGGGGCGCTTTCCTGTGAGAGGCACCACTTCTTAAAAAAAGTTCAGGGGGTAACCCCCTACTAGGGGGTAACCACCTAGAACTAGACAGTTACAACAGCAAAGGGAACTTACACATACAGAAAAGGCAAAATGGGTCAGTGCATACCTTGAGTACTCACTCGCAGGGGCTCCTCCTGGGTTCGATTCCAGTCAGGGAACCAAGAGGCCACATCACCCTGAAGCCTTGCAGGGTTGGGCCTGCTCAGTATTTAGATGGGAGACCACCTTGGAATATCAGGAGCTGTATGCTGTGGCCCACTGGAGAAGGAACTGGCATCCCATTGCAGTATCTCTGCCTTGAATACCAAGTGGATCAGCATGGTGTGTTACGGTCCATGAGGTCATGGTTAGTCAGACACTACTGAACGGTGCAAACACACAACTTAATTTGCTCTCAGCATCTTTAGAAAGTAAATTAATGTTTACTGTGTGTGTCTTATAGAAATATCATAAAATAGTGTTGCAATAGGTTATGGGACAAAAATAAATCAATGTATGAATCACATAAAATCTATAGAAAAGTAGTTTAATTAGCTTCAGCAACATATCATTTCAGGCTATTGATGGCTATTGATAAACTCACCTGAAGAGAACATGAATTAGGTAAATTTCAAAGTTATTAAAACATTTCTTACAAATGTAGGCAGTGAAAAAAGTATGACATCACAATTTTTTAAAGTGAATTTATGCACTGAGTTTGATTTTGGCATTAACTTCTACATTCCTATATCTGTGGTCTTAAAGGCAAGTTTTCTGGATTATGAGTGCATTTGATAGAGAATCATTAGTATATGCATAGTGTAAACATTTTTTTGCATGAAAAAATACCAGAATAAACATTTAAACACTTACCTTGAAGTTAGCAAAATGTCTTGTAATTTTTGACAGTTGTAAATTAGAGTTGACACCCCTTCAAATCCTGGCTAAATTAGCATGCATTTAAAAATTTGTTTTGGCCAATCAGGAGGAGGTTTATTTGTATCATGCTCTGGGGTTCTTGACTGTGCTGCAAAGCAGCCTGGGATATGTAGTGTGGCACATGTTAGAAGGTGCTCTATATTTTCATGTAAGAGTCTCTCTCTCTACCATCCCTGCATGTTGTCAGTTCCCTGCCTCAACTACTACTGCTGCTGGTGTGTTTTTTAATTTCTCTGTCTGTGCAGCACATTCACACTGAACTACCATCCCTGCAGGTTGTCAGTTCCCTGCCTCAACTACAACTGCTACTAGTGTTTTTTTTTTTTATCTCTCTCACCTCCCTCCTTCTCTCTCTCCCTCCTTGTGGTCTGATTCCGCTATGAGCTCTGACCCCACCCAACCATGTGATTCCATCCAGCAGCAGTTACTTCCTGTGGTCTCTACCAGAAAGGCAAAACTCATTACTTGGCTTGCTTCCTATGCATACTTGGGTTATGTAACCTTCTTGTGGGTGTGCAAATCTGGATTTTAATCCCCTGCCTATCACTTTGTAAGTAAATTGAATTTATCTTTATAACACATATTTTTCTGATAATCACTGCCTGTTTCTTACCAAACATCTGAAACCAAGGAAACTTATATATGCCTTCAAGAATGCTTGCTGTT